>JAVHZZ010000004.1:367728773-368146273 GCA_036250195.1 Mixophyes australis | reverse complement strand
CAGAACATGCTGGTATTTGTAGTGGCAGATTGCCCAAACAGTGTCTGGGTTCCAGGGCTTGCTGGGACTAGTGGTGCCACAGAAAAAAAATACAAATTTTACTAAATGAACTCTATATTACCCCCACCACCCCAGGGGTATGGGGGCGAGTTCTAGTGCTTACAGTGCAGAGATGTTCTCTTATGGGGAGGGGGGACCAGGCTGGGGCTGTGTGATATTATGGTAGGGGGCCCCCACACAGCCCATCATAGCCTAGTGCTGGAAGCAGCAAACGCTGTTCATCTCCAGGAAATCCCATATCCCAGCTATTCATTTCAATGGGCCATTCATTCCAGTGGGTCTTCTAGCATGTACCAGTTAATGGCCCATTGAGATGATTGGGAAAGCTCTGTACATGTATAAAAGCTTTTGTTTGTGGCTGTTTCATCTGACTGCTGGTAAAATTGGCTTTATGAAGGAAATGAGTTCATTTTTGGTTATTTATTAGAAAACACAAAACAGCGCTCTAAAAGCTGTTCGTAAATAAGTAATTAATTAAAACAAGGAGGGCAGAAATTAAAATTATATATATATATATATATATATATATATATATATCTACTATGTAAAAGCCTAGTGGCGTGTGTCTGTGTGTGGAAAAAAAAAAATCAAGCTGGAGCGCCACCTGCTGGGCGAAGTTATACACTGACCTACTAAATTCTTAGTGTGTGTGGGAAAAAAAACTCAGAAAGGGCTGAAATTTGCTGCAACGCCACCTGCTGGGCGGACTTATACACTGACCTACTAAATTCTTAGTGTGTGTGGGAAAAAAAAACTCAGAAAGGGCTGAAATTTGGTATACTAAGATGTTTTTAATTTGTTAATTTAATTTGTTAATTGTTAAAAGTGTTTATAAAGATTTAAAAAAAATATATATATATTTCTTGAAGGAGAAGTGACAGTTGGGAGTGGTTGGTGGTTCCCGGGGGTGACAGTGGGGAGTGGTTGGTGGTTGCCGGGGGTGACAGTTGGGAGTGGTTGGTGGTTGCCGGGGGTGACAGTTGGGAGTGGTTGGTGGTTGCCGGGGGTGACAGAGCGAGAGGAGTTTGTTACTCAGGACCGCTGAGAGAGATCCCTGTGTCTGGATAGACATCTGGATAGATGTGGCGATAAAGAGGATGAGGTGATGGAGAAAAATGATGAGGTGGTGACATGTGGACAAAACCACGTTAAAAAAGGGCGCTTGCATCGGGAAGTAACGCTCTTCCCCTGAGGGGAGTGGTTGGTGGTTGAGGCCTGGGCTAGGCCCAAATGCATGACAAGAACCTTTTTAACACCTTAACTAGCTTGATTTGACTAGAATGCATTAGTATCATGCACGGGTTAACTTGTGTATATATATATATATATATATATATATATATATATATATATATATAATCTATAATATAAAAGCCTAGCTAGATGATTCTATAAGTACAATTCAATTTCAGGAAATTGTTCATGTTATTAACTCTGATTTTCTAATCTTTCCCACAGAACTGGATGCAATCGCCCGGCGCGCTGTGTAAGTAATACTTAATGTAATGTACTTATATTGTTGGGGCTTATTCAGTAAAACGCAGCTTCGTGTTACAGCACATTTGTGAATACAGCAACGTTTTACTGAATAAGCCCCTATTTGTATTATTGTGACATAATGTTATATCATTACATAGACGCCCTGTAAATCGGTGGGCACACTACGCGTTTCATCCTTGTATAGGAATGCAAAGGGAATGAGTAGATTACCGCATGGAGATGGCAGCAAAAACACGTCACTTCTTCTAATGAGGGGTCCAGGGCTACAAGCAAGATAAGCGCAGTTATCCGCCATTGAGATGTCTGAGCAGGGCTTGTGCATTTGGGGAGAATTCTGGAGTTAGTAGGTGGTTGCAGAGGCCCAATTCCTGCGCTTAGTGGCGTCAGAAATCAGACATCGGAATTTGCTTTACCTGGGAAGCCCTTTGAGGACAAGTCTGATGGAATTAAGGAATACGGGCCATGATTCCTGTAACTTATTCAAGGCATAAATGGAGCTGAAATGCGATAGAAGCGCTGCAGCCGTCGCAGTGGGTGCCGCGGTTACTGAGCCCGGAGATATAGTGTTACGCTGCTGCTGAATGAGGTTATTTAGGAGAATAATTAATTGATAATTAAATAAATTAAATAAATAGATAATAATTAAATCATTTGAGTGGACTGTCCCGATTCCAGGACATTTGAGAAATTTTCCCGCTAACGTAGGCCCCTTGAATGCCATGCGTACCAGCAGCAGGTAGATGTGACACTGAAGAGGCATGTCTATGGTCGGGGAAAGGATTACGGGTCAGCCCAGGACTTCACACGCTCTGAGCATATCCTCAGGGATTGCCCCAACATAGCGTTTCCTCGCCCCGGACAGTGTGACCATGCTCACTACTCACTTTGCACACGGTCCGGATTAGGGAAATCTTAAAGCTGGGAGGAACGGATTTCCCAAAATTACTCTGACGTCGTTGAAATTTTGAAATTAAGTTTTAACTTTTTCCAGCAGGCGTCATCTGCGCTAAATAGACACAAAGGGCCTGATTCATTACTGATCTTATCTGCCATTTTTTGCTTATCTTAAGCAAATCCACTGTGTGCATGCCCAGAGAAGGGAGATAAGAAGCAAAATCCACTGCGTAAGTAAAGAATTTCTTAAGTTAGGATAAAAATCCATCTTAACTTCACTCTTATCTCCCCGTTTCTTCTAAAAATAAGCATCTTAACTTTTGCGCACGATAAGATCATTAATGAATCAGGCCCAAAATGTTGTCTTGGAGCGAAGCAATGGACCGACCCTAATGGGCGTACATTTGCAGGATGTAAGAGGCCTCTCCGGTATGGTAACACCGTGCTTGGAACTATGAATCTCCGCAGTAGAAAGTGAATGAAGGACACATTCAAATTACCCACAAAATGCCAATTTAAATTCCACAGACACAACAGCAGCTGTGCTGTTTGTTTGCTCACAGTAAATATGTTTTCAAATACAATTATTTCTTCCTCATTGCAGATGGGAAATATCACAAGAACACGGATTGCAATGTAGCACACACACGCATATATATATATATATAACCCAGCAAATCATTAGTATTCTGATAACTTGTTTTATGAACAATACTATAGCTGCCTGATGAACTGACGTTAATATATGGCATTTACATAAAAAGCGGGTGTAAAACTAGGTATAATCTGGACTGTGCCAGGCATGTATAACTGGCTTTAAAATTTGTACTGTGTAGACCGGAGGTTCCCAAAGTGTGCGCCGAGGCTCCCAGGGGTGCTGCGGCGCTGTCACTGGGGTGCCGTGGGCCAGCGAAAAAAAAAAGAAAGAAAACAGAAACTTACCAATCCGTGCGGCGTCGGGACCCAGCAGCCTCCTCTCTCCCGCAGCTGTCACTGACGTCATTCAGTGACAGCTGCGGGAGAGGAGGCTGCTGGTTCCCGGCGCCGCGCGGATTGGTAAGTTTCTGTTTTCTTTCTTTTTTTTATGCCTTGCGCGGGGCAGAGGGAGGGGGACAGAGGGCAGACCAGGATGACAGAGGAGGAGGGGGACAGAGAGCAGACCAAGGGCAGAGGAGGAGGAGGACAGATGGCAAAGGAGGAGGACAGAGGGCAGAGGAGGAGGGGGACAGAGAGCAGACCGAGGGCAGAGGAGGAGAAGGACAGAGGGCAAAGGAGGAGGACAGATGGCAGAGGAGGAGGGGGGCAGAGGGCAGAGGAGGAAGGGGACAGAGGGCAGAGGAGGAGGACAGAGGGCAGACCAGGAGGACAGAGGAGGAGGGGGACAGAGGGCAGAGGAGGAGGACAGAGAGCAGAGGAGGAGGGCAGAGGAGGGGGACAGAGGGCAGACCAGGAGGACAGAGGAGGGGGACAGGGGGCAGAGGAGGGGGGCAGAGAGCAGAGGAGGGGGACAGAGGGCAGAGGAGGGGGGCAGAGGAGGTGGACATATGGCAGAGGAGGAGGACAGATGGCAGAGGAGGAGGGCAGAGGAGGGGGAGAGAGGGCAGAGGAGGGGGACAGCGTGAGAGATGGCAGAGGAGGGGCCAGCGTGACAGAGGGCAGAGGAGGGGGCCAGCGTGACAGAGGGCAGAGGAGGGTCCAGCGTGACAGAGGGAGCAACGTTAGAGAGGGCCGTGTGTCTGGATGCAGAGGGGGCAGTGTGTCTGGATGCAGAGGGGGCAGTGTGCCTGGATGCAGAGGGGGCAGTGTGCCTGGATGCAGAGGGGCATTTTTGCATACAACTAAATAAGTATTTCTGTCGTGACCTAAATACTTGTTACAAATTTTTGACCCAACTACCTCTAAAACAGGACTGTTCAGTAATTATTTTGGAGGGGTGCCTTGAAAAAATTTGGAGACTCTAAGGGTGCCGCGAACTGCAAAAGTTTGGGAACCACTGGTGTAGACAGATAACATTTCTCCCACATTTATATTTCCCCCAGCAGTGTCCATGTGTACCTGTCGTACATCAGACTTTGCAATATACTGTGTGCATATGTAGTATGTGTGCATATATATATATAATGTGTGCGTGTAATATATTCATTCACTGTGTTACCAGCCCTGTTCTGCCTTCCGAGCCTCTTGGCAGGATTTGTGCATCATTAATTGATGATGGGATTATACAGTTCTGTATTTGGACTCTCTGTGAACTTTAGACAGTTCCAGGATCCGCTCTATAGACGAATCACACATATTAAACTGTATGGGGGATTGAAGTTCAGTCACTAGCCACTAGATGGCAGTACAGCACACATATTATACAGGGGGGGGGGGGGGGGGTGATGTTCAAGTACCAGCTACTAAATGACAGCACAGCCCACATATTAGTTCCCCTAACATAGCTGCAATGGGCACATCTCCAGTTAGCGCATTCAGACAGCTGTATGGAATCTGTAATGTGTGTTCTCTCCCCTATAGCCCCTGTACACAGTATGGTGAGAGGACTGTATGGAATTTATAATTTGTGTTCTCTCCCCTATAACCCCTATAGCCCCTGTACAAAGCGTGGTGAGGACTGTATAGAATTTATAATGTGTGGTCTCTCCCCTATAGCCCCTGTACACAGTATGGTGAGAGGACTGTATGGAATCTATAATGTGTGTTCTCTCCCCTATAACCCCTATAGCCCCTGTACAAAGCGTGGTGAGGACTGTATAGAATCTATAATGTGTGATCTCTCCCATATAGCCCCTGTACACAGTATGGTGAGGACTGTATGGAATCTATAATGTGTGTTCTCTCCCCTATAACCCCTGTACAGAGCGTGGTGAGGACTGTATGGAATCTATAATGTGTGGTTTCTTCCCTATAGCCCCTATACACAGTATGGTGAGAGGACTGTATGGAATCTATAATGTGTGTTCTCTCCCCTATAACCCCTGTACAGAGCGTGGTGAGGACTGTATGGAATCTATAATGTGTGTTCTTTCCCCTATAGCCCCTGTACACAGTATGGTGAGAGGACTGTATGGAATCTATAATGTGTGTTCTCTCCCCTATAACCCCTGTACAGAGCGTGGTATGAGAACTGTATAGAATCTATAATGTGTGGTCTCTCCCCTACAGCCCCTGTACACAGTATGGTGAGAGGACTGTATGGAATCTATAATGTGTGTTCTCTCCCCTATAACCCCTATAGCCCCTGTACAAAGCGTGGTGAGGACTATATAGAATCTATAATGTGTGTTTCCGCCCCTATAACCCCTATAGCCCCTGTACAAAGTGTGGTGAGGACTGTATAGAATCTATAATGTGTGTTCTCTCCCCTATAGCCCCTGTACATAGCGTGGTGAGGACTGTATGGACTCTATAATGTGTGTTTCCGCCCCTATAACCCCTATAGCCCCTGTACATTGTGTGGTGAGGACTATATAGAATCTATAATGTGTGTTTCCGCCCCTATAACCCCTGTACACAGTATGGTGAGGACTGTATGGAATCTATAATGTGTGTTCTCTCCCCTATAGCCCCTGTACATAGCGTGGTGAGGACTGTATGGACTCTATAATGTGTGTTTCCGCCCCTATAGCCCCTATAACCCCTGTACACAGTATGGTGAGGACTGTATGGAATCTATAATGTGTGTTCTCTTCCCTATAACCCCTGTACACAGTATGGTGAGGACTGTATGGAATCTATAATGTGTGTTCTCTCCCCTATAGCCCCTGTACATAGCGTGGTGAGGACTGTATGGACTCTATAATGTGTGTTTCCGCCCCTATAGCCCCTATATCCCCTGTACAAAGTGTGGTGAGGACTGTATAGAATCTATAATGTGTGGTCTCTCCCCTATAACCCCTGTACATAGCGTGGTGAGGACTGTATAGAATCTATAATGTGTGGTCTCTCCCCTATAACCCCTGTACAAAGCGTGGTGAGGACTGTATGGACTCTATAATGTGTGTTTCCGCCCCTATAGCCCCTGTACATTGTGCGGTGACAGAAGTATCCGCGGCCATCTCGCAACTCATCAACATCTACAGCAGAAGCTTCCAGACAGATTTCCAGGCTGTAGTTGGCAGCATCACCTGCCGGTCGGACATCAGACATCCGCACCTGAGCTTCCACTTATACGCAGCGCACAACCTGCCCGAGAGATGGGCCGACAGGTATTACATGGGTTATACCGAGTGTTATTCCTTCCGTGGCCTAAGTTACATTGTATTTGTCTGATGGTTTTATAAGTGGGTCATTAACATTTTCTGTATTTACCAAAAGAAAATATTTATTTCTTAGATAAAAGTCCTTCTTGTAACATTATTACACAGATGAGTGGCTGCTATAATGTGCAAGATTTTAAAATATTGTTTCTTATTATTCTGCAACTTAATTAAGCAAAATGACTCATTGATAACTATAAAATGAAGAAATGTGTAACATTGTGAGATTTCTGGCATCTTACAAATGATGATGATGATGATGATAACAGTGTAAATAACTAGAAACAATATCATGTTAACAAGAAGATTTTAAAAGGGGTGGAAACCTCTGAATATTTTTCCTGCAGTTTTGGGGGGACCCAGAATACCAGGGCTCACGGGATTAAATTTGGCGTTTCAGGATTGGATTTCAGCGTCTCGTGATCAGCTCGTATACGGCCATATTTATCACAGGGTGCAAGGCCTACGTTACACCTCACCGATCTGGGGCTGAATCACCGGCAGCTAAGTAGCACTCGGCTGACTGGTGATATTTTCTTCATAAACGGCCCATCCTCTTATCTCGGGAGGTTGATAAATAGGCCCCGCGTTACCCTGGGAAGACATGTTTCCTTAGTCTCCCACCAGCCAATCGCGATGTGTTACAATGTAGCTTTAATCTTACACACGTTCAGTGCATATCTCTGCCTAAATCACAGTGTATGACACCGCTCATCTCTGTACTCCTGTAATATATATTGCAGCCAACCAGCTTATAACCGGAGGCTAGTGATGTCATCACGAGTATATTATATAGCTCTCCCCTCTGTGTCTTCCAGTACTAGCTTTATATAGTATACAAGTTAACCCGTGCATGATACTCATGCATTCTAGTCAAATCAAGCTACTTAAGGTGTTAAAAAGGTTCTTGTCATGCATATGGGCCTAGCCCAGGCCTCCTCAGGGGAAGAGCGTTACTTCCCGACGCAAGCGCCCTTTTTTAACGTGGTTTTGTCCACATGTCACCACCTCATCATTCTTCTCCATCACCTCATCCTTCATTTTCATCGCCACATCTATCCAGATGTCTATCCAGACACAGGGATCTCTCTCAGCGGTCCTGAGTATCACACTCCTTTCGCTCTGTCACCCCCGACAACCACCAACCACTCCCCACTGTCACCCCCGGCAACCACCAGCCACTCCCAACTGTCACTTCTTCTTCAAGAAATATATATATATTTTTTTAAAATCTTTATAAACACTTTTAACAATTAACAAATTAAATTAACAAATTAAAAACATCTTAGTATACCAAATTTCAGCCCTTTCTGAGGTTTTTTTTCCACACACACTAAGAATTTAGTAGGTCAGTGTATAACTCCGCCCAGCAGGTGGCGCTGCAGCTTGGTTTTTTTTTTTCCACACACACACAGACAGACTAACACACGCCACTAAGCATTTATATTATAGATAGATGTCCTTTAAGTGCACGCATGCAGTATATAGGAATCATTTCCCTCTAACAGCTTCAATACACAAAGTGAGGCGAACTCTTTCCCCAGATGGATAATTATTATTTTCATCTATTGCGGATTTTCATTTTCCATCATTTCCGAGAGGCACAATGTTTAGCATCGCTGGCAAATGACAATTAGGATACGGAGAGAAGTTGAATGAATCTCGAATGAACGTTAAATTACTTCCCGAAGATTGTTGTGATAAATCCCTCCATTCACTGCAGCCTTTTCATTAGATGATTTGATTGGTAATGACAATTACAGCTAAACTGAATTACAAACGTAAATATCCATTATTCATTTAGCAATAATGTAATAAAGGGATCTTGTAGCGGCAGTCAGCATCGGAGGGGTTAATCCACAAGACTGAGCCATTTTCTCGCCTTAAATACAGTTCCAGACAGTGCGTACATTATGCAGACTGGCGGAGGGGCCCAGTGTATGTATAATGTACACACAGTTGTACGGTATATAGTAATTTACAGATTACAACGAGGAACAATGGATGTCTGGACCATCCGGCAGACCCTAACCTCCCTGTAAACCCTTTAGATCGAGGGATACTAGACGCGATCAGAGAGGGATATAACATTCATGTCACATTTATATAGAGGAGGAAGTGTATTAGGTGGAATTGTATTTATCAACCAATAGTAACGTATGGAAATACCCGGAGCCTCTGAACACTTACTGGTATCTGACAGACTCAGGACCACTTCCACTCGCTACCTTGTAAACATGATGCTTTATTAAGGGAATTCTGTTCCTGTAGTAAACTTCTTCCAGGATCTCTGTTTCCATTGTTCCAATTAAATACTGAATGTATATAACAATGTGGCTCTGGGTCCCAGCTACTGGGAGCCCTCTCTGATGACTCTTTATGCTGCGTTCTATACCCTGATGCTTCTTCCCCCGTACAGGGTGGGTAATTTTGGATCTTTACTAAAGATTCCACATGCTTCACGATGAAGCACTGAGAAAAGCAAATTCAACCTAAAGTCCCACAGTCACTACATGTCCTACATCTTGCACTTGCAAATCCTTACGCTGGAGATGTGGAGAGGGGTTGGAAGAGGCAGGGGAGGGAAGGGGTGGAGTGGGAGAGGGGTGGGCCAGGTGCATTAGGGGCGTGTTCACGTAAGAGTGACTGAGGTAGACCTGGACGCAGACTGGTATATATGTGTCAGGAGCAGCTATACAGAGGATGACTATGCTGGTCGGCAGCACTAGCTCCCCACTTCTGATTGGCTGATTGTGGATTCACCGCTCCACTGATATTATTTAAGTTGCGCCCATCTATTTACACTACTAAATACAAATAGAGCAATGAGATATTAGCATTTACTACTAACACTGTGACACCGCATCTCTGCACTATTGGTGGGTGTACGTGTGCACCGACTGCACATATGCATGTAAATGCGCTTTTTCCGTTTCGTGTCTTTTCCTGCTTGAGTCTCTTTCGGCGATCAGTTGCATAAAACTCCTCATATTGAGACTTAGGTGGCGTTGAGACATCCAGGAAGAGATGGCAGAGAGGCAGCTGGGCACATGGGAGAAGAGGAATGGAGAGAGGTCGGAGAAGAGAGGTGGTTTATCTGTTGGTTGTACAGAGGTGGCAGCGGCGGCTGAAGGAGCCTGAAGGTCACACAGAGAATAAAGAGAAGAAGGGATCCCCATGATGGAGGAAGTGAAGGGGAGTAAGAATCAGAAGTAGAGACACTAAAGGAACGATTAGAGAGGTAAGAGGTAAAACACCAGATACAAGTGCTCTAAAAGCCAAAGGAGTGAAGGGTGTCAAGGAGAAGAGGATGATGAGTACAGTGACCCTTCAACATGATATTTTCTCGCTCTCACTATTAATTTAAGCCAAATATAAGGCTAAACTGAGCAGTATTTTAGGAGGAAGGCTGGGAAGGTTAATTCAATGAAAGGGAGGTGGTGAAGTGGTCGGACGTTGGACGTGGATGTGATATTTCCACAGTGACCTGTTCCTACTCTTCCACCTCTCTCCAGACCTAGATGTCCTTCTAATTTGCAGAAACGTCTCCTGAGAGTGGAGGACGATCTAAGTGCACCAGTGAGAAGACAAAGTGGTGTCCGCACCATAAATGACTCGATTGCGTGGGGCTGTGGAGGTTGTATGATGGTTCTCTGGTGTGGAGGCCGCTGTAAGAGCTGGGGCAATGTAACATGTGATGAGATGGTTCCAGTTCAATAATAGGCACCTCATAAATTGGATCCATTAGATTAAATCCTTTCTGCATTATGGTCGGAATCTCTTTTACAGAGCAGAATATATATATATAGCTAGATATGAGATAGATATAGATAGGTAGATAGATATGAGATAGATATAGATAGGTAGATAGATAGATAGATAGATAGATATGAGATAGATAGATAGATAGATAGATAGATAGATAGATAGATAGATATGAGATAGATAGATAGATAGATAGATAGATAGATAGATATGAGATAGATAGATAGATAGATAGATAGATAGATAGATGGATATGAGAGAGATAGATATAGATAGGTAGATACAGAGCCGTAACTAGGGTGGTGCGGGCGGTGCCGTCGCCCAGGGCGAAAGCCGAGGTGGGCGCAGCAGCCGCCCGCTACCTTCCCTTCTGTGGCACATACTGAAGAAAATAATTATTTAAAAAAAAAAAAAAAAAATGTGGCCCCTCCCCCGACTCGCGGCAGCCCTCCCCCCCACGGGACTCGTGCGGGAGGGGGGGGGGGTCGGGTGCCGCGAGAGGGGGGAGGGGCTAGTGTGGTGGCTGGATATCAATCTATTTAGCTCTCCTGCAGGAAACTGCAGCGTGGACTGTAAATGAAAGAAATCAACACTGGAGGCTAAGTGAAGATCAGTAGCAGGTTAGAGACTATTTTGGGAATTTGTTTCTGTGTCTATATATATATATATTTTTGAAAGAACTGCCTTTCAGAAGTATGTTTTCCTGTGTACATTCCGCTTTCGTTCTATAGGTATATTACCTATTTAAAGCAACAGCAGGGAACCACTTTAAAAGAGATGTTGACCCAAAACGCATATCTTGCATGGATGTGGGGCAGCCATGTAAAAAAAAAAAACAACCCAAAATGATGTACTTGCCTCACAAGCTCTCATATTGCACCGTTATTAAGACAAAAAAATTCAATATTTAGAAGACATTTGTTTACATCATTTTTCCATAGCAGTTCTCAGAAAACACTGGGCAATATTTTAGTGACTTGCTTGTTAAATAATTTGATAAAGATCACCTGACACCTCTGCTTGGTCATCTTTTGTTTTGTGCAGGGTATTAAAGGCATGACATGCTTAAATTCTGGGATATTTGTACAGGTAATGTAAACAGAAAACTCTGAAAGTTGGGGTAAAAAGCAACATTTACATTTTTTTTTTATTCTATAACTAGAGCACAGGAAAACTTTTGGATCCTGAAGCAATTAGTCTATGTTGCTAAAGTGTGCTATTTTGTTTTGTTTACTGTATCTGTAACGCCAAAAAATGTATGTACTTGTTCTCCTGTGTTTTCCCTCGTCTCTGGTAACCATGTCACACTCCTGCCCACAAGACTTCTCTTGTGCCGCTATCCCCAATGTCCAATCAGACTCTCCCACAGCTTTCAGATCTTTAGATGCAGGAAACCCACTTATTAATCAGTGCCGACTGTACTCCTACCTACTGGTACACCGTTACACCAATTCTAATCTCCCCTCTGAGCCACACTTGCTCCTCTTGTTTAAGCTGTGCCCTTTTCCCATCAGATTGTAAACTTCCAATCAGGGCCCTCCCTACACCCTTTGTTTTATTTTCTGCATTTATTTTGTCCACCTTGTATATATCTGTTCTATATGTGCCCTGTTTTCCCAACTGGATGGTGCTCTTGAGCACTGTGGCACCTTACCGATCAACAACAATAATAATAGGATACATATACAGTTAAAACGCTGACTGTTCCTCTGCCGGCATGACACTATCACAAGTAGGGGTGGAAAGACACAAACAAGAGAGCAAAAACTGTCCAAAAACATACTGGTAGGTTAATTGGCTGTAATATATATATATATATATATATATATATATATATAAGAATTCTTTCAGTAAAGTGCTAGCCACACCCACACATTAGGTTGGCCACACCCACTTGTCAAATGCCACTCCCACTTAGATGGGGGGCGCCGGTGCCCTGTCCCGCCCAGGGCACTAAAATGTCTAGTTACGGCACTGGGTAGATAGATAGATAGATATGAGAGAGATAGATGGATAGATAGATAGATAGATAGATAGATATGAGAGAGATAGATGGATAGATAGATAGATATGAGAGAGATAGATAGATAGATAGATAGATAGATATGAGAGAGATAGATGGATAGATAGATAGATATGAGAGAGATAGATAGATAGATGGATAGATAGATGGATAGATATGAGAGAGATAGATGGATAGATATAGATAGATAGATATGAGAGAGATAGATAGATAGATAGATAGATATGAGATAGATAGATAGAAAGATGATATAGGTAGATATAGATATAAGATAGCTATATATGAGATAGGTATATAGATATAGCTGTAGATAGGTAGATTTAGATGTAGAGATATATATATGAGAGAGATAGATATAGATAAATATAGATATAGATATAGATGTAGATAGATAGGTAGATATAGATATGAGATAGATATAGATGTAGATAGATAGATATAGATAGGTAGATATAGATATGAGATGAGGGATAGATAGATTTGAGATATATAATTTACTTTATACACTGTTTGTAGATAGTAGTTATTATAATGATAAAAATAACATGGCAATTCACAGACCCAACAGTGATGGGGACTGAAAAGTTATTACTAATTGTCCCTATTTTTCCAGCATCTAGTTATGTGAATAATTAATGAACATTACATTTCATGCAGCGCAGTAATCAAGTTCATTCTTTTCATGCTGGAAAATGAACATCGCCGTTGAGCGCAGGATATTTTGCATCTCTTTGAATAATAAAGGAATTAGTGAAGTGGATACTCACCTGCCCCCTGTGAAATATTATCAGAGGTTTCTGTGCAGTCTTTATTATACATTTATTATATACTCTCCGCTCCCCTGTGTAACATTTCTAAATGTAACACTTAGTGAGCTCATTAAATATTTAGACAAGACGTTACCTGGAAATACATTCAGCTCATGATGAGCACCTTGTGTAAAGGGGAATACTGCTGTAATATAAATTAGCTGGAGCCGGTGACAATCTTATGCTGATTATTTATTGTAACTGAACCCTGTAGAACGGAGCACAACAATAATAGACCTCCTCAGCAAGCCAGAAATAGTTTTTTCACCAGCACATTTCATCTAAAGAACAGGGATGTACAGACATCACCCCATGTACTTTACATGAAACGCGTAGGCATATAAATAATTTCTGACTTGTGGATGAAGAACGTCATTGCCGAGTATGTCCATCTATTTCCTATCCAGGTTTCCGTGTCTATTCATAGCACGTAACTGTGTGGTAGTGGCAGTCATCATCATCATCATCATTATTAGTCTCCTTCACTATATGGCAGCACCCTTTCCTCTTCTCCATAGATTTACTAAATGTGGACAAACAGCCTGTGGAAGAGCGAGGGATTCTGGGTAATGGTCTGTGATTGTGGAAACTTGGACTTTAGGCGCTATTGGTTATTTGTAGGTTTCCGTCTATAACACGTTCACCGATGTATGGAGAAAATAAAAGTATTTGATGTTTCATCTCAAAATAATTAAGGACTTTATATTTAATCAGAAATAACCCATAAACCTGTTCGTTTCGTGAAACCGTCCAGACAGAAATCACTGATAACAATAGGACAAGTTTATAATGAGATAATCCATGCAACGCATTTAGTTCATCGTCGTTTATTTATATGGAGCCAGAGATTCCATAGCGATTAACATAACCGTACAGATATGACGTACGTGAAATCAGTACACATGATAGAAACGAGGGTACAGAACAGAATAGTAATACATGGATGCAATTAGCTGAACATATCATACAATTCAGTATCAGACAGAAAGACGGACAGACAAGAGACATAGACGTGAGAGAGAGGGAATATCGAGAGACAACAGGAGCTAAGAGGACATAATATAAGAAATGAGACTGAATAATGATTTTCTCTTTTATTCTGTATTTCAGTGACAATGTTTTCCACATGTCTTGTGCCGTCACCTATGCCGGGAGGAAGATCTGTCCTGAAGTCAAATCCAGGGATGTTACAGCCACAAAATCTTTCTTCTCCAAAGTTGTTTGGGATGAAATGTAAGCTCTTGGGGTCAAGACTCAATCTGTCCTATTTCTGAGTCCTTTATATTCAGGGATAGGAAGGGGGGGAGTGTACAAAGTATCAGATAATAATTGTGAGATTTCTGGTGTGATCCTGGGCCCAGATAGTCCCTGACCATGATAAGAGAACATGGATTCAGGTGAAGGGTCCTGCTGGCTATAAACCTACCTAAGGGTCAGCAGGACTGATACCGTCCTGCCCCAGATTATCCCACAGATCTGAGTTCAGTGGGGTTTTTGTATTCAGGATGTACATACTTTGTGGTATTTCTATACTTCCAAGACTGATGCAGCCGAATATATACAATATATATATATATATATATATATATATATATTTATATATATATTGTGGCAATGGGAGCGGCTTTCCACAGGCCCCTCAGGGTGGAGTTGACTATGGAGCTGACTATCTGTAGATAAAAGACTACAGACCACACTATATACAGGTGTAGCACTGTGTTTATGTTCAGTAATTTAACTTCCATGCTTTGAGTTGTGTGTTCAGACATTTAGTGCATTAATGTTCGTCTTTCAATGTGTTTGACAAGATTCAGAGCACCTATCGTAATTATTCTTAAAATCTGGTTACACTCAAACATGCAGGAAGTGTCCTGTAACGACCCACTCAGAGCATTATATTATAAAACGTTAGCACAGAGTATTGCAGCTCAGCCACCTCCTGTGTGTCCATGTGGGGTTGAGTATAAACAGGCAGAGGGTAGACCAATCCCAGCATTTACATAGCTAAAACGTTGACCTCTGTGCAGTGGGGTCTCTCTGTGCAGTGGGGTCTCTATAGGCAGTGAGGATCTCTGTGCAGGGGTATCTCTGCGCAGTGGGGCTCTCTGTGCAGTAGGGGTCTCTATAGGCAGTGAGGATCTCTGGGCAGGGGGCGTCTCTGGACAGGGGGATCTCTGCGCAGTGGGGCTCTCTGTGCAGTAGGGGTCTCTATAGGCAGTGAGGATCTCTGGGCAGGGGGGTCTCTGGACAGGGGGATCTCTGCGCAGTGGGGCTCTCTGTGCAGTGGGGGTCTGTGTACAGTGAGGGTCTCTGTGCAGGGGGGGCTCTCTGTGCACTGGGGATCTCTTGGCAGTGGAGGTCTCTGTGCAGTGGGGCTCTCTGTGCAGTGGGGCTCTCTGTGCAGTGGGGGTCTCTGTGCAGTGGGGGTCTCTGTACAGTGGGGGTCTCTGTGCAGGGGGGCTCTCTGTGCAGTGGGGATCTCTTGGCAGTGGAGGTCTCTGTGCAGTGGGGCTCTCTGTGCAGTGGGGATCTCTTGGCAGTGGAGGTCTCTGTGCAGTGGGGGTCTCTGTGCAGTGGGGATCTCTTGGCAGTGGAGGTCTCTGTGCAGGGGGGGTCTCTGGACAGGGGGATCTCTGTGCAGTGGGGCTCTCTGTGCAGTGGGGGTCTCTGTGCAGTGGGGGTCTCTGTACAGTGGGGGTCTCTGTGCAGGGGGGCTCTCTGTGCAGTGGGGATCTCTTGGCAGTGGAGGTCTCTGTGCAGTGGGGCTCTCTGTGCAGTGGGGATCTCTGTGCAGGGGGGGCTCTCTGTGCAGTGGGGATCTCTTGGCAGTGGAGGTCTCTGTGCAGTGGGGCTCTCTGTGCAGTGGGGATCTCTGTGCAGGGGGGGCTCTCTGTGCAGTGGGGATCTCTGTGCAGGGGGGGCTCTCTGTGCAGTGGGGATCTCTTGGCAGTGGAGGTCTCTGTGCAGTGGGGGCTCTCTGTGCAGTGGAGGTCTCTGTGCAGTGGGGGTCTCTGTGCAGTGGGGATCTCTTGGCAGTGGAGGTCTCTGTGCAGTGGGGGCTCTCTGTGCAGTGGGGATCTCTTGGCAGTGGAGGTCTCTGTGCAGGGGTGGCTCTCTGTGCAGTGGGGTTTCTGGGCAGGGGGGCTCTCTGTGCAGTGGGGATCTCTTGGCAGTGGAGGTCTCTGTGCAGTGGGGCTCTCTGTGCAGTGGGGGTCTCTGTACAGTGGGGGTCTCTGTGCAGGGGGGGCTCTCTGTGCAGTGGGGTTTCTGGGCAGGGGGGCTCTCTGTGCAGTGGGGGTCTCTTTGGGCAGTTGGGCTCTCTGGACAGTGGGGTTTGTGGGCAGTGGGGCTCTCTGCTCAGTGGGGTCTCTGGGCAGAGGGGCTCTTTGGGCAGTGGGGGTCTCTGTGCAGTGGGGGTCTCTGAGCAGAGGGGCTCTTTGGGCAGTGGGGGGTCTCTGGGCAGCAGGGGTGTCTGGGCCTGGGGGCTCTCTGGGCAGTGGAGTCCCTGGGCAGTGGGGGTCTCTGGGCAGTGGAGTCCCTGGGCAGTGGGGGTCTCTGGGCAGTGGGGGTCTCTTGGCAGGCTGGAGCTGCATTTTATAATACTGTATGGATGAGATATAGGTTAGGGGGTCCTGAGCTCAGGTTTTGCACAGTTTATATCACTGCATGAAGACAGAGCTGGCTGGGATGGGATTTTGTGCAGCAATATATACATGTAATGTAATATGTGTTTCAGGATCACGTTCCACGTCCCCCTGGTGACTCTCCCCTGCGAGTCGATGCTGGTGCTGAGATTGTGCGCGGTGAATAACACGTCTCCTAATGGCGCATTCCTTGCCTGGTCTTGTCTGCCCCTCTATTCAAACCAGTAAGTTCTTTTATTCTGCCCAATTATCCCAAGATGAAAACAAAACAGCCCCCGGTTGGATCCTCAGCTGGGAGGTAAATCCCGGAGTCCCTGATTCCAGCAGCCTCTGAGAGTTTCTCTAACAGCTTAATCCCAGCAATGAGCGCTGACATTAGGTCCTGCGCCCGGGATATTGCTGCTATTTCTGCCACTTACAGAGTAAATTGATTGCATTCGTCTTTCTTTATTTGTTTATAAAAGACTTCACTTAGCAATTAGGACATAAATTGCAAAGATAAATCAGTTAGTGTTGGTGATATTCACTGTGATTAATTTATATGAATGGGAATAATTGTCCCCATAGAGAGCTCGCTGGATGAGACACGTACAATGGATATATGGCAATGTGTGTAGCAGCCCTGATCTGAGGGCTGGGGTACTTTATTGAATCATTTATTTTATTCTATATTTACGCTGAATATGAGGCCAGTAACTCTCTGATCTGGGGACACTTCTCGGCTTAGATTAGGAACATTTTGTCATGTCGGAGTAAGATAAAAGACGCACTGTATATTAGAGGTTTCCTTCTCTACTGGGAATAATTATATCCTGAATGGGGATCAGTCTGACCACAAGTTAACGCTGTACTGACTGATGGTGAACGGAGGTTGATACAGACAAATCAGTACAGGAAACTAGAAGATACATAATATATAGATATATTATAATAGATACAATGTAGCGGACTCAGATGACCCCCCCCCCCCCCCCCCCCACCCTGGTTATAATATTACTTCTATAATATACTGGGTATCTCACAATGTGACCTCAGGAGCTACAACTGTGTGACTGGCCGGGGGCATCTACCCCTCCAGGGTGGTCCCATAGTGGAATACCCTGGGCTGGGGGCAGGGGGGTATCTAGCCCCCAGGGTGGTCCCATAGTGGGATACCCTGGGCTGGGGGCAGGGGGGCATCTAGCCCCCAGGGTGGTCCCATAGTGGGATACCCTGGGCTGGGGGCAGGGGGGCATCTAGCCCCCAGGGTGGTCCCATAGCGGGATACCCTGGGCTGGGGGCAGGGGGGCATCTAGCCCCCAGGGTGGTCCCATAGTGGGATACCCTGGGCTGGGGGCAGGGGGGCATCTAGCCCCCAGGGTGGTCCCATAGCGGGATACCCTGGGCTGGGGGCAGGGGGGCATCTAGCCCCCAGGGTGGTCCCATAGTGGGATACCCTGGGCTGGGGGCAGGGGGGTATCTAGCCCCCAGGGTGGTCCCATAGTGGGATACCCTGGGCTGGGGGCAGGGGGGTATCTAGCCCCCAGGGTGGTCCCATAGTGGGATACCCTGGGCTGGGGGCAGGGGGGTATCTAGCCCCCAGGGTGGTCCCATAGTGGGATACCCTGGGCTGGGGGCAGGGGGGTATCTAGCCCCCAGGGTGGTCCCATAGTGGGATACCCTGGGCTGGGGGCAGGGGGGTATCTAGCCCCCAGGGTGGTCCCATAGTGGGATACCCTGGGCTGGGGGCAGGGGGGCATCTAGCCCCCAGGGTGGTCCCATAGTGAGATACCCTGGGCTGGGTCACGGGGCCATCTGCATTTTTTTTCTTTTAAAATGTTCCTAATAGTCTGTTGAGCCAAATCTGGCCCCCCAGCCGTCCCCTGGTGTTTGGGGCCACATCCACCTGATCAGTAACTGACCAACATATAACACATTATACAGTAACATGTATCACTTTATAGCTTCATACAATAATGTGTCTCACATGTTCCACTTCCTTCTTTATAAATACAATGTATCGCATGAGACGCACAACATATAGTGACATAATATATCAGATACATGACATATAATGTATAATAGCATAATACATCACCTACATATTATAACATGACATAACAAGATATCATAGGTGTGTAACACTATTGCATTATATACATGTTTACCATCGCTTAGACACATAAGGTATTATTACACCATCATCATTATTTATTTATATAGCGCCAATATATTCCGTAGCGCTTTATAATTGGGGACAAACATAATAAACTAATAAACAAACTGGGTAAAACAGACAAAGAGGTGAGAAGTCCCTGCTCGCAAGCTTACAATCTATGGGACAATGGGAGTTTGACACATGAGGTTAAGTCTACATTTGCAGTCGGCCCAGACAGACTGCAAAGGTAAAAGTGACTCATAAGCTAAATGATCCTGTCACACAACAATGTTGGTCAAGGGGTAGTTGTGTAACGGGTGGTAATAGGGTAATATAATGAGGTTAAGAGGGTGGTTGAGGAATATTATAAGCTTGTCTGAAGAAGTGGGTTTTCAGAGAACGCTTGAAAGTTTGTAAACCAGAGGAAAGTCTTATTGTGTGAGGGGGAGAGAATTCCATAGAGTAATAAGACCTGTAACCAGGAATGGGAGGATGTAATGAGGGTGGATGAGAGACGCAGATCTTGTGCAGAACGGAATACACCAGATAATAAAGGAAAGTGCATGGAATGTGTATTCCCCGTTACTCTCTGCACATTATTACACAGAGATAATGATGCTACAATGTAATCCGCTATATGACCATCTTCTTCCTCCCACAGACAGATTGTCCAGGGCTCTCTGCTGCTAAACATGATCTCACACATGGAGCCGCCTCCGGTCATCACCCCAGGAGCCTTCGACATCACGTTACCATATGTCATGACTGTGCAGGTACATCGACAGCTGGAGCACTTACCTACATGTTACTGACACTGAGTACTCCTGTAATACTATAACTGGGAGGATAGAGTACTTGCCTAGAAGTTACTGACACTCAGTACTCCTGTAATACTATAACTGGGAGGATAGAGTACTTGCCTAGAAGTTACTGACACTCAGTACTCCTGTAATACTGTAACTGGGAGGATAGACTACTTACCTACATGTTACTGACACTCAGTACTGATGTAATACTGTAACTGGGAGTATAGAGTACTTACCTACATGTTACTGACACTCAGTACTACTGTAATACTGTAACTGGGAGGCTGGTGTACTTACCTACATGTTACTGATACTCTGTACTCCTGTAATACTGTAACTGGGAGGATAGAGTACTTACCTACATGTTACTGACACTCAGTACTCCTGTAATACTGTAACTGGGAGGATAGAGTGCTTACCTACATGTTACTGACACTCAGTACTCCTGTAATACTGTAACTGGGAGGATAGAGTACTTACCTACATGTTACTGACACTCATGTACTCCTGTAATAATGTAACTGGGAGGATAGAGTACTTACCTACATGTTACTGACACTCAGTACTCCTGTAATACTATAACTGGGAGGATAGAGTACTTACCTACATGTTACTGACACTCAGTACTCCTGTAATACTGTAACTGGGAGGATAGAGTACTTACCTACATGTTACTGACACTCAGTACTCCTGTAATACTGTAACTGGGAGGATAGAGTACTTACCTACAAGTTACTGACACTCAGTAATCCTGTAATTCTGTAACTGGGAGGATAGAGTACTTACCTACAAGTTACTGACACTCAGTAATACTGTAACTGGGAGGATAGAGTACTTACCTACAAGTTATTGACACTCAGTACTCCTGTAATACTGTAACTGGGAGGATAGAGTACTTACCTACATGTGACTGACACTCAGTACTCCTGTAATACTGTAACTGGGAGGATAGAGTACTTACCTACATGTTACTGACACTCAGTACTCCTGTAATACTGTAACTTGGAGGAAAGACTACTTACCTACATGTTACTGACACTTAGTACTCCTGTAATATTGTAACTGGGAGGCTGGTGTACTTACCTACATGTTACTGACACTCAGTACTCTTGTAATGTTGTAACTGGGAGGATAGAGTACTTACCTACATGTTACTGACACTCAGTACTCCTGTAATACTGTAACTGGGAGGATAGAGTGCTTACCTACATGTTACTGACACTCAGTACTCCTGTAATACTGTAACTGGGAGGATAGAGTACTTACCTACATGCTACTGACACTCAGTACTCCTGTAATACTGTAACTGGGAGGATAGAGTACTTACCTACATGCTACTGACACTCAGTACTCCTGTAATACTGTAACTGGATGGATAGAGATCAGCTAAACATTTTGAGTACATCAAATAATGTAACAAGTTCAGTCATGTTGAGGTTATATGAATACAGTTTAATGCTCTTCTTTACTCTTGATATATAAGTTTATGTAGCCATGTAATATTTTATGTGTACAATGAACCTCTGTACCCATTGTAATACACACATGCAAGGTAATAATACTCAGTGTAACACATACACAAGCATGCAGAGTATTAATTCCAGTGTAACACGCAAGCATGTAGGGTATTAATACTCAGTGTAACACACACACACACACACACACACACAGAGTATTAATCCCAGTGTAACACACACACACACACACGCATGCAGAGTATTAATAGCAGTGTAACACACACATACAGTGTAGAGAATATAATAAATAACTGAACTGTTAGTGTTAGTGGAAAATGCTTTTAATGACCTGGTGTCTCCAATATCATAGTGAAATTTCTGTTTATTTTGTGGAGGTTGAGTTTCCACAATCAGATCACAAATTCCATAGACCTGAAGCCGAGGAGAGTTCCTACAGTACTGATCTCCCATCTGATGACCCCGGACGTCAGCTGGAGTTCCTGTCACAGCGTAATTCTGTACTCCTGTAAGCTCCGCAGCACTTATTATATTCATATATTCACTGCTCTGTCCTCTCTGGTATTACCTATATTACTGTCTGCACAATGTACAACCTATCACATACAAATACAAAATGCAATCAAACTTACAGCCAATCAGCATACAAGCCTGGGCAGGGAATGAAACACTGTATAACAATCATCACAGGGTTGAACCAACAAGAGTGCCCACTGATGCCAAACGTCAGTATCTTTCTGTATGTGGGCAGCTCTAGTCTGTTATGTTTGTGTCTGACAAACAGACTGGTTGATTCTTTTTGTGTCTTGTTTATTAATCAGTTTCCTGATTTTTCCTGTCCCCAAGTCTCTCAGAGCTGGATAAACAGTGTCTGTGGCATTACCGCCAGTGTGCCAACAAACCCCGGAACATCCTCCCTCTGCTGCTCGGCAGTGCCCCCAGCTGGGACCCTCAATCTATATCCGCCATGTACAGAGTACTGAACGATTGGACCTTCTCTAACCCTCTGGAGGCTCTGGGTCTATTAAACTCATGGTGAGTGCACAGGTGTCCTAATAATGGCAGAGGAATACACAAATACACACGTGTGTGTGTGTGTATATATATATATATATATATATATATATATGTGTGTGTGTGTGTGTCTGTGTGTGTATATATATATATATATATATATATATATATATATATATATATATGTCTGTGTGTGTGTGTCTGTGTGTGTATATATATATATATGTGTGTGTGTGTGTGTGTATATATATATATATGTGTGTGTGCGTGTGTGTGTGTATATATATACATATATAATCTGTGTAGACGTCTGATTCTTGTCATAGGGATGACAGCTTCTCCCACATCCCACTAGTTCCTATTGACTCAGTATTGCCCTCTCCCTCTGGACTGTAAGCTCTTGGGGTCCACCCTACCCTCTGTCTCATGTCTGCTCCTCATTCGTCAGCCTCAGGCCGCACCTACCGCTGATTTTGTTATTTTTCTGTTGCCGACCAAAAGTCCACGGAATATGGCACAAAACGTCTGGGCAGATGAACATCAGAAAACACAAATACAGATTCTACCATTCAGTAAATCACTGTGTTAGACCCCAATGGACCCGAGACCCCTGTGCTTGATGCAAGAAAAGGATTTAAACATTTTAAGAATCTTAATTTAAAAAAAAACAATAACATTTTACAAGTAAAACTAAAAGCCAAAATCTGTCCGTCCAGTCCCACCAGCGAGCCGGCTCAGGATGGCGGTAGGACGTGTCCCGGCAAGGCGTTAGCTGTTATCGCTCTTTCACTATCGCTCAGCCCCAGCGATATTCTTCTGGTTAATAGCGCCAATTAGGCATTGTTTTATCCCCACGATAAGCAGCATTAAAATAAAATCTGCTTTATCTCCACGAACGGGAACCGCGTGGTAAACAGCTGCCTAAAGAACTATAACGTGTAGCTGACTCCAGGGAGGGAACTAAGAGCTGTGGCTTTAAAGCAGGGATAACCCAAAGAAAACCGCTGTTGGCTATAAAAGAGGGATAACTGACAGAACGCTGCTGTCGGCTGTACGCTGGTAAAGGGTATATTTCATGATAAATGACGTCACAGTGATAGACTATAAATTGGTGTCTTCATGCAGAGTCTGGGTCACTGTACGTCAGGGTATTGTATACAGAGTAACGTATATTCAGCCCATGTCCTCTGCTGGTTCTGTGTCTTGTGCTGGGTGTAATACGTGTAACTTCCTCCAGCTTCCCAGATGAGCACATCCGAGAGGCCGCGTGCCGCCAGATTGCGCAGCTATCAAACGATGAATTGCTGGGATTCCTTCCACAGCTCGTCCAGGTGAGTCGGACATCCCCCAATACGGATCAATCACAATAAACCTCAGCGCTCGGCGGAAGCAATCTCTGTGGGTCATGTTAATCTTCTGGTTTGTGGGTCAGCGCTTGAGCTGTCCGCTGATATATTACTCCCATACTGTCCTGTGTGGGATCCTGCACTGTGGCTCTAGGGGATATATTTACTAAACTGTGGGTTTGCAAAAGTGGTGATGTTGCCTATAGCAACCAATCAGATTCTAGTTATCATTTATTTAGTACATTCTACAAAATACCAGCTAGATTCTGATTGGTTGCTATAGGCAACATCTCCAATTTTTCAAACCTGCAGTTTAGTAAATATACCCCAGGTCTATCTCCATCTGTTGGATACATGAAATCACATTATATGTAAAAAGGGATTTTGTGTCTTGTATGATGTGACTCATTGGAAATAGCGGCAGTGCCCTATGAGTGGGTTTCGTACAATGTCACCTGCTCCCCTCCCCCATTGCTGGATCCTCGGCACATTGTGAGTTCTATGGGATCATAGTGAGGAGACTTATTAGCGTCTGATGTAGCGTTTGACGCATATTTATGTCCTGACCGTGCACAGAAAAATATGGTGGCAAAATAGTGTCTCCAGATGTGTCTTACTGAGGACACAGTGTTTGTATTGTATGAGTACGTCAGTTGTACAAGTGCGTATACTGACCCCCAACTATAGGGATCGTGCTGGATGGTGTCAGCCAGAAGTCACATTATCCTACACAATATAATGTACACAGAGAAGTGTGTGTAGAGTGTTATTATTACAACTGTCACATTTTCCATATAAAATGTAATAAAATGCAAATACCCAAATCCCTCATTTACCACCTTGTACATCGAATGGTGATCTTCTTTCCTGCAATAGGCCAAATGGAAATAACAAATAGGAAATGTGAACAGACGCTCGGACACCATATAACATAGCTGCAGGGCGGTCAGCAAGTGGCTAGATAGCGCTGCTGGTGTCATCCTTACACCTGGCCTCCGCTACCTGCAAGAGATCCGCCTCTAAAGTAGGCAGCCATGTCTCATTATGTCACCCTTCAGGGGGCGTGGCTATACGTGCATGACGACGCCCATATAGTAATCGGCCTCTCCAAGCGCACGGGGCCACAAGTCTACATACGGATACATTATGGTGCACATGTATATATATTTATGCGCCACAAATGGACATAGCTAATGCTGTAGCTCAGTTGCTGTGCTGCCATGGGGTTGTCTGATCTGCCCCCTTCCCGATGGACTAGCAGATCCAACCAGGGTACAGGCAGCTTGATGGTGCGAGAGAAATACGGGTCAGTACTACGGTTATGCGGCAATGCATGAAGGTAGATGTAGTTTTCTGCCACAAGCACCACCCCCAACTGTGATGTCACTGCAGGATGGCCCCTCCCCACCATGTAGAAAAGATACAAAACTAGAATAACGTTACTTGGATTCAGAGAAAGAAAAGGTATTTCTTGGGCAACATAATAAAACACAGAAAGATTTCCCAGAGAAATATTAGGTTCATTGTAGATGTCATTGTAAGATGGGATCAGCTGGAAGAATCGCTGCCGTTTGTGATGTTCTATTGGGTGAGGAAATCTGAGTTTGTGACGGGGCCACAGCGCCAGTGGTGGAGCTACTATTGGTGCAGCAGGTTTGGTGCACCGGGACCCATGAAGATAATGGGGCCCTCTGCATGGGTACTAGCGAGCTGTGGGCCCCGGCTCCCCACTTCCCTGCAGCGGGGCCCACAGCCTCTGCCCTTAGCTATCCTGTGTGTGAAGGATATAATCTATGTGACACCTCTTCCTGTCCAAGCGGTTATTACATGTATGATCTTCCCTCTCACACCAGGCAGTAAAGTTTGATTGGCATCTGAATAACGCTCTGACGAGACTCCTCCTCCAGCGATCGCTGCAGAGTCTTCAGGTGGCTCATAGACTCTTCTGGTGAGATCCCCCTTGTACCCCCCCCCCCCCCCCCTGAATAATCATATAGTCCACAATGAAAGCTATTTAGGAATTATTGTTAAGCTGTCTGTTAGCGTCCGTCAGTCGTGTGTTCCTGAATAATTGTTATAAATAAAGTTTTCTTCGCTTGTGACTGAAATAATGGCTGCTTAGTATAAGGCATATTGGCACAGCTCATTCCTAGCTCACAATGACATATAAGTAATGACTTGTGCATACTCCAGGAGCATTGCATGACCGGGGCAGCGCTTAAAGGTGCGACTTGTGTCATTAAGCCAAACGGGGCCGCGAAGCGATAAGTTAACCCTTACAACTCCAGACCAGTATCACCAACACAGCGGAGTATCACTCAGCTGCCCAACCTTATTTGATTGATAAAACTGCAACGATAAATGATTTATGTAACGCTTACGTAGCAATTAAAAAAAATCATACTTGCCCCATATTTATGAATATGCCCCTTACAGACATCAAAGGTCTTGGTCATTTTAGTCCCCATTCTGTTTTGGTGTATACCCCCATACATATTTATGTGTACCTTCTGTATATCCTCCATATACTCTCTATATACCCTCCAAGTACCCCTGTATACCGACCCTCTACATACCCTCTACATACCTTCTACAAACATTCTATATACCCTCCATGTACCCCCTACATACCCTCTATATATCTTCTACAGACCCTCTACATACCCTCCATTTACCCTCTACATATTCTCTATATACTCTCTCTATACCCTCTACATACCCTCCATAGTGACACATTTGATTAGCTCTATTTTATTCAGTTTAATCTGCTTATAATACATATGTAGAAGCTTGTGTAGACATTTTGTCCTTAGCGGAGGTGTCACATCAGGTATTGGGGTACCCACCTCCACAGAGCGGGTGCACCCCAGTAATTCTCAGGGAGATCTGGGGTTTATGTAACTAGTTAGGACGTTTTATCACTGACTTAAGATGCTGGAAAACAACATTTTGTGACAGGAACATGAATTGTTTCCCCTCCAGGCTGCTCACAGACGCCACCAATGAATCTCATTACAGAAGCTTATACCAGAGGTTACTGTCCGCGCTCCAGTTCTGTGTGGGAGGAGCCATGAACCAGCAGTTCCTGAAACAGAAACGGCTCCTCGCAATTCTACAAGACGTGGCGGAAAAAGTCAAGAATTCTCCGGAAGAAAAGCGTCAGGTTTCTGGTTATTTTCTGGTTTATTTTGGTAAATCTAAGTCTAGGTGTCCCCCAGGCACTGACCCCCCCATGTATATAACTGTACAGGGGACCCCTTGAAGCGCAGCGTAGGGGCCTATTAATGAAGACGATCACCATCGCAGAGTTAAGTATTATTTTTATGGCCGCTTATCATGGCTATAAAATATGTTTTCTTAATCTATCAGCCTGAACTGATAACTGAACTTTTGAGGGGGGTCAGTATGGAGCAGTCTAGTACTTCAAAAGCGCTAGACACGCCCCCTGGTGGTGTGGCCACTCCCCATTTCAACATGGCCACACCCCTATGTGACATGACCACGCCCCCTGTCCCGGTGCTGATGCAGTGATTCCCTCCTCACCGATACACCGGTTCCTATCATCCAACAATCTCTCCTTCCAGGACTGGAGGAAAGTGTCAGGATCTGTCTGGATCCACCAAACCATCAATGTCAATTACACAGCTCACATCATCTTTACATCTCATTTATTATAACTGGTCCAAAAGCTTTGTGACATCATTGGTGGTTGTTCCGGACTGTACGTATGCAAATTACAAGACTTATATGTTTTATTTGTAATGTACAAACTTCTAATTACAATAATATGTATATATATTACCCTTGGGTACGTCTGTCAGGAATACCACATTAATTGGCTGCAGGCTTCAGCTATGGTAGTTTGTTTAATGTTGCATAGACATATTTTGGATATTTATTTTAGACAAAGTATTTTATTATTGCAGAATCATCAATTATTTACAATAAAAAGCACTTTGCTGCTAAGTTCTGCAGTTTTAAATGAGAAAGTTATATAAATATTAGAAAAGTGCTTTGACTGTAAAATATTTAGGAAGTTATTACAATATAAAAACAATATTTCAATGCACAAGTGACACTCCCGTAAATAATATTTGTTTAAATGATGAGTTGGCACAAAAAAACCTCTCACTTCTCCATTTCAATCCCTCGTGCACCGGACATTGTAGAGGTGACACGCGAGACCGACCACGTATAATAACCCATAATATATAATAGGTTTGGTGAGAGTGTAGGGAGGGAGAGATATACTCCATTATCAGAGAAGAAATAACTTTGGGGGGTGTTTGGGTACATCGCGACTTTGAGTGTCCCTTTCATTTTAATTAGACAAATGTATTATACGAGCATATATAAGAGCAGTCTTGGATTTCAGAATTACCACCGTGTAGCAGGAAATTAGACGCCTGACCCTTAATTATAGGATTATAGACTGAGAATCATTTGTGAGTCACTGTAGAAAAACACTTCACAATGACCAGCATATGAGACTCAGCATGAACCAGCATACTATACTATGACCAGCATATGAGACTCAGCAATGACCAGCATACATCACTATGACCAGCACATGATACTTAGCAATGACCAGCATACTGTACTGTGACCAGCCCATGATACTTAACAATGACCAGCACACGTCACTATGACCAGCACATGATTCTCAGCACAGACCAGCATACTATACTATGACCAGCATATGAGACTCAGCACAGCCCAACATACATCATTATGACCAACACATGAGGCTCAGCAATGACCAGCATATATCACTATGGCCAGCACATGATACTCTGCAATGACCAGCATACTGTACTATGACCACATCATACTCCGCAATGACCAGCATACTGTACTATGACCAGCACATGATACTCAGCATGGACCAGCATACTGTACTATGACCAACATATGAGACTCAGCAATGACCAGCATATATCACTATGGCCAGCACATGATACTCTGCAATGACCAGCATACATCACTATGACCAGCACATGATACTCAGCATGGACCAGCATACTGTACTATGACCAACATATGAGACTCAGCAATGACCAGCATATATCACTATGGCCAGCACATGATACTCCGCAATGACCAGCATACTGTACTATTACTAGCACATGAGACTCTGCAATGACCAGCATACATCACTATGACCAGCACATGATACTCAGCATGGACCAGCATACTGTACTATGACCAACATATGAGACTCAGCAATGACCAGCATATATCACTATGGCCAGCACATGATACTCCGCAATGACCAGCATACTGTACTATTACTAGCACATGAGACTCTGCAATGACCAGCATACATCACTATGACCAGCACATGATACTCAGCATGGACCAGCATACTGTACTATGAGCAACATATGAGACTCAGCAATGACCAGCATATATCACTATGGCCAGCACATGATACTCCGCAATGACCAGCATACATCACTATGACCAGCATATGAGACTCAGCAATGACCAGCATACTGTACTATTACTAGCACATGATGCTCTGCAATGACCGGTATACAGCACTATGACCAGCACATGATATTCAGCATGGACCAGCATACTGTACTATGACCAACACATGAGGCTCAGCAATGACCAGCATATATCACTATGGCCAGCACATGATACTCCGCAATGATCAGCATACTGTACTATTACTAGCACATGATGCTCTGCAATGACCGGTATACATCACTATGACTGTACTATGGCAATGACCAGGATTGTTAAATTAATGGGGGTACATCCATGTGGCTGCTATCTCTGCTTTTGGCTCCCAGTATAAAGCAGGGACTATTATACCCCTGTTGGGGGGTGCACTTGTTTTATGATTATACACAGCTGGATCATAGAACAAATGTCCTCCGGATGTGTTAGTCTCCATCCTTCTCCATATTCCTCAGTCATCTGTCGGACGCACACTGTAGAGTTATCATCGCACCGGTCTACAAGGACGGAGATTATACTGTATGTGATTAGTGATGAGCACTTTGTAACACTGAGATAAAGTTTCTGCCAGACAGAATATAGACTCAGTAAGAGACACGTGAAGTTCTCAGCTTGTTCCTTCTGTCTGATGACAGATTTTCTCCATCTTGGCTTTTATCTGAAGTTCAATCAGACGTTTCTTTGTAATGTGCCCGGGAAAGATGAAGGGTTTTATGAATACCCCGGAGTCCTGCGATATTTAACAGTCCAAAATAAGACATCTAGAAACTGTTTCCTGCGAGTGACAGGACGAGAGATCTGTTGTTTGTGTTTGGAATATTATTCTCATTCTGACACTTTTCAAGTTACAGTCTGAGAATTTACAGAGACAATCATTATATTCAACAATTACATAGAAGGCTCTTTCCAAACCTTCATTTCCAGCTCCAATAACTCAACTTGTGGATTTATTTCTAAAAAATAATTGTCATTATTTTTCTATATTGTTACACACTAAGAGAATCTGTCGTTATCCCCCACACACAAACTATGTGTCCCTAACTCCATGTCTCTGTCACTCTTTCTGTGTCACTCTCTCTTCCTCTCTGTCCCTTCCTCTTACTCTCTTTCTCCCTCCCTTTCTCTGTCTCTCTTACTGTCATATTCCCTCTGCTCCCTCCCTTCCTCTGTCACTCTCCATTCACTCTCTCTCTCTCCTTCTCTCACTCTCTCTCTCTCTGTCTCTTTCTACTTCTCCCTCTCCTCTCTCTCTCTCTCTCTCTCTTCCTTCCTCTCTCTCCATTTCTCTTGCCTTCTCTGTCTCTTTCTCTCTCTCTCACCTTCTCTCACTCTCATTCCCCCTCCCACTCTCTCTCTCCCTCTGTCTGTCTCTCTCACTGTCACAATTCCTCTGGTCCCCCTCTTCCTCTATCACTCTCCATTCACTATGTCTCTCCTTTTCTCACTCTCTCCAACTCTCTCGTCTTCTCTCACTCTCTCTCTGTCTCTTTCTACTTCTCCCTCTCCTCTCTCTCTCTCTTCCTCTCTCTCTATCTCTCTCTCTCTCTCTCACTCTCCCCTCTCACTCTCTGTCTCTCCCTTTCTCTCTCTCTCTCTCCCTCTCTGTCTCTCTACCTCTCTCTACCTCTCTCTCTCTCTCACTCTCCCCTCTCACTCTCTGTCTCTCCCTTTCTCTCTCTATCTCCCTCTCTCTCTCTCTCTCTCTCTCTCCCTCTCTCTCTTCCTCTGTCATCCTCTCTTCACAAACTAACAAGATTATTTTACCCCACAGGAAACTCTGAATTGGGCTCTGAATGACATTGAACGTTTCTTTGAAGAAGAAGCCACTTGTCGCCTTCCCCAGGACCCTGCAATAGTTGTGAAAGGAATTGACCGATCTGTGCGTTCACAGTAATAATAACTATAATTGTCTGCAGTCTGGCCAGTAATAAGGGGATTTATATGTAATAGTGGGGTCTGGATGTGAGAGGTGTTATAACTGTTGTTTTACATGTTGTAATCAGAGGCTCTTAAACTCTGTCCAGTATAATGTCCTCTCACTGTATAATACTGGCTGTAACTGTATCCAAATCATCCATAAATCAGGGGGCGGAAGTGCTGCCGTTAGAGGGGCGACACAGAGGTACAGGGGGACCCCTAGAACAGTGCTACCGTCTCCTATCAGCACATAGCAGTACCCCAGAGGATGGGCCGGTGGTATTAGACACTCTACTAATCTGTTTTCTCACCTATGCCATTTGTGTACAGCTCCTATGAGTCCTGATTTTCCAACAAAAGTCCCCATTTCTTTTAACCCAAATTTTGAAATCACATTTTTGTCTTCCCATAATTTAAACTACCAGATCATCGGGACCAGTAGGGACAGGTACCAGATACTGGACAGAAATATGGGGTGAGAGGTGCGTGTTATGGCTGAGAAAGTCTCAGGTCACACGGATGTTATGGGTTTTCATTTAAAAATGATTGTAGTCCTATGTTTGTAGGTCACGGTACACACAAAAAATATATATATATTTTTTAATTTCTGTTGCTTCAAATTTAGCTGTGTTCTTACTTCAAATCCAACGCCAAACCGCTGAAAATCTCCTTCGTCAATGCTGATCCCCAGGGGCCAAACATTCACGTTATCTTCAAGGTAGGTGATTAGAAAGGGTTAGGTATGTAACAGCGATAATGACTATCACGGCAACACGTACCCTGACATCTTCACTGCGAATCCCGGACCCCGACATCTTCACTGCGAATCCCGGACCCCGACATCTTCACTGCGAATCCCGGACCCCGACATCTTCACTGCGAATCTTGGACCCCGACATCTTCACTGCGAATCTTGGACCCCGACATCTTCACTGCGAATCTTGGACCCCGACATCTTCACTGCGAATCCCGGACCCCGACATCTTCACTGTGAATCTTGGACCCCGACATCTTCACTGCGAATCTTGGACCCCGACATGCTCTTAATGTCGATTGTTTTAAAAAATGACTTTCAATCAGTGCGACTGTAAGAAGCCGGCGCACACAATCACGTGACTTTGAACGCCGGCAACGTAGTTAAGTAAACTTCTATAATATACAGGCGCCACCTCCTTCTATTGCACCCTTAATAGCAAGAATAATACTGTTGGCGTTCAAAGTGACGTGATTGTGTGCGCCGGCTTCTTACAGTCGCAGTGATTGTGTGCGCCGGCTTCTTACAGTCACGTGATTGTGTGCGCCGGCTTCTTACAGTCGCAGTGATTGAAAGTCATTCTTTAAATCAATCGATATTAAGAGCATGTCGGGGTCCAAGATTCGCAGTGAAGAAGTCGGGGTGTTACCTGACTGCCACTGATCAGAAAAGGGAACAGTTCATCTTGATGGACTTGTGTCTTTTTTTCTACCTTTCAGCTATGTAAATATATAACTATATACTATGGCGTCTGTGTATCAGGGAAATATGGCGGCAAGAGTAAAACATTCCCACTCTGTCCTCCATCTTTGTCTTTGGATGGTCTCATGTCTGGTAATTACCCTGCGACCTGTTACATCCCGTCCTCCTGTCCTCCCTGCACCAAAATCACCCATCAGCACTATATGTAATGTAAATATTACATAGGGCATCGCTCTGCCCCAAAAATGTACATTATTGTTTCAGTTACAGTTATTGATGAATATGGCGTTAGCTCCGCGTCATGTGATGCAGTTATTGATACATACGGCGTTAGCTCCGCGTCATGTGATGCAGTTATTGATGAATACGCCGTTAGCACCGCATCATGTGATGCAGTTATTGATACATACGGCGTTAGCACCGTGTCATGTGATGCAGTTATTGATGAATACGGCGTTAGCTCCGCGTCATGTGATGCAGTTATTGATGAATACGGCGTTAGCTCCGCGTCATGTGATGCAGTTCATGTTCTGTTGTATAAACTTTAAGTGTTTATTGTTTCTCTATGTGTGAATTTGTAATTGTGTTTTTCTGATTTCCTGTAGGTGGGAGACGATATACGGCAGGACATGCTGGTTCTCCAATTAGTTGATTTAATGGACACAATCTGGCTCCATGAGGGGTTAGACCTGCGTATGATCACTTACAAGTGTTTATCAACGGGTCGAAAACAAGGTACATTAAAAGAGGAAGAAGTTAGTGCAAGATTGGTATTATTAAGAGGTTTAATATCCAGAAATGACCGGTGGGTTTGTGGTGTCTAATAATACATCAGTGGTGACCAGCTGTTGTGATATATTGATGAATGATAGGTTTGTGACATCAGTGGTGGGTGGTTGTGTAAAGCACAAAGCTCAGCAGTGATAAGGGGTGGGGTGAATGCAGAAGACCTAGGTAAGCAACAAATAATAGTGATTAAATGAATATATAATGTCCAGCAATAAGTAATGGATAAATGAAGTGTAGGGTGTCCAGCAATGATCAGTGGATGAGTGAAGGTAGAATATCCAGCAATGATGAGTGAGGGTAGAATGTCCAGCATTGATGAGTGAGGGTAGAATGTCCAGCATTGATGAATGAGGGTAGAATGTCCAGCATTGATGAATGAAAGTAGAATGTCCAGCATTGATGAATGAAAGTAGAATGTCCAGCAATGATGAGTTCCAGAATTGATGAATGAAGGTAGAATGTCCAGCAATGGTGAGTGAAGGTAGAATGTCCAGCAATGGTGAGTGAAGGTAGAATGTCCAGCATTGATGAATGAAGGTAGAATGTCCAGCATTGATGAGTGAAGGTAGAATGTCCAGCATTGATGAATGAAGGTAGAATGTCCAGCATTGATGAATGAAGGTAGAATGTCCAGCATTGATGAATGAAGGTAGAATGTCCAGCAATGGTGAGTGAAGGCAGAATGTCCAGTATTGATGAATGAAGGTAGAATGTCCAGCATTGATGAATGAAGGTAGAATGTCCAGCATTGATGAATGAATGTAGAATGTCCAGCATTGATGAATGAAGGTAGAATGTCCAGCATTGATGAGTGAAGGTAGAATGTCCAGCAATGATGAGTGAGGGTAGAATGTCCAGCATTGATGAATGAAGGTAGAATGTCCAGCATTGATGAGTGAAGGTAGAATTTCCAGCATTGATGAATGAATGTAGAATGTCCAGCATTGATGAATGAAGGTAGAATGTCCAGCAATGATGAGTGAGGGTAGAATATCCAGCATTGATGAATGAAAGTAGAATGTCCAGCATTGATGAATGAAAGTAGAATGTCCAGCAATGATGAGTGAGTTCCAGAATTGATGAATGAAGGTAGAATGTCCAGCAATGGTGAGTGAAGGTAGAATGTCCAGCATTGATGAATGAAGGTAGAATGTCCAGCAATGGTGAGTGAAGGTAGAATGTCCAGCATTGATGAATGAAGGTAGAATGTCCAGCATTGATGAATGAAGGTAGAATGTCCAGCATTGATGAATGAAGGTAGAATGTCCAGCAATGATGAGTGAGGGTAGAATGTCCAGCATTGATGAATGAAGGTAGAATATCCAGCATTGATGAGTGAAGGTAGAATGTCCAGCATTGACGAGTGAAGGTAGAATGTCCAGCATTGATGAATGAAGGTAGAATGTCCAGCATTGATGAGTGAGGGTAGAATGTCCAGCAATGATGAGTGAAGATAGAATGTCCAGCATTGATGAATGGAGGTAGAATGTCCAGCAATGATGAGTAAGGGTAGAATATCCAGCATTGATGAGTGAGGGTAGAATGTCCAGCAATGATGAGTAAGGGTAGAATTTCCAGCATTGATGAATGAAGGTAGAATGTCCAGCATTGGTGAATGAAGGTAGAATGTCCAGCATTGATGAATGAAGGTAGAATGTCCAGCATTGATGAATGGAGGTAGAATGTCCAGCATTGAAGAGTGAAGGTAGAATGTCCAGCATTGATGAATGAAGGTAGAATGTCCAGCAATGATGAGTGAGGGTAGAATGTCCAGCAATGATGAGTGAGGGTAGAATGTCCAGCATTGATGAGTGAAGGTAGAATGTCCAGCATTGATGAATGAAGGTAGAATGTCCAGCATTGATGAATGAAGGTAGAATGTCCAGCAATGATGAGTGAGGGTAGAATGTCCAGCATTGATGAGTGAAGGTAGAATGTCCAGCAATGATGAGTGAGGGTAGAATGTCCAGCATTGATGAGTGAAGGTAGAATGTCCAGCATTGATGAGTGAAGGTAGAATGTCCAGCATTGATGAGTGAAGGTAGAATGTCCAGCATTGATGAGTGAAGGTAGAATGTCCAGCATTGATCACGGATGAGGGAAGGAGATCTTTATATAACAACATTTTGCCTCAATCTTTCAGAAAACGACCTTTATTCATCATTTGTTTTTTCCATTCAGGGCTGATTCAGATGGTCCCAGATTCTACTACTCTTGCCAAAATACAGAACAAGACTGGGATTTTTGGACCTCTGAAAGACACCTCTATGAAAAAATGGTTTACAAACAACAAGACGGTATTTATCTTTCTTGCTATTAAGCCCATCGTTTTCCGCCAGGTTTTTCTAGGGTCTGCTGTGCTAAACCAATGTAAATTGCAGATTTGTTGGTCAATTTTAATGTGTCACTTTATTATACACAGTCAGAGATCTGCCCATGAGGTCAGGATAGTTCTGCATAATGCAGTCATCTATCCGGCCGTCTGGCTGGGATTCTCATTGCGTTTTAGATGAAGTTTCTATTTGTCCTTCTCTTCCCCCAGCTCCATTATAAGAAATCCAATTTCTATTCATCAACCCATTTAGTTTCTTATAGACATTAATCAACCTTCAGCTTCGAGTCTTCTTAGTGCTAACACGATGAAGGTCAGATGATGTTTACTAACCTGAAAACTGCGCTCTGATCTTGGCGAACATTTTACATTGTTGTTTCTGTTTTTATTATTAAAGTCTTTCTGTTTCTCGCCCCGTGCATCAAAATGTGAAGTTCTGGCACTGAACGGGGAAACCAAAACTCGCAATAGATACAGTACATTTATTAATAAATGTTTGAATGTGAATATAAAACTGTACTTACATTGACAGAATATAACCGTACAGGGTTCCCTAGGTGAAATAAGTAAGACTTTCTCTATCTGATCCTTAGGCGTCTGAGAACTTTCTACATTCCTGCGCCGGATGGTGCGTTGTCACCTTCATCCTGGGTGTTTGTGATCGGCACAATGACAACATCATGCTCACAAATGTGGGACACATGTTTCACATTGACTTTGGGAAATTTTTAGGCAATGCACAGACATTTGGGAAAGTGAAAAGGTGAGTTGTGTTACCTGTGTGAGTTGTGTTACCTGTGTCAGTTATGAGTTGTGTTACCTGCATGAGTTTTCTATCCTGTGTAAATTTTGTGTTTTGTTACCTGTGCAAGTTGTGTTACTGGTGTGAGTTGTGTTACAGACATCAGCAAATGACAATCTGGAGATGTGCAAAAACTGGTTGTAAAGCAACGGGCATGGTGTATGGTGTTACAACTCCTTAATCTAATCCATACCTGAACTGCACTTTTCAGCCATGTTGTTATCAGGAAGTATCAGTGATTTAACTATAAGATCTCCTTGGAAAAGTACTTCGGGGGTTGAATTCCACCTCCACAGGGAACACTCAGGAGTTGAGTGAATTAAGTTACCATTGTTATTTCTATTTGCTCCCTATTGTCCACTAGTGAGCTCTACAGCCAGCCAGGAGCCAGACCCAGCAGGGGTCACCTGAGGGAGGACACCTGGGGGAGGTGGGAAGGGGCTGGATAGTGTAAGCAGCCCACCAATTGAAACCTTTTGCAACTCCCCTGGGCAGGCAGTTCCCAAGGTGTGATTAGGTCTTAAAACAGGCTACCCTGGAAGCTGGACATGTATGTGACTAACTTTTGGCCAAGAGGTGATGCTCTGCCAGAGATGTGCTGTGGAACATATCTCACTGGATTTATTTGAACTGATTTCCTCACTTGTTGGACCTGCTATAGTTATAGGGCCATGGTGTATTTAATCCTGTTCTGCAGAATAAATCATCCTTCTATTTTCCTCTAATACCGTGTCTGAGTGATTAGGGAACAACGTATCTTCACACTAGTTATTTTCAGCTCTGATTGTTACTATCTGATAGGAAAGTGACACAAATATTCAGAGCTGGAAGCACCTGAGTATCTGCTGTCTGTCCAGCCCTGACACATGGGGGTAACAGATACTGACATTGTCAGGGTTGTCTCTGCAGTAATTAGATGCAGAAACTAGTTCCTTCCAATGAATAGATTCCAAAGCTGGTGTCATCTGTTATCAGCGGCTGCTCGGCTAGAAATCTCGCAGGAAGTTAGAAGATTTTCTATGACGGTTCCAGGATTGTACGTTTGGAGTTCTGTACAGTTTCCATGTCGAAGCTTCTTGGGTTGCACGTTATCACCGCAGGGTCGTGAGAAGTTTGGCCGTGGGTCAGAGAATAATTTCCTGGGGGGGACTCAGCTTTGCGTTATTTCCATTAAAGGGGAAGACTAGAGAATAATAAAGCTTTATGACCAAGCTGTCACAGAGCACAGAGAAAGTTTGATTTTTAAAGACAATCAGATGTAAATGTGGGAATATGATATAATCAAACTCTGCACAGTTTCCCAAGGTGCAAATAGAATTTCAGCAAATCACCATTATTCCCAGTGTTGCTTTCCATAGACGACATTAATAATCTGATTTCAAACACTATTTAAACAAAAATTCTAAATTTTTAACGTTTCCTTTTCTAAACTTCAGTTTATTTTTCTGCTTCTTTCTCTGACCCTCAAAGGCGCCAAATGTTACCCGTCATCTAAGTAATAAAATAAAACAAAATACTTAATCAAAGATCAGAATAATAATCACATAAGAGCTGACATTATAATGTAAGATAAACCAGTGTAACTGATATATATGACAATGTAATGTGACGTCTGGGAGACGACCGGACCAAGCACAGCGCAATTCTTCCATCCTGTAACCTGTTGTTACACTTGTTGGTTTTAATGTGCCCAATATTTGGCATAAAACAGGAAGGGTCCAGGGGCCACAGTTGAAGGCTTGGAGGGCCACATGCCTTCCTAGGTCCACTTGTTTCCCATCGCTGCTCTACAACCTGTGGCTCATTCAGACGATGGTACTCAGAGAACCGTCTCATGATTTGGTCCACACAGAACACGATGGGCCTGATGCTGAGTTACTAGCAAAGAAATGAGTAAGTTTGGACAAATCATGTTACAATACAAGGGGTGCAAATTAGTTTATTATTTTGCACATAAGATAAATACTGGCTGTTTTTTCATGTAATACACAAATACTTGATAGCTTTATTTTTACACAGAAAATTAAAGTTCACCTAGGACATGTCCTACCCTGGATATAAATCTGTCCCCACGTTTTACATTTACCTCCCCCTCCAATGCAACATGGTTTTGCCAAGTTGCAAATTTGCTCCTTTTTTTGCTCCTAACTCAGCATCAGGTCCAATGTGAGCAAACTGCTTTGAAAATCCTGCAGACTTTGGAATGATTGGCAGCTCTTCAGCCGAGTGTCAGTAGAAACCGCCGGTTAGAGAAATACAAGACACTGTCGCATGCAGGATTTCCTGACATTTGGGGCTGATCTCAGACATACCGGCTTTGGAATACATGAGTTCCTTCACTACCAGCCGTCACATTCAGGCAACATGTAATTTGTGAAGGAAGCCTCCATTATAAGCACGTTGTTACCAGGATAGACATGTACAGCTGGGAGGCAGCCAGACATTACACACTGCGTATTTACCGGATGACGTTTCTGTGCTTCAGTCTACATGTACAACTGCGTAATGTGTGCGTACAGTGTACTGCATGCATGTTTCTATGCTGCAGGTTTTAGTTAGCGTGAAGTCTCTGAAATAATGACAACAATTGTATGTTTAGAGGGGGTAACAGGTCACTTAAATATTAAACTACGAAAATAGAAATATTGTGTAAAAGCTGAGACTGTAAAAGTCATCCAACAAGAAACGATACGGTAGAATCACATATTATACAGAGCCGGATGTCCAAGCTGGGGATGTACTGAGTCCTTGGTGGGCTGTACTAGGGCACAATTTGTATTTAGGGGTTATAGCTGACCGGTGTGTGTAATATACAGGGCTATGTGTGCACTCACAGGAACCTCTGTGATAGTGACCATTCTATTATATAAAGAACTAAATCAGTCTAGGAAATCAGCGATGTAGCTCTCTGCGGCCGCAGTACTTCTTGGTATTAGGTGGATGACATATATGTATGGGCCATACATATTATGTGGGTTAGGGTTGGGCGTTAGGGTTAACCCTAACCCCTAACTCCTAACCCTAACCCCTAAAATAATACTTGCATTACATGAATGACAGCTGGGTCCGTCCATCGCCACTTTAAGAGGAATCACGTTTTCACATAACGTCATTTTTCACAGTCGGCAACAGATCGGGTCGTTACATGAAGTCATCTGGATCCTGATAAGTAGTCTTTTTTTCAGGTTGGGGTCGTACTTGTTCCGAATCCTCATGTTGTCTTAGTCCGTGTCGGAGTAGTCAGTATCGCTAAACTGACTACCACCAGTCTGGGTACTTGATATCACTCTGTATATTAGTCTGGGTACTTGATATCACTCTGTGTATTAGTCTGGGTACTTGATGTGGCTCTGTGTATTAGTCTGGGTACTTGATATGGATCTGTATATTAGTCTGGGTACTTGATATGGATCTGTATATTAGTCTGGGTACTTGATATCACTCTGTATAATAGTCTGGGTACTTGATGTGGCTCTGTGTATTAGTCTGGGTACTTGATATGGCTCTGTGTATTAGTCTGGGTACTTGATATGGATCTGTATATTAGTCTGGGTACTTGATATGGCTCTGTGTATTAGTCTGGGTACTTGATATCACTCTGTATAATAGTCTGGGTACTTGATGTGGCTCTGTGTATTAGTCTGGGTACTTGATATGGCTCTGTGTATTAGTCTGGGTACTTGATATCACTCTGTGTATTAGTCTGGGTACTTGATATGGCTCTGTGTATTAGTCTGGGTACTTGATATGGATCTGTATATTAGTCTGGGTACTTGATATGGATCTGTGTATTAGTCTGGGTACTTGATATGGATCTGTGTATTAGTCTGGGTACTTGATATGGATCTGTATATTAGTCTGGGTACTTGATATGGCTCTGTGTATTAGTCTGGGTACTTGATATGGCTCTGTGTATTAGTCTGGGTACTTGATATGGATCTGTATATTAGTCTGGGTACTTGATATGGCTCTGTGTATTAGTCTGGGTACTTGATATCACTCTGTATAATAGTCTGGGTACTTGATGTGGCTCTGTGTATTAGTCTGGGTACTTGATATGGATCTGTATATTAGTCTGGGTACTTGATATGGATCTGTATATTAGTCTGGGTACTTGATATCACTCTGTATATTAGTCTGGGTACTTGAAATGGCTCTGTATATTAGTCTAGGTACTTGATATCACTCTGTGTATTACTCTTGGCTGTTTACCCTCCTTGATGCAGTAATCAGGGTTACTATTATGTGCCACAGGTTTGTCTTGTAACGATACTTCTCTTAATATTTTTCTCTAGTAGCTGCATCAGTTATACAGAACCTAGACAGGAAACTGAAGCAGCCACAATAAAGTGGAAGGGGCTGTTCAGTGCTGTTGAGTGTTTTTCCCATCTTGAGTAACATATGTTACTGTGTGATATAAATAATGTCAGTGATAGAAGCATTTTGCTGTGACCCATTTCTTCAGGGAGGTGGAATGGAGAGACCTGGTCAGATCGGAGATCTCACAAACATCAATGTAGCTGTCACTCCTAATCAGCATCCAGAAGGAAATAGCCTATTAGTTGTTTAATTGAGAGACTTCATTTGCAATTTGTGTCAAGATGAGGACAGTGAACAAGAAAGGTGTTAATGACATTGGGGAGTAATTAGGCTCCTTTCCGAGTCCCATGTAGGTCAGAGGAGACTGAACTACACATTGGTCTCCGGACCTTTCATGTGTAGCACAGTTGGATACAATGTAATCTCTTTGGGTTTAACATCGTCTGTTGTGGAGACAATGGTAAAAAATATAATTTACAAGGCTCAGAAAGGGTCAATATTGATATATTGTATATAACAGTCTACAGTGAAGGAACTGTCCAATGTCTTCTATATTAAGTTCTTTTCCTTATTTATAAGATCGTATTGACATTAAACATTTAAATATATAAAAATATAATACAATCATAATTGTTTCATGTAATACTGAAATTTACAAGAACAAACCAACACTAAAGAGAACATTATTTTAATTCATTAGATTGTTTCATTTTTCAGTCTTTTACATAATTGAGTTAGGAACTAAACTTGAATCATCCTGTATGACAGACACTGGCAGCTGTTCTGTGCCTCATGTCTGTGATGTCACAAGTTCCCAGAGAACCCATATTTTTTTTTTTAAAGGCTGGGAACATGCTTTTGTGATCCAAAAGTGCACAAAAAAAGGTGCAAAACCATAAAAAGTGCACTAAGGGGTGCGGAATGTGGCCCTCCTCTACAGAGGAAGGGCCCTAGTCCCCAACCCCTGGATCCAAACAGTCCCTTAGGGGGCAGTGGTCTTCAGACTCCCTTCACCGCAAGGCTAGAGGGGTCTCTTTGGCTCCTGGGATCCGCTGAAGCTTCACCCAGGGCTATACAACAGTCCCAACCCCCAGAAGGTAGGGCAGATGATGGTTTCAGGGGGGCCAGAACCTCAGGGCCACACAGCCCCTCCTAAATCTTTAGAGACAGAGCCCAAAAGGGCCTACCCGCACCCTAAAATCCATGAAAAAAACCCATAAACGTGAAGGTGACAAAATGTGGAGAAAAATAAATAGTGCAGAGTGGGGACGGCCCCAGCCCAATGGCTCTTTTGGTTGTAAAAATGTTCTCACCCAATCAAAAGGCCAAGGGCAAATAATATGGGCGGTGCTTAAAAGAAAGTGGTCAAAAGTGCATGGGTGCCAACATAATCACGTGATATTTATTTCAAGGTTGACTGCCTGTGACTTATTGTCATCCCCGGGTCACCACTAAGGAGGCACGATTGTCCCAGGCTTTCAAAGCAGCCTCCTGGCCCCCCGGTCAGAGGACCAAGTGCAGCTCTGCCCCAACTACTTGATCTTAGCCAAAAGGCAGAGAAGTTCCCAGAGAACTGATAGGCTAAGTATTGGTTTAGGCCACAAATGGCTACCCCCACTGAGTCATAGTGATGGGTACACATTAACACCATTGATTCCTAGTACAAACACTATTAAGTCCAGTTATTGGGGTGGTCAGGATTTCTAGAATGAAGAATTTGTAACATAAAGAAATACACAAAAATTTTATTATGCAAATGTAGGAAATGTCAATAAATTAGCAGAAACGTGAGTTTGTTTTTTAGTGTCCTCTTTTATATGGGGATTCTGGGTTTTGATATGCAGATAAGGAGTAGTTGAAAAAACTTTACTTTTATTCCCCACAATCCCTAACGGCTTTGTTCTCTGAAACTTCAACTATTGTTATTTTTATTTTTCAGAGACCGAGCACCTTTTATTTTCACCAGTGAAATGGAATATTTTATTACTGAAGAAGGGAAAAGCCCTCACCGTGCTCAGGAGTTTGTAGATCTTTGCTGCTGTGCATACAACATTGTTCGGAAGCACAGCTACTTAATTATTAATCTCTTGGAACTGGTGAGTAACCTCTCATGCAGGAATAAGTATATATTGCTGTCTACTATCCCGACGCTTGTGAGCTGATGTGTTGTAGCCAGTCTGACTCTCTCCCAATCAACTGGCCAGCTTTCACAATCCCCCTGTTGTCGGAAGTCCTGCTCACACACTCTAAGTAATTTATGAAATGTACCCAAAGTGCACTGCAAATTCTTTTGGTTTGTGAATGCATACCCTCCGCAACATTACCTAGACATGCAGAGGGGTGGAAAAAGGTCTATAAGGTGTATTACCAGAAACACTCTGGTTCACGTGGAATACGATTTGCACAAAATTTTGCCGCAACTACGCTCATGTCTAGACAGAGCCCTACATGTGGAGGCATTATTTCTAATGAGCCAAAGTATTGTAACTTTATAGTAAGTGTAGAATGGACTGTATACTTATATGTATAGATATAATAATGTATAGAATTTTCACCATGAGCAAAGTATCATCATTATCATTTATATAGCACCACTAATTCTGCAGCGCTGTACAGAGAACTCACTCACATCAGTCCCTGCCCCATTGGAGCTTACAGTCTAAACTCCCCAACACACACACACACACACACAGACCAAGGTCAATTTGATAGCAGCCAATTCACCTACTAGTATGTTTTGGGAGGAAACCCACGCAGACACCGGGAGAACATACAAACTCCACACAGATCAGGCCATGGTTGGAATCGAACTCATGACCCCAGGACTGTGAGGCACCGTACAGCCCCAGTATGCTGATTGGTGTCTTACACTGTTCTATATCTGTCATACATCAGAAACACAGATTGTACTTATTGTCAGTAATTCGTCCCATCTCTTTATATCTCTTGACAGATGCTACAAGCCGGTCTCCCTGAGATTTCCAGGGTTCAAGATCTGAAATATGTCCATGATAACCTCCGGCCATACGACTCCGATCTTAAAGCAACAAGTTACTTTACAAGGTAAAGTTACAGGAACTGCAGTGATCGGATATATACATATAAGTACGTCTTTCTTAGAATGAATTTAGAAATCTGCATTAATCTGTATTGCTATTTAGTTGCACAGTGAAAGCTGGAATCTACCTATATTGTATGGAACACTATGGAAGATTTCCCATTCCACACTTATCAGTTACTGATAACATTCAGTGTAATCTTATCTTGGGTCAAATCTTAGAATCTCCAAGAAGTGGTTTAAAAGTACTTTTGAATAATTATTCTCAGTAAATACTATAAAATATAGATTATTTTATTTCTAAAATAAGATATTTTTTTAAATGCAACAGTGGTTCTGAAGCTTTTAAGTTAATGAAAGTAATTAAAAAGTTATTGAGATAAACCGAGAGCCGAAGCTCAGATTGTAAAACTGTTTTGCAGACATAAAGTTGAAGCTCTGAAACATACTCTTACGTCACGATTCGCTGATATACAATGTACTTTCATCTTTCTCTTGGTTAATCAGCAAGTTTACGGAAAGCTTACAGTGTGTAGCTGTGAAATTAAACTTCTTGATCCACGCTTTTGCAAACATGTCACCGATGGACGCAGCTAAAATCCCCCGACAGATGACCTCCTCCCTCCCCAAGTTCATCAGGAAAACAAAGTTCAAGGGTTTCCAAATGTTGCAGAAAATGGTGAGCGCTGTTATTGTTACATTATCACTCGCACGGATTCGCTTCAGGCGTCGCAGGTCGTCGCTGAGTTCTCGCACTGTTCCTGCACCAGCCGCTCTGTGTGTCCTGTCTCTATTCTACATATCCCTTCGTCTCCTCATTACAATGGGAATCTACAAGTCTCTTGGAGTTTCCATAAAAATGAGCTCAAGTGTCTGATTAGGGCCGGCTTAGTCCCAGCAGTATTAGGCAGTTGATGGACAGACCTCTAGCACATGCGGACTGCTCAGTACAGTGTATGGTCAGGAGACCCTGGGAGAGTCAGACGAGAAAGAGTCCTATAGAAAGGAGCCACTGTAAACAAGCCCATGGGGTATATTTACTAAACTGTTTCACAAAGTGGAGATATTGCCTATGGCAACCAATCAGATTCTAGTTATCATTTATTTAGTACATTCTACAAAATGACAGATAGACTCTGATTGGTTGCTATAGGCAATATCTCCACTTTTTCAAACCCGCAGTTTAGTAAATATACCCTCATGTGAGGTAATAAGAGAGGTGTTGGCGATAGCAGGATGCCTGTAATGGGGGGAGGGGTAGTATTCGTTTATTGCAGTAATATAACCAGTTTGTCAGCATTGGGGCCAGCTTGCCACAGGCGTTCTGTATTTTCTGACTCATCCAAGCTCCATTATTTATGTATTGAAAGATGATATTTTATACAAGCATTTTCCTCCGCTTTAAGTCTGACAGTTGTGTTGCTTTTTCCTCTCACCTCGTATTGACTGTTTGTGATGCATTTCCCGGCACACTGTCATTATTTTCCATTTATTTTGGTTCTTACAAAACTTGGGCAGTATTTTTTCTACCCCTGCTAAGATAAATGCTATGTAAGATACCTCAGAAGAGGATCAATCTTGTTTCACAGTGTGACACATTGTTACAAGTCCTGTACTGTTAAAGTGGCCAATATGGATATGTATAATTGTCACATGTATCTCTGCACATTCAAAAAACGTGTATCATATACCACAAAACTGTGGCCATCAGTGGAAATATCATGCAGATATGTTTGCACTTTTGCTCATATTTGTACAGGTCAGCGCATGGCTTAGCCCGGAAAAATGATGGTCCTAATAGGGGATCAAAGATCTCCTCCTTCTGATCAGAGGACCATGAGGGGGAATATACTCCGTACTGAATACAAGTGTACTGTGGGCAGAACCGTAACTTAGAATTCTAGTGCCCTGAGCGAGAAAGACAAATGCCGCCCCCCTAGCCCTCAATTTTAACCAAATTAACCTAAAATATTCCTAAATTGCGCCCTCTTCAGCGTTGCGCCCTGGGCGGTCGCCGCTGTCGCACAGCCCTAGTTACGGCCCTGACTGTGGGAATGGGTTCATGATATACTTACAGGAAGTAAATATTGTGCAGAATGAGGGACCTTCCCATATAAGCACCTGGCTGCACTAATCGGGCATTACCCAATACTTTCATAGAGTTGCCTTCTGACTTGCTGCTGGCAAACGTTTTATGGTCTATTGCGCTATATATATCACTGCGCAGCATGGCGGTTAATCATGAGCCAAGTTTTCCGAACTTTTCTGCTCTTAGCAGCAAAATTTCATGCATTTCACCTACATAATTTAAGTGTTCCGGACCTTCCACAACTGCTCAGCAACAATATTTCAGCTCCAAGCTTTAAACTCTGCAGACTGTAAATGCACAAAAACAGTTGCAAAATGCAATTATGTGGCAAAGCGACTGAACAGTTGTATGACCAGCAGTCTGGAGTGTCCGTGGTCTCAGCATATGTGCAGTAACGGCATACAGTACATGTTACATGAAAGGACCTGGACACGCTTCTGCCATTGACATTTCTGCAGAGAATTATTTATATCTCGAGATTTTACTTTCTCAGCACAAATAACAATTTATACATCACATGTAACTGAGGCAGCACTGAAAAGCTATTTAATTATTCACCAAGAGCAGTAAAACTGGTGAAACAGACGTTGTACTGTATAATTTACTGCTTGTCCTCTAATCTGCGAGTAAATGGGTGAAACATGAATTATGTGACTCAGAAGAGCGATCTGTGGCAGATTCCTGCACTGAATGTCACTAATAATTCCTCCGTTATATACAGTTGGACGCACTGCGCATTCCTGTACTGCGCACACGTCTATGTGCAGATTTGTCACATCTGCAGTGAGCTCCAGCAGCGCCATCTAGTTGCTTCTGATTGGCTGTATCCATATTGACCCCTCACACACACAGTATTTACATCATTATTGTGGCTGCTATTTTTATGAAGTTGCGGCGTCACATTACTACATTGATGTTTTCATTTGGACGGCAGCAGGAGAAACGATTCCCATTGGAACTGGGGAAAACAACAGATGTTTGTATTTATTTTATATTTGTATTTCATTATATTTTACATGGTGAATGTGACTTCTCCATTTATTAATAACACAGCAGTGGCATCGGTACGCTATGCTGGGGGTAATTATACACACTTGGCGCAGCTGCTGGTGACGTACCGTGGGACACATATAAGTCCACCTTATCCTGCTTACATTCAGGTGTGTCCAGGTCTACCTGAGCCCCTATGTCTAACACACAACTATGTATATTATATTATAGTAAATACAGTCTGTGCACGAGCTGCGTTCTCTTCACTTATCCCTCTATAAATGTTCTGCTATTTACTGAGCCCCGTGCCCTATGGTGTGGGCCAGTGGCTATGGGCTTACTGGGCAAGATACCACTGCTTGCCAAGCACTGGATGACAGACCAAGGAGAGCAGTTAGGTGGAGTTGAACAGAGGGGCGGAGTAGGATAGAGGGAAGGAGTTGGACGGGGGGGCAGAGTTGGGTGGAGTTTGACACTGGGCCAGATTGGGGTGGAGTTGGACAATACCTAGTAGTTGGGCAGAGGGGCGGAGTAGGATAGAGGGAAGGAGTTGGACGGGGGGGCAGAGTTGGGTGGAGTTTGACACTGGGCCAGATTGGGATGGAGTTGGACAATACCTAGTAGTTGGGCAGAGGGGCGGAGTAGGATAGAGGGAAGGAGTTGGACGGGGGGGCAGAGTTGGGTGGAGTTTGACACTGGGCCAGATTGGGATGGAGTTGGACAATACCTAGTAGTTGGGCAGAGGGGCGGAGTAGGATAGAGGGAAGGAGTTGGATGGGGGGGCAGAGTTGGGTGGAGTTTGACACTGGGCCAGATTGGGGTGGAGTTGGACAATACCTAGTAGTTGGGCAGAGGGGCGGAGTAGAATAGAGGGGAGGAGTTGGACGGGGGGGCAGAGTTGGGTGGAGTTTGACACTGGAAGATAGGGCTGGAGTTGGCCAATAGCTAGTAGTTGGGCAGAGCGAAGGAGTTGAGTGGAGTTGAACAGAGGGGCGGAGTTGGGCACAAGGATGTAAGGAATAGTTCTATAGTCCCATAATTGATGTCTGCCCTGTTGCATATTTCACCTCTGAAGATTTTTTCACCTCTTGTACACCGAGACCCACTTCTAATGCAGTCAGCTCCCAAGAGCGCAGAGTATGCGTTAACTTGATACGTGCTAGGATAACCTTCTGGGCCCAATGGTGCTAAACCAACGCGTTTTATGGTGGGCAAAGACTGAGCTCGGAGAGGACCATTATGTCTCTGTCATTTTTCCACACACTCCATTGGAACACAGTAGGGCAGAAAAGTTGCCTTAAAGTTTCTTTTATTCAGAAAGTTTTATATTGTTATAATAATATTGTTATAATGACTTGTATCCATTTAAACAAATTTCCATTGGTGCAATTTCTTTTTCAAAATGAATTGATGTTCTGAGCATAATGAGTATTGAGAAGAGGGATCACATGATATTATATCTCCCAACAGTCCCTATCCACGAACCCTGAAAAGGACAGAGATTATAGTGGGCAGGGTATCATCAAATGTGGGCGAGGTTGGATGGGAAATGGGTGTGTTTGGGCGGAGTGAGGGTGGGGCTTTGTCTTTATATAAGTTAGGATGTATGTGACATCGATCATCCAATCGTAAAGAAGTGTCATGTGGGAGTCAGATCTATAGATGAATGTAACTTGTTGCTTATTTGTAACTCTTACTGTAAAACTGTTACATCGAGATCATTAATGAGGTGTGAGTCACATCCCTCACATGACCACACCCGCACTGGACCATACACGAGCCCATCCTTAATGTCACATCCATGGTCACCAACGTCTTCATGTTATGACCTCATGTGTCAATCTGCTGACCCAGCCAACACATTGTCCTCTACGTAGGACTCAGAATCATAGTCACACATTTCCCTCCCACACTTGTCTGTACTCCATTCAGGACAGGGAGTGTGACTTGTCACAATAGGGGCGTGACATATCACAGTTGGGGTGTGGCTACACCCATGTGGGTGTACTTAGCACTTTGGAAGTGCTGGACTGCCCCGTACTCTGCTCCCCTCCAAACATCAAATATCAGGACTGTCTCGCCTACATCAGGACAGTTGGGAGTTATGACCACACTACGGTATTTTCGTCCACACATTCAAAACGTCTGTGATATCCATAATTATATATTTTTCTGGTTCATGTGTCTGTCCGTGTATAATAACCTGGATAACAATATATAATATACCACTCTCTTACTTTCATAATGAATGCCTCATGGTCTCCCAATATGGCTGCCCATTGATGGACAACTAGGACGCTGTAGTCTCGTCCTTACTCCAGTAGTGACTGCGTTTCTTCATAGTCCAGGATGAGGGGTCAGTGTAAGAAATATCCATAGTTTACTGAGTGAGTTGCGGAGCCGATGTTTGTCGATCAATAATTTGTCAGTGAATGGAAAAAGATTTATACGGCTTTGTAAGGTCGTCCGTCCCTGGTTATGTGAGTCCGGCTCTAACGACTTATGTGTCGTCCGTATGAATAGATTAGTAAACTTAATGATGAAAACATTGAGATTAATGAAACCATCTAAAGCTAAATAATTGTATAAATTAAAGTAATAGCCGGAAAACTAATGCTAATTTCAGATGAATCAATCCCTACATTACAAGTTTCAGTAACCTTTCATTCCTATTAAAGTTGAGCAAAGTAGAACTTGGGGCCATTACTTACAAAGTGATTATTTAGCTCTAGAAATAACCAATAATGTCAGCTCTAGACATAGACTAAGTATGGAAGTATTTTATTATTGTGCTATACGATATATTATATTATATATTAGCTGCAGCATGATGATTAGATTCTGAAATATATCCAAAAATGTAAAAGTTATTTAGATATTCAGGTGCTCAACTCAACACAAATTTATAAAAAGTATTAATGTCAGAGTGAAGGTAAATACCTCTTACTGTCTGGACAAGCAGGAGCTGCACTCGCTATATAAATACACAACTGAAGAAAATAATAGTTAGACAGTGCAGAAATAGTCCAAACACTGATTAATAGGAAAACCTGAAAAGTAATAAAACCAAAAAACTACAAACCTATTTCTGCCAGATAAAACAAGTGATTTAGTAGCATTGAACAAATAATAAAACACAATAACAATAGATCACTGCAGCGTTTGATACATAAATGATTAACCAGCTAACTTAGATATAATATATGCGCAAACAGTCTCTGGGTCATCAGATAATGACAAGCAGTATGTAGACTGTAAAATGATATATAATAAAGATCTGCTTATTCCAATTATCTGGATCAATTACTGGGGGTTACCACGTAGTGGGATTCCCTAGGGACGCATTGTTCCTTATGCCTTTCTGAGTCTAAATATTGTCTTTTATTATCTGATATATGGAGATTTTTGCGCATATATTATATCTAAGTTAGCTGGTTAATCATTTATCAAACACTGCAGTGTTCTATTGTTAATGTGTTTTTATTATCTGTTTGATGCTACTAAATCACTTGTTTTATCTGGTAGAAATAAGTTTGTAGTTTTTTTTAGATTTTATTACTTTTCAGGTTTTACTATTAATTAGTGTTTGGACTATTTCAGTGTCATCTTTTTATTTTCATCAGTTGATAATTAGATTGTGAAGGGCTCCTGTATTATTCCCCAACGCAGACAATTTCTAACTGGCCGGTAATAAATCATAGGATCTCCTATTGTCACATTCCAGGATTTCATTCTTTGTGCCAGAGAGGGAAGAAGAGGAAAAGATGTGTAATTTATAAGATAAAATGACCATTGTAATTACAGATAACCGCTGTACACATGGAGCTGTCAGGCCGGGATAATAGATTGTACTTTGCTGTAACTCGGATTCCTACAGCTCCTGTGTATGGTTTTGGATATGCTGGATCAGCGATGTTTACCACTATTACCTGTGTAACCCCTTGTGGTTATCTCCTGTACTCTGACCTCTGTAACACTCTGGGGCCCATCACCCAGGTCTGCCTCAGTCTCTCACCTCAGGTTCAGTAAACAGCCATCTCTAAACATGCAGGATTAGTATCAGCAACGTACATATAGTGAAGATACAGCAGGTGTAGTGAGGTACAGGTATCAGGTGTAGTGAGGTACAGGTATCAGGTGTAGTGAGGTACAGGTATCAGGTGTAGTGAGGTGCAGGTATCAGGTGTAGTGAGGTGCAGGTAGCAGGTGTAGTGAGGTACAGGTATCAGGTGTAGTGAGGTACAGGTATCAGGTGTAGTGAGGTACAGGTATCAGGTGTAGTGAGGTACAGGTATCAGGTGTAGTGAAGTACAGGTATCAGGTGTAGTGAGGTGCAGGTATCAGATGTAGTGAGGTACAGGTATCAGGTGTAGTGAGGTGCAGGTATCAGGTGTAGTGAGGTACAGGTATCAGGTGTAGTGAGGTACAGGTATCAGGTGTAGTGAGGTGCAGGTATCAGGTGTAGTGAGGTGCAGGTATCAGGTGTAGTGAGGTACAGGTATCAGGTGTAGTGAAGTACAGGTATCAGGTGTAGTGAGGTGCAGGTATCAGGTGTAGTGAGGTGCAGGTAGCAGGTGTAGTGAGGTACAGGTAGCAGGTGTAGTGAGGTGCAGGTATCAGGTGTAGTGAGGTACAGGTATCAGGTGTAGTGAGGTGCAGGTATCAGGTGTAGTGAGGTGCAGGTATCAGGTGTAGTGAGGTACAGGTATCAGGTGTAGTGAGGTACAGGTATCAGGTGTAGTGAAGTACAGGTATCAGGTGTAGTGAGGTGCAGGTATCAGATGTAGTGAGGTACAGGTATCAGGTGTAGTGAGGTGCAGGTATCAGGTGTAGTGAGGTACAGGTATCAGGTGTAGTGAGGTGCAGGTAGCAGGTGTAGTGAGGTACAGGTAGCAGGTGTAGTGAGGTGCAGGTATCAGGTGTAGTGAGGTACAGGTATCAGGTGTAGTGAGGTGCAGGTATCAGATGTAGTGAGGTACAGGTATCAGGTGTAGTGAAGTACAGGTATCAGGTGTAGTGAGGTGCAGGTATCAGGTGTAGTGAGGTGCAGGTAGCAGGTGTAGTGAGGTACAGGTAGCAGGTGTAGTGAGGTGCAGGTATCAGGTGTAGTGAGGTACAGGTATCAGGTGTAGTGAGGTGCAGGTATCAGGTGTAGTGAGGTACAGGTATCAGGTGTAGTGAGGTACAGGTATCAGGTGTAGTGAGGTACAGGTATCAGGTGTAGTGAAGTACAGGTATCAGGTGTAGTGAGGTGCAGGTATCAGATGTAGTGAGGTACAGGTATCAGGTGTAGTGAGGTGCAGGTATCAGGTGTAGTGAGGTACAGGTATCAGGTGTAGTGAGGTACAGGTATCAGGTGTAGTGAGGTGCAGGTATCAGGTGTAGTGAGGTGCAGGTATCAGGTGTAGTGAGGTACAGGTATCAGGTGTAGTGAAGTACAGGTATCAGGTGTAGTGAGGTGCAGGTATCAGGTGTAGTGAGGTGCAGGTAGCAGGTGTAGTGAGGTACAGGTAGCAGGTGTAGTGAGGTGCAGGTATCAGGTGTAGTGAGGTACAGGTATCAGGTGTAGTGAGGTGCAGGTATCAGGTGTAGTGAGGTGCAGGTATCAGGTGTAGTGAGGTACAGGTATCAGGTGTAGTGAGGTACAGGTATCAGGTGTAGTGAAGTACAGGTATCAGGTGTAGTGAGGTGCAGGTATCAGGTGTAGTCAGGGCCATCTTTTCCATTGGGCATGATGGGCAGCTGCCCGGGGGCCCCATAGGCACGGCTCTTAATGAGAATAAATAATCCTGCAAGAGAAAAAAACCTGCAAAAAAACCTTCACGGGTCACTGAGCAAGTACATCTATCTATCTCTATCTCTATATATCTATATATATCTATATCTATATCTGTATCTGTATACATCTATATATCTATATCTATATCTAGGGGCCCCGGTGCACTGCTTTGCCCGGGGGCCCATAATGTTGTTAAGATGGCCCTGGGTGTAGTGAGGTGCAGGTATCAGGTGTAGTAAGGTACAGGTATCAGGTGTAGTGAGGTACAGGTATCAGTATGTGCCAGGCCATCTTATTGAATGAGAATAAGTCAGGTAGATTTTTATTTACATCTTTCAACTCAACTATCTAGCACAGTCTACTTTGTTAAATGGATGGTAGTGTCACTTGGCCTAAGAGCTGACATTCTCATGTAATGGGATTGTTACTCTTACTCTCTTACTTTTATGCTAATGCACAACTGCTTTCTCACCAGTGTTGTCAGGCGTTGTCTCCGCACTAGGTGCAGGAGACAGTCGCCTGTAACTTTCCGATCACTGGGCCCCTTTGCCTAGCAACGGGACGCTCCCTTGTCTTTTCCTGCACACTGTGCATACGCTGTAGTCCATGCGTCCTGTTGCTAGGCAACGGGATGCTTTGCGCTCAGCTGTCAGCAGTTAGCGCAGAGACTCCTTCACCCAATCAGGGTGCTTCTTGCTACTTATATAAAACCCTGTGGAACCATTAGGGTGCCAGAGTATTGGTTCACTACCTTCCTTCAGCACATTCCTGTGGTTCCTGAATCCTGTATATCTCAGTACTGACTCGGCTTGGTTTCTCCTACTATTCTCCTGTTCACGTTTTGGCACTTCATTGCTCGTTTGGCTTGACTCCTGGCTTGCCCTGACTATTCTCTGGATCCACCCTGTGTACCGTACTGCTCACCTGGGTCTGACCCAGATTGTTCTATTACACCTGACTACTCCCATCATTAAGGCGGTGACTGTCTCGGGGAACACGATCTGCGTACCCCTTGCAGCAAAGCCCAAACTCCCTTGTGGGGGCCCTGGTGAATACTCCGCTCCTACCTGTTCAGTTGCGCCAATACCGGCTATTAGCTTTCTCAGTGTCACAATCTGCCTCCTGCAGCTCTTGTTTGCCAAGACCTATGTTGGACTTTTTGGATATATATAGCCTGCAGTACCACCATGCCACCAAAGGGGCCACTGTGGTGCTTGAACTGTTTCCCTTCCTGCTGAACTAAGCTTGTTTTCTCAGGATGATTTACACCTGCCGCTACTCCTTAAAAGACAGCCTGACCCAGCAGTCTGGGCCAGATCATCAGGTCACTCCACCTGATAGGAAGCATTCTCCTTTGACTCCTGTTCCTGGTTATTCTTTCCAGTGTACCTGACTTGTGATTTTGCTGTTCATTCCAGTGCCGCAGACACAGCTCATCATCTATCCAGTTCCTGAGTTATACACCTGTGTGGATCTCTGTGCTTCTTCTCTCTGCAGCTCATTGCTTCTCAGTGTAACCTGTACAGCTTACTTCCACCTTTACCTGCTGTCTGCTCTCAAGTATTTCGGCATTACCCAGCTACTCGGTTCACCACCTATCCAGAGATATCCAACCCTGCAACCCGCAGGCTACTCATCTCACCACATTTCCAGAGGTATCTGACCCTGCAATCTGCAGGCTACTTATCCCTCCTTCTCTTCCAGGGGTATCCACCCTGCAACCCGCTTACTACTGCTTCTCACCATCGCTTTGCAGTATTGCTTATTCCGCTGTTAAGATCTGTGGTTATATTATGACTTACCAATTATTGCATCCTGAACCTGTATTACCTGAGTCTCTAATCAAACCACTCCGTTCACCTACTTTCTCTCATTGGTCTTACCTTGGGAACCCTGACACTCAGCTAATTTGGTGATAGTATACTCTGGCCAAAGATGAGTGGTCAGGACAAACCCTCAGCATGAGACCTTCTGCTGAATTATAGACCAGAGGGTGGATCAGCAAGATACCAACCAGGCTCAGTTCCTACAGTGTCTCCATGGGGTTGTCTCTCATTTAGACACTCTCCAAGGGTCTCTTCCAGCAAGCCAAGAATCCTTAGCGGTAACAGTATTTTCTGCTGCCACTACTTTCACAGCTAGCACCCCAGGCTTCAGAAGTTTAAGTATTCCACCTCCAGAGAAATACGATGGCAACCCTAAGAGATGCCATGGGTTTCTTAACCAGTGTGCCATTTAGTTTTAACTTTGCCAATGAGAATTTCACTTCACCCCCGAGAGGACCAAGGTGGCATACTTTATTTCTCTCCTTTCTGGTCAAGCCATGACCTGGGCTTCCCCTTTCTGGGAAGGAGATGATCCCATGCTCCAGAATTCTTCTGTCTTCATTAAGAACTTTCACAAAATCTTTGATGAGCCAGACCAAGTTTCCTCAGCTGCCTCCAGCCTACTAGCCCTTCGTCAATGTTCAATTATGGCTGGACAATATGCTGTACATATTCGGACCTTCGCCTCTGGTAGCCACCTTCTGGCAGGGGCTTAATTACCGAATCAAAGATGACTTGGCCTCCCGTGAACTTCCATCCAGTCTGGACAAGCTAATCTCCCTGTGTACCAAGGTGGATATCCATCACAGGGAACGTAACCAAGAATGCGACTGGTCCCGTCGCTTTCTTCCTCACTTGGCACCTTAGTTCCAGTCACCAATAACCACCTCGGAGGTACTGAAGCAAATAGATCGTTCCCATCTTTCTCAAGAGGAACGTGACAGACGCATCAAGAGCCTTCTGTGCCTCTATTGCGGGGAACCAGGTCATCTTCTTTCCTCATGCACCAATAGAAACATACCAAGCGGGGAATACTCCATCCTAGGCGATGTTAGGGGGGTCATCTGAGGATCCAAGTCTCTTACCCCCTACACTCTGAGAGATTCCAAATTTCTTATGCCAGTTACTCTTTTCTCTCCGGATAGCCCTCGACCGTGTACAGCCTTCGTGGACTCTGGATCCACTGGGAAATTCATCTTCGCTGAGTTGGCCTCTAAGCTCCATCTCTTCTTACATCCTTTGCTACTGCCTCTGGTCCTAACCACAATAGATGGTAATCATTTTGCCAACGGTTCTACCGACCACATTACCAGTCCCTTACAATTGTTGGTAGGAGTTCTCTACTCCAATGATACGTTTTCTAATTCTTCCACAGTCTGTTAATCCTGTTATTTTTTGCCACAGTTCGATTGGCATCAAACACAAGTTATCTCCTGGGGATCCAGCTGTAAGCAACATTGTTTGGCCTCAGTACAACCTTCTAAGATCTCGATTCATTGCCTGGCCTCCTCTTCTCAACTGATTCTTCCGGAAGCCTATGCCGATTTTCTAGATGTATTTAGCAAACTTGCTGCTGAATCCCTGCATTCACAACGACCCTGGGACTGCCCCACTGACCTTATACCCGGCAAGAGCATCCCTAGGGGCAGGGTGTTTCCTATATCTCTCTCATAAATTCACATGTCCGATTATGTCTTTGAAAATATTGAATGAGGATTTATCCGCAAATCTACCTTTCAGGCAGGAGCAGGGTTCTTTTTTGTTAAAAAGAAATATGGCACACTTAGACCACACAGGTTGAATACTATAACGGTCAGAAAGTGCTACCCACTTCCTCTCGTATCTGACTTCTTTGACCAGATACGTGGAGCCCAGATCTTCACTAAACTAGTTATGCCATTCGAGCTTTGCAATGCCCCAGCGGTTTTTCAAGAATTTATCAACAAAATCTTTAGAGACCTCCTGTACCAGTCTGTAGTCGTCTACCTTGACGACATCCTGATTTCTTCTCAAGACCTTGCATCACATAGGGAACATGTCAAGGTAGTTCTCTCTCGGCTCTGTGGCAACCATCTATATTGCAAATTGGAAAAGTGCTTATTTGAACAGACTCAATTACCTTTCCTTGGATACATAAAAGTGGACTTCATCCTCAATTGGCCTCAACCTTCAGGGCTCAAAGATTCATCAGTTACAACCGGCAGTTTATTAAAAAAAATTCTTCTTTAATGGCACCCATTACTTCCCTTACCCGTAAAGGTGGTCAAGTTAAAAACTGGCCTCGGGATGCAATTCTAGCCTTTAAGGCTTTAAAAGAGGCTTTTTTGGCAGCTCCCATACTGAAACAGCCTAACCAGAACCTGATGATTTTTCTCGAAGTGGATGCTTCCTCTGTTGGCAAGGGAGCGGTTCTCTCTCAGAAAAGTTCTGTTGGCACTTTCACCCTATGTGCTTTTCTTTCCTGGAAGTTTTCTCCTTGTGAGGCCAACTATAATATCAGGGACAAAGACAATGTAGCCTAAGATGAATGGAGGTACCGTATATACTCGAGTATAAGTCGACCCGAATATAAGCCGAGGCACTTAATTTTACCACAAAAAACTGGGAAAACTTATTGACTCGAGTATAAGCCTAGGGTGGGAAATGCAGCAGCTACTGGTAAGTTTCAAAAATAAAAACAGTGCTGAATATCGTTAACACTGGGCTCCCAATAATACAAACGTGAGGTTGTAAATGAATATATCAAAATTTATTGTTATTAAACATCAATAAAATTTTATAAGTACATAATATATACCCATATCCTAATAAATTGTACACAAATGGTTAAACTAAATCCTCTGCACTTGGTATCAAGCCTAATAGGTGAACACAGATATAAATAACATTCACTAAAGACAACTCAGATCATTAATATATAAATCAATGAGACAGTCTGTGGATACTAAATACATGTGCCAGTTAAGTTTATTCGCCTTTAGAAGGTGATGAGCAGTTACTCCTAAGTGTTCAGAACAGTACAGTAATTTAGGCTTTAGTAATGCAAAAGATGCTGCACATACACTAAATAGAATTTGATATAATAGCTCAGATAAAGATAAGTTTGATTTTGTTTGCTGGAAGAAACATTTTAACAGAACAATACAATTTGCTTTGTGTGATTTAACCCTTATTATACTTGAAGTTTGGGATGTTTTTAGACTTTTCAATGATTTCACAGTTATGCAAAGGAATCTTCAGACACTTATTAATAGGTGACAAAAAATGAAAATATTGGACTTTATAAAACTGCTGCAAATAATTGCAGTAGACAAGTCAGGGTACTCACATGTGTCTCTGTCCAGCGGGGCTAGATGGAAATGTCCCGGTCTTTAGCTTTGACTGACAGGCTCCTTTTCATTTAACTTTATTGTTCCATGTGCAATGAACACACAAAAACGGGCTACAATAAAATGGTGGCTGACAGTGATCCACAGAGGCTGCAGATGCCTGCAGATGAGCGGGGGAGACTGGAAAACGGAGACCAGGTAAGTGGGACTCGAGTATAAGCCGAGGGGGGCTTTTTTCAGCACAAAAAATGTGCTGAAAAACTCGGCTTATACACGAGTATATACGGTACTTGCTGGAGGGGGCTCCCCATCCTATTACTGTATCCATGGATCATAGGAATCTCACCTATCTGGAGTCAATCCAATCTTTAAATCCCCGGCAGGCCCATTGGTCACTTTTTTTTTCCAGATTCCAGCTGATCTTAAACTTTCGTGTCGAATCCAAGAATTCCAGGGCTGACTTGCTGTCCAGATATTTTGATCCTTCAGATTCCTGTCCTTCAGATCCTAAAACTATTATCAGCCCACTGAAGATACTGGCTCTGACTAAGTCTTCTGTCAAGACACCCCCGGTTGGCCGCTTTTTTGTGGAAACTAATCTTCATTCTAAACTGTTAGCCTGGGCTCATGATTCCAGATTCACTGGTCATGTCGGTGTCAAGAAAACCATTGCTCTATTGTCCTGTAATTATTGGTGACCTTCTTTGACATCTGACATCTTTAAATATGTTGCAGCCTGTAGAGTATGTGCTCGTCACAAGACGCCTAGACGGCCTCCAGCTGGTCTTCTTCTTCTCCCTGTTCCAGATTCCTCTTGGACCAGCATTAGCATGGACTTCATCACTGACCTCCCCATTAGCCGTGGTTTCAATTGTATTTGGGTTGTGGTCGACTGTTTCTCCAAATGGGTAGACTTTTTTCTCTTTAAGAAGTTACCATCTGCTGCTGAACTTGCCATTCTTAACAAAAACATCTATCGCATTCATGGTTGCCCCATGGAAATCATCTCCGATCGGGGGGTACAATTTATTTCTACGTTTTGGAGGTCTTTCTGCAATAATCTTGGAACCAAGTTAGTATTCTCTTCGGGATACCATCCCCAGACCAATGGTCAAACTGAGCGGGTCAACCAGGATTTGGAGACTTTCCTCCATTGTTACTGCTCCAATCATCAAGCCTCCTGGAGTGATCATCTTCCCTGGGCAGAATTTTCACATAGTAACAACCAACATGACTTCACTGGAGTATCCCTCTTCTTTATTATTTTTGGCCTGTATTACCCACCTTCTCTGAGGGTCCTACTGTTTCGGTACCTGCTGTTCATGGCATGCTCCATGATTTTTCCCAAATTTTGTCCCAAGTGCATACCATACCTCTAGAGTCTTCTGAGCAGCACAAACACTTTGTTGATCGGCACCGTAGGCACCTTCCGGTCCTTCATGTAGGGCATAAGGTGTGGTCATCCACCCGTACCTTCAAACTCAAGGTACTATCGATGAAGTTTTCTCCTTGATATATTGGCCATTTCCGCATCTCCCACATTATTAATGTGGTTACCTACGGGCTTCGCTTACCACCCTCTCTCCATGTACACAATTCTTCCATGTCTCTACTAAAACCTTTGGTTCTTAATGATTTTTCCAAGAATCATCCTCTACCTTCTCCTATCCAGCCTGTTCTAGGTGATGTATACGAAGTGGAACGCATCTTGGGGTCACAAACTGTCTGTGGAAAAATCCAATTTCTTGTCGATATGGCCCTGAAGAGAGATCCTGGGTGGACAAGAAGGATCATCATGCTCCTCGCCTACTGTCCAACTTTTTGAAAGATCGGTCTGCCAAAATCTCTCAGTGTGAGCAGCCACACTCACTCCACTCAGCTCCTGTACAGGGCAGGTTAGCAGCAACCATTCCTGACTGTACAATCCGTCTAAATAATCCTGACTCTCCGCAGCATCAGCAGTTTCTCCCTGTGTTCCATAGTCCTCTCTCAGAATTTACATACACTTGTATCGGCAGTACATCATTAGCTGGGACTCAAGCTCACACTATTTTAAACTTTTACCCCATTCATACTGCACCAAAATCCTGGGTTTTTGCCGGGGCAAGCTCAAACGACCCGGGTCTTGGTGCAGTATGAATGGTACAAGTCAAAAATCCCGGGTCTAAAAACCCGGGTCTTCAACCCGGGATTTATCGAGGGGTAATTCCTGGGTCGGACCCAGGTTGCCTGCACTATGAATGGTGCAACCTGGGTTTTTCAACCCGGGTTGCACAGAAAACAAGCTGATTGGCTGTCTGCCTGTCTCTGGAGGATTTGGAATTAGGCATTTCTCATTCATTTTATGCTTGCCAAAAAGAGGCCATTAATTTTCCATCTAGAAGTCTAGTCTTTTGAGGTAATCATTGAAATATGCAATGCTTAGCTTTAAAAGCTCCTACAACCTTCCCTTAAATATATGTTTCCCAGTCTCTTTATGCCTTTCAGAAAGCCCTCCTAGACTAGTACGACTAAATATATAAGCAGGGCCGGACTGGGACTAAAAATCAGCCCTGGCATTTAAAGCACACAGGCCCACGTGGGCTCCATGCACTATATTGTTGCACACTGATGCTGGCGCAGTACAACATGATGTAGTATGAGTGTGTGTGTGGGGGGGGGGAGGGGGTATTTATTTCTCCTAATGACCCTCAACATTACATTATTAGCACCCCAATTACATCAATAAATACCATGACAATACATTATTAGTACCCAAATTACAGCAATAAATAACCCCCCACACACACTCATACTACATCAATCACCCCCACATTATAGCAACCGGCATCACCCCCCACATTACAGCATCACTCCCCACATTACAGCGTCCAGCATCACCCCCCACATTACAGCGTCCAGCATCACTCCCCACATTACAGCGTCCAGCATCACTCCCCACATTACAGCGTCCAGCATCACCCCCCACATTACAGCGTCCAGCATCACCCCCCACATTACAGCGTCCAGCATCACCCCCCACATTACAGCAACCGGCATCACCCCCCACATTACAGCGTCCAGCGTCACCCCCCACATTATAGCAATACCCTCTCCTACTTATTAGCAATACTAAGCACCAAACACACTACAACATTGCCACCAGCACGCCACCCCATACTACAGCAATACCACCAATTATACAGACGCCACTGTAGGAAACAATGTTTTGCTTTTTTCAAATCTCCCACAAAATAGCAACTACGAACAGAGTACTTACACACACATATAGGTAACAGGTACCCTTTTCCCTCAATGAAATAGTAATGGCAGAATTTTCATGAATCATTCCACATGAAATAAAACTAACATATATCTAAAAAAAACATAACTATTGAATGATCAGTTGAACCCACACGGCCGCATTAAAAGTATTTCCATCTACAGCAAAATGTCAGAGAAAAATATTTTTGTTTTACTACAGTAATTGGATATGCGTCTTTTCTATTCATTTTAAATAACACAGTATATAAATTAAGGGGGATAGAGGAGGTGGGTGAGAAATAATTGGATGTGACCCATCATGATCCATCAGTTTGATTAGATAGGAAACATTTAGATTATTTACCTGGAGACGTCTACCCCCTTGACTCACAGGCAGGACTGACAAGAGGAATTTTGGGCCCTGATACAGCAACTTCTTTGGGCTCCCATCATATTCAACAATGAAAAACTTGCCTTTGGCAGAAGTTCATATGATGCCACACCGTAGTGTGCCCAGTTCATATTATGCCACATCGTAGTGCCCCAAGGTCATATTATGCCACATAGTATTACCCTCAATTCATATTTGGTCATGCAGAAGTGCCCACAAATCATATTATGGCATAGTAGTGCCCCCAAAACATATACCATACAGTAGTGCCCACACATCATATTATGTCACAACAGTGCCTCCAAATCATATTATGCCACAATAGTGACCCCAAATAACATTATGCCATAGTAGTGCCCCCAAATCATTAGTAAAGCTCAGACAAAAACTCATTCACAAATAAAAATTGGTACAGCATATCAGATACAGAGTGTGAGTCCCAAGAGCAGCTTAATACATCATTTACAATGCAAACAAAAATAGATATATTGACATAATTACAGATAAAATTTATGACAAGCAATGTTTTTTCCTCTTAATTAAAAATCTCTGTACAGATAAATATGCAAAAAACATTACAGCGCAATAATGAGCAATACATAGTGTTAAACATTATTGGATACGCTGTAGTGTTCCCAGTTCAAGAAAGGATGGTTAAAAACATATTGCACACGAGAAAATATATGAACTTACCTGATTATGGCATCCTGTGTTCTGTTCTCCTACTGGGCACGCTGGGCGAGGAGGGATCAGCAGCTGTCAGCTCACACAGGCAGTGGGGAGCAGGAATAGAGGGCAGTGGTCGAAGCAGAAATTTAGGAGTGGGGGTATAGAAAATATAAGTGAATGGAGTATGAAGGCTTGATTTTTTATTTTTTTTAACACTTGTCCCCTCTGTGCATTTCCATTCTTCATTACTACTTGTGTTTTATGATGGCTGCATCCCTGACATTCCCATTCTTAAGATGTCTCTCCCTTTACACTTTCTTTTACCTATGCCCCTGCACCATCTTCTCCTTAACCCCCTGCACCACCTTCTCCGCTGTCTCTCACACATCTTCCTGTACCACCTACTCCCCTGGCTCTCTCACACGTCTTCCTGCACCCTCTACCCCCCGGCTCTCTCACTCCTCTTCCTGCACTCCCTACCACCCTGGCTCTCTCACCCCCTCTCCCAGAACCCCCTTCTCCTTTGGCTCTCTCACCCCCTCTCCCAGCACCCCCTTCCCCTTTGGCTCTCTCACCCCCTCTCCCAGCACCCCCTTCCCCTTTGGCTCTCTCACCCCCTCTCCCAGAACCCCCTTCCCCTTTGGCTCTCTCACCCCCTCTCCCAGCACACCCTGGCTCTCTCACCCCCTCTCCCAGAACCCCCTTCCCCTTTGGCTCTCTCACCCCCTCTTCCAGCACCCCCTGGCTCTCTCACCCCCTCTCCCAGCACCCCTTTCCCTTTGGCTCTCTCACCCCCTTTCCCAGCACCCCCTTCGGCTCTCTCACCCCCTCTCCCAGCACCCCCTGGCTCTCACCCCCCTCTCCCAGCACCCCCTGGCTCTCTCACCCCTCTCACAGCACCTCTTCCCCTTTGGCTCTCTCACCCCCTTCGGCTCTCTCACCCCCTTTCCCAGCACCCCCTTTGGCTCTCTCACCCCCTCTCCCAGCACCCCCTGGCTCTCACCCCCTCTCCCAGCACCCCCTTCAGCTCTCTCACCCCCTCTCCCAGCACCCCCTTCAGCTCTCTCACCCCCTCTCCCAGCACCCCCTTCAGCTCTCTCTCCCCCTTTCCCAGAACCCCCTTCAGCTCTCTCTCCCCCTTTCCCAGAACCCCCTTCAGCTCTCTCTCCCCCTTTCCCAGCACCCCCTTCGGCTTTCACCTCCTTTCCCAGCACCCCATTCGGCTCTCTCACCCCCTCTCCCAGCATGCCCTGGCTCTCACCCCCTCTCCCAGCACCCCCTCCGGCTCTCTCACCCCCTCTCCCAGCACCCCCTTCGGCTCTCTCATCCCCTCTTCCAGCACCCCCTGGCTCTCACCCCCTCTCCCAGCATGCCCTGGCTCTCATCCCCTCTCCCAGCACCCCCTTCGGCTCTCTCACCCCCCTCTCCCAGCACCCCCTTCGGCTCTCTCACCCCCTCTCCCAGCACCCCCTGGCTCTCACCCCCTTTCCCAGCATCCCCGGGCCCTCACCCCCGCGACCCCCCCCCCCCGAAAATCGCGGACCCCCCCCCCCCCGAAAATCGCGGCACCCCCGCGACCCCCCCGAAAATCGCGGCACCCCCGCGACCCCCCCTAAAATCGCGGGCACCCCCCCGAAAATCGCGGCACCCCCGCGACCCCCCCTCCCCCCCGAAAATCGCGGCACCCCCACGACCCCCTCCCCCCCGAAAATCGCGGCACCCCCCCTCTTCAGTAAAAGAAAAAACTAATTAAAAAAAAAAAAGTAAACTCACCAGTGTAACTGGCTGCACAGCATAACGGGGGAGGGAGCTGGGGAGCGCGCAGCAGAGGTGGCTGGTTCCTGGAACCAGCCATCAAGAAGACAGGGGGAGTCGGGCCGGCCCATATAGCCATCGGCCCTTCTGGCATTTGCCAGAAGTGCCAGATGGCCAGTCCGGCCCTGTATATAAGCCAATTGGAGGTATCCTTTATTCATTATTGTATTATTATATTGTATATCACCATTTTTCAGCCAATGAAAACTGCTCTGGTGATGACTCCCACAAATTGGCAGGGCACAGACTTGTGCAGTATGAATGGGGTCAACCGGGGAAATTCCCGGGTCCGAGGTGCAGTATGAATGGTGTTTCTGAGCTGGGACGCTCCGAGCCCCGGCAAAAACCCGGCTTGAAAAACCCGGGATATTGCCGGGGCGGCAGTATGAAAGCGGTATTAAACTGCTTTGAAAATTGAATTAACTTTAAACTTAATCCTTTTTAAGCTTTTTTTCTTCTGAGATATAGCAACAACAGAGTATAAGACACAATTAAATCAGCATGTAGTCATCATACAAGTTGGTTGATGGAATGACTTGAACTCATGACAGCTTCCTACTAATTTTTTATACTAAAATAAGCATGTACCAGAGTTCTTGTGGCATGATATTATTGACTAAGGTACAATTAGGATAATAAAATATCTCTAGAATGTACATTTATTAACTTTAAGCAATTGTAAGATTTGTGCATGTTTATAAACCTTACAAGATTATGTTCTTTTCCTAGCTCTGCTTATCTTTCAATTAAATTGACTGTTTGTTTCCTTTATTATTTTATTATCACAAACAATTCAAACAGAATCTCTGCTTTTCTATTTTGCTCACAACACACAGACATAAAATGTCTCTACGACCCTCTTCTGATAGAAAATGTAACACAAGACATTTCATTTTTCCTCAGAGTGGGAAAATTCGGAATGACCTTGGAGGAATCAGAGACAGTGAGCCAGCGAACACGGAAGGTTTGTGTCCTATATATTATAACTCTTATTTACTACAAGTTAACCCGTGCATGATACTCATGAATTCTAGTCAAATCAAGCTACTTAAGGTGTTAAAAAGGTTCTTGTCATGCATTTGGGCCTAGCCCAGGCCTCCTTAGGGGAAGAGCGTTACTTCCCGACGCAAGCTCCCTTTTTTAACGTGGTTTTGCCCACATGTTACTACCTCATCATTTTTCTCCATCACCTCATCCTTCATCTTCATCGCCACATCCTTCATCAAGCTACTTAAGGTGTTAAAAACTCCCCACTGTCACCCCCGGCAACCACCAACCACTCCCAACTGTCACTTCTCCTGTATAACTCTGCCCAGCAGGTGGCGCTGCAGCTTGTTTTTTTTTTTCACACACGCCACTAGGCATTTATATAGACGATTATTTACTAATCTCCAGACACGTGTCACTGCCTATGTCTCCTCTCTCCGGAGATAAATGTTGTGTTATATGTGCTGCATACGTGTGGTGATACATTGTACATTGGACTGATATTACCACTAGTCGACATATGACATTTATCCAGACCCAGTTATTATAGTTTCTCATATTTTATTAATTTTCAGAATTTTGTTGTATGTTGTAAGGTGAAATGTGTAAATGAAGTTGGTAAAATTTTGATTTCATTTATTTAAATTCCCATGGTACAATGTGAGAACAGTTAGTGATTTGGACACGGTATGATGATTTTCCGTAGGCTCTGTGCTTAATGGAAAGCTGTCTGTGGGTGTAGCTGCTGATTTCTCAAGTTAGGGGAAGAACAAGCACTAAATGAAAACTATAAAATGCACAGAACTGACACTTGACTGTTTAATATTAAACTGAGCAGGATGATTATCTACTAAAGTTATATTAATATATTCAGACCGCTGACCATACCTGTCACGGCCACCCCACAGCATTCAGATGGACGGGGAGGGGGGGAAGAGGCTATTTTGTCACCACCGCCGCCTCTCTGCTCCGTCTCCGCCCCTCCACTTACTAGTGTCAGTGAGTGGAGGGGAGGAGACGGAGCAGAGAGGCGGCAGTGGTGAGACAAGGTAAGGAGAGACGGGGTGAGGAGGGAGGCGATTTTTGCGGGGGGGGGGGGAGAGGCGCCGCTTTTTTAAAAATGCCTAGGGCGCCGTGGACCCTAGCACCGGCCCTGAATATATTGCCACATGATTTGTACCCAGCGACTGGAGGTGTTGTACACACAACATACCATTATTATTATTATTATTATTATTATTATTATAATTAATATTTATTTATATAGCACCAGCCTACTCCGCAGTCTCAGACAGGCAGTGACCATGGGGTAATGTATGTTGTAGGTATGTGGGTAGGTCTGGATCGAGCGGCCTCGCGTCACAAAGATGTAATTTTACACTGTACCTGTCCATTATAAACTAACCCTATTATCATCATCATTTATTTATATAGCGCCAGCAGATACCGTAGCGCTTCACAATTGTGAACAAGCACAGTAATAAAACAATTCTGGGTAATACAGACAGTATAATAATACTCTCTGGACTGTTTTGTGTATTTGTGGTATTAGTGCTGGGAGATCCTATGATTTTCTGGGAAAAATGACTATTGTATTGGTTCAGTTTTTCAAACATAAAAATATCTCAAACAGGTCAAAGTTCAGCATTGTCTGGACAGTCTGTAGCTGGACGCAGGTCAGCAATAAATATTTGTGAGGTTTCATATAGAGATAGATACCTTGTTTGTGCTTTCAGTATACCACCTCATGCAACCTGTGGCTTGCTATATACCGCGTCATGTGGCCTGCGGCTCGGTATATACCGCGTCATGTGGCCTGCGGCTGGATATATACCGCGTCATGTGGCCTGCGGCTGGGTATATACCACCTCATGCAACCTGTGGCTTGCTATATACCGCGTCATGTGGCCTGCGGCTGGGTATATACTGCCTCATGCGACAGGTGCCTCGCTATATACCGCGTCATGTGGCCTGCGCCTTGGTATATACCGCGTCATGTGGCCTGCGGCTGGGTATATACCGCGTCATGTGGCCTGTGACTTGGTATATACCTCATCATGCGACCTGCGCCTCGGTATATACTGCCTCATGGGACCTGCGACTCGATATATATACCGCACCATCCAACCTGCACCTCGCTATATACCGCACTATCCAACTTGCACTTCGCTATATACCGCGTCATGTGGCCTGCGGCTCGGTATATACCGCCTCATGCGACAGGTGCCTCGCTATATACCGCGTCATGTGGCCTGCGACTTGGTATATACCTCATCATGCGACCTGCGCCTCGGTATATACTGCCTCATGGGACCTGCGACTCGATATATATACCGCACCATCCAACCTGCACCTCGCTATATACCGCACTATCCAACTTGCACTTCGCTATATACCGCGTCATGCGACCTGCGCCTCGCTATATATTGCAACTTGCCACCGGCGCCTCGGTATATATCGCGTCATGCGACCTGTGGCTCAGAATATACTGCGACCTGCATGTTACACTACACATGGGAACATTTATTGCATGAGAGAACATATGAATGATAAATCAGATTATAGCGCAGCAGTGAATACACTCCTATTATGGGTGCTGGACACTTAGACCATTTGGTGAGTCCATAATGAGGGTCTCTCCTTAATAAATAGGTCTCTTCACAAACAGATGAGATCCCCGGGTCTCCCCTGCTTCCACCTGGGTTTCATATGATGTCTTATTATCAAGGTCAGAGCCCTCTATATACAGAGATAATTTACTGCTCCTATATAACGGCACATAGGTCTGCTCAGTGATTATAACACTCGCTGGTGGTCATTTCTTATGTCTATTAGACATTAATAAAATAATAATAATGTTACGGGAACAAATGTTATTCTTGGACGTTATTGTACTTAATTAGACACAATAGAAACTGTTACATGTTACTGTTATATTACATGTTATACATCTCCTGGGCTTACTGTGGTTCTTACATACATGTAAACATGTATGTACATGGTTCTTATCCAGGCGGCTCTTACTGACTGTTTTATTGTCTCCTTTCTTCCAGTGTCTGAGCGGGGGGTCCAGCTTCACTTCTCATTCTCTCCCCCTATCCTCTCCGTTCTCCTGAAACACCTGAGAAATATTGTAAGTTAATTCTTATTAATAAGATCATCGAGTCTGTCCAGATACGTCTGCCTTTCCCATCTCTGCCACCTGCCACCCCCTTTGTAGGGGATCCCCTGGTGAAACTTGGCCATCCCAGAAGAAGACCGGTCTTGATAAGAAGTTGGTCATCTTAATGGGCCACCGCGCTATTGGGTCATTGCGCTGCTTCAGTCCCAACAAGTTTAATATTGTACGCGGGACATTGAAATGTAATTACGACAGCTGGCTGAAATGGCACAATGACACCAGGAAACGCTCCTCCATTTCATCAGGGAACCCCAACAGTGGAGGTAATCGGATAATTAATTTAGAGACACTTTATTGTGTGCAGGTTGTATCCAGACAAGCACAGAGTTTATATCCACTGAAACGTTAGGACCTTGTTTTACAGAGTGAATCTATTAATATAACCAGAGTTTTATTTGTATTTCTCTGTGTTCAGTATTTACCAGACGGCTCCACATCCGCTGCCAGCGTCACTGTGTCCCTCTATTACGGAAACTGCGAAATTTCCAAACAAAAAATACCGTCACTTTCAAAATCTTCTGCTCCCACCTTCAACAAGCTGGTAAGTACGATTATTAGGAACATAAGTAAAGAAGTTTGTTTGAGATATGTTTACAGGGCAATTGTCCCATGGCAGACTGGTCACATGGCGAATCCTCACACTTAGGGATGAGTGAAGATACAGCAACATTTTGCACAAACTGAGGTGTGAACTTTCAGCCATACAAATCTGGGTTCTACTTTTGCTGTCTAATGGTTTGGTGGGATTCCCTCATTAATTCCCCTAGTGGTTTCTGCAGTGATTCACAGAGTGGTTCCCGCAGTGTGTCCCACAGTGATTCCCATAGTGGTTCCCATAGTGGTTCTCTCAGTGATTCCCAGATTGATTCCCAGAGTGGTTCCCACAGTGGTTCCCACTCTGATTCCCATAGTGGTTCCTGCAATGATTCCTGCAGTGGTTCCCACATTAGTTCCCACAGTGATCCCCACAGGGATTCCCATAGTGGTTCCCATAGTGGTTCCCATAGTGGTTCCCATAGTGGTTCCCGCAGTGGTTCCCATAGTGGTTCCCGCAGTGGTTCCCACAGTGATTCCCATAGTGGGTCCCACAGTGAGTCCCATAGTGGTTCACTCAGTATTTCCCAGAGTGATTCTCTCAGTGATCCCCAGAGTGATTCTCTCAGTGATCCCCAGAGTGATTCCCAGAGTGGTTCCCGCAGTGATTCCCAGAGTGGTTCCCGCAGTGATTCCCAGAGTGGTTCCCGCAGTGATTCCCAGAGTGGTTCCCGCAGTGATTCCCAGAGTGGTTCCCGCAGTGATTCCCAGAGTGGTTCCCGCAGTGATTCCCAGAGTGGTTCCCGCTGTGATTCCCAGAGTGGTTCCCGCTGTGATTCCCAGAGTGGTTCCCGCTGTGATTCCCAGAGTGGTTCCCGCCGTGATTCCTGCAGTGATTCCCAGAGTAGTTCCCACAGTGATTCCCAGAGTGATTCTCTCAGTGATCCCCACAGTGTTTCCCATAGTGATCCCCACAGTGATCCCCACAGTGGTTCCCGCAGTGATCCCCACAGTGGTTCCCGCAATGATGCCCAGATTGGTTCCCATAGTGGTTCCCACAGTGATTCCCAGAGTAGTTCCCACAGTGATTCCCAGAGTGATTCTCTCAGTGATCCCCACAGTGGTTCCCATAGTGATCCCCACAGTGGTTCCCGCAGTGATCCCCACAGTGGTTCCTGCAGTGATGCCCAGAGTGGTTCCCATAGTGGTTCCCACAGTGATTCCGGCAGTGATCCCCAGAGTGGTTCCTGCAACGATTCCCACAGTGATGTCCTCTGTTTAAAGCTATAGAGGCTGGAGTGGGGTGTCACAAACAAAGTAATTGGATGGCCTTACCTGCTGGTATTAGCGCTGCTACGTAAGGAGGCGCGGAGTCTATCCACGCCCCAGGTTTTCACCAGGGAACCCCGCAAGGAGTTATGGGCTTAGCCGCTGAGACGTGTCGGTCGCGGTTCTCCCAGGTAGCCACCAGCGAGGTCACGTGAAACAGTCCGAGGTCAAATCAGTGCAGGCAACGAGGTACAGAAGGATGAGGCAGGAGGGTAGTCAGGAAGCCGAGAGTCAGAACCAGGATAAGGAACAGGAACCAGGGAGAATCCAAAGAATAGTCAAAACAGGCAAAGGTCAATCCGGAGGAGGCGGCAGGAGATATATATATATATATATATATAACAGGGAAGCCTAGAGACAGGTAAGGAGACTAGATACTCTGGCACCCTAGTGATGCCAGAGTCTAGTTTAAATAGAGGCGCCACCCCTGTCATTGGTGGAGTGGAGCTCGGCGGTCAGCTGATCTGACCGCCGACAGGAACTGCTGGCAAGCGTCTCCGTTGCCTAGCAACGAGACGCGATGTTCGGGCGAATGCGCCTGGGCTCCTGTGGCCGGAAGTGACGTCCCGTTGCCTAGCAACGGGACGAGCGGGGATCGAGAAGACGTCCGTCCCGGCACCAGGTAAGAGTGCGGGACGGCGTCTGACAGTACCCCCCCCTCTCTCCATCGAAGAGGTGCAGGCCTTGAGGATAGTTTCTTGATGAACTTGGCCAGGAGACGAGGGGCATGAAGATCCTCCTTAAATACCCACGATCGTTCCTCGGGTCCGAAACCTTTCCAGTGAACCAGGTACTGGGGACGTCCATGGGTGCTACGAGTATCCAGAATGTGGCTGATCTCATACTCATCACCGGTGGTAGTAACAAGAGGTTGCGGAGGAGAGGTCTTGCGGGAGAATCTGTTGAGCACCAAAGGTTTTAGTAGAGAGACATGGAAGGAGTTGTGGATTCTCAGAGAGGGGGGAAGGAGAAATTTGTAAGTTACAGGATTTATGACTTGTATAACTGGAAATGGCCCAATGAATCGTGGAGCAAATTTCATCGAGGGTACCCGAAGTCTAAGGTTCCGTGTAGAGAGCCAAACTTTGTCACCAATATGGATAATGGGGGCGACTCTACGGTGACGATCGGCCGTTAGCTTATATCGTTGAGTTGCTTTTAACAAATTTTCCTTAGTAGATGTCCAGATGTTGGCCAGATCTCGAACCAGAGAATGAGCTGCAGGAACCGAAGGTGTTGAGGAATGGGAGAAATCAGGGAGGATGGGATGGGCACCAAAGACAATAAAAAAGGGAGAGGAATTCGTGGAGTCATGTATATGATTGTTGTGTGTGAACTCTGCCCATGGGAGCAAATTATACCAGTCGTCTTGATTGCCGGAGGAGAAGCAGCGGATGAACATCTCGAGGTCCTGATTGACCCGTTCTGTCTGGCCATTCGTCTGTGGGTGATAACCCGAGGAGAACTTTAGGTTAATTCCAAGATCCTTACAGAATGCCCTCCAGAATCGAGATATGAATTGTACCCCACGGTCGGATATAATCTCTTGGGGACAGCCATGGAGCCGGAACACCTCTTTGATAAAGACTTGAGCCAGTTTAGGGGCAGAAGGCAGCCCTTTAAGAGGGACAAAATGGGCCATTTTCGAGAATCTATCGACAATCACCCAAATCGTATTGAACCCTTCACTGGGCGGGAGATCGGTAATAAAATCCATGGAAATACTAGTCCAGGGGCGATCAGGCACTGGTAAAGGCAGGAGCAGCCCAGAGGGATGGACTCTAGGTATCTTGTTTTGGGCACAAGTAACACAAGACTTAATGAACTCTTTGAGATCCAATCGAAGAGTAGGCCACCAGTAGCTTCGGGAGAGGAGAGAACAAGATTTCTTGAATCCGGCATGGCCAGCAAACTTAGTAGCATGAGCCCAGCGGAGGGCTTTTAAACGAAGATGGGGTTCCAGATAGGAGCGGCCAACTGGAGGAGTCTTGGCCCTGGTTAAGGCGACAATACTGGAAGGTTCCAGGATGTGAGGAGGTTCGGCAGCAGGAGCGTCATCCGATTCATTGAAGGACCGGGAAAGAGCATCTGCCCTAGAATTTTGAGCACCAGAGCGAAAGGTAAGTTTAAAATCGAATCGGGCAAAGAACGAAGACCATCTAGCCTGGCGAGGATTTAGACAGCGTGCTTCTCGGAGAAAGGTTAGATTTTTGTGGTCCGTAAAGACTGTCACCGGGTGTCTTGCCCCCTCAAGAAGGTGACGCCATTCCTCAAATGCAAGTTTAATGGCCAGTAATTCTTGATCGCCGATTCCATAGTTGCGTTCAGCAGAGGAGAATTTCTTAGAAAAGAACCCACAAGGCCGAAAAGTCCCCGAGAGGGATCTTTGTGAGAGGACAGCTCCTACTCCGACAGCAGATGCATCCACCTCTAGAAAAAACGGTCTCTCTTGATCCGGTTGGGATAGAACAGGAGCTGATAAAAAGGCCTCTTTCAGAGAGGTGAAAGCAGAAACGGCCTCCGGGGGCCAAACCTTTGGGTTAGCAGATCGTCTAGTGAGAGTCGTTATGGGTGCAATCAACGTAGAGAATTGATTAATGAATTGTCTATAGTAGTTAGAAAATCCAATGAAGCGTTGAATAGCTTTCAAACTCTGAGGTTGAGGCCAATTGGTGATAGCGGAAACCTTCTCTGGGTCCATCTTTAAACCAGAACCTGAGACGATATACCCCAAGAATGGTATCTGAGGAACTTCAAAGCTACATTTCTCCAGTTTACAGAAGAGTCTGTTTTGCCGTAAACGAAGTAGGACCTCTGAGACGTGAGACCGATGAGTAATGATATCAGAAGAAAAGATTAATATGTCATCCAAGTAAACTACTACTGAGTTATAGAGGAGGTCCCTGAAGATTTCGTTGACAAACGATTGGAAAACAGCGGGAGCATTGCATAATCCAAAGGGCATGACGAGGTACTCGTAGTGTCCGTCGCGAGTACAAAAGGCAGTCTTCCACTCGTCGCCCTCGCGTATCCGGATCAAATTGTAAGCACCCCGTAAATCAAGTTTAGAAAAGATCTTGGAGCCACTAATTCGGTCAAACAGTTCGGAAATGAGGGGTAGCGGGTATCTGTTTTTGACAGTGATGGCATTAAGCTGTCGATAATCGATACAGGGACGTAAGGTACCGTCCTTCTTTTTCACAAAGAAAAAACCCGCCCCCGCAGGAGAGGTAGATCTTCTGATGAATCCACGTTGCAGGTTCTCTGCGATATACAGAGACATGGCCTGATCCTCAGGAAGAGAAAGAGGGTAGATTCTGCCCTTGGGAATGGGCCTCCCTGGTAGTAACTCAATAGGACAGTCCCAGGGACGGTGAGGAGGTAGAAGCTCAGAAGCTGCCTTGGAGAACACATCCGAAAATGATAAATAAGGAGCGGGAACCTCTAGAGGAGGAGAGGGCACCAGGAGGGTTGTGGAGGAAATGCATAACTTCTTGGGTCTGACCCAATTTAAACACTTTTTGTGGCATTGGGGCCCCCAGGAACTGACCTGAGCTAAACTCCAATCGAATTGGGGTGCATGTAACCTAAGCCATGGCAGACCTAGGATGACTGAATTGATGGATTGGGGCAAAACCAAAAATTCGATCAGTTCAGAATGCAGAACCCCTACCGTTAGGCGGACTGATGCAGTAACCTTGGAGATGGAGCCATTGGAGACACGGTTTCCATCCACGGCAGTTAAGAATAGAGGCTGAGGCAAGTCCAGAATCGGAATTTGGAGTTGTGATGCCAAGGTGGCGGAGATGAAATTTCCGGCAGCGCCGGAATCCACAAAGGCAGAGGTCAAAAAAGGGCCACTAGGAGAGTCCAACGTGATGGTCATTAGGAAGTCTGGGTTGGAGGTGGAGAAGGGAGTGGAAAATCTTACTCCTAGTACGGCCTCCCTGTCACGACTAGGATGGTGCGTTTCCCGGCCGTTTAGGACAGGACAGCAACCGATGTCCGGATTCTCCACAATAGAGACAGAGGTTCTGCCGGAGCCTTTTCTCCCTCTCCTCAGGCGATAGCCGGGAGCGCCCAATTTGCATGGGTTCGTCAGAGACAGCTGGTGTAGGGTTCTGGAACCGAGGGGCTAAGCGAGGGAAAACACGTCTGGAGGAAGATCTCTCTCTTTCTTGAGTGCGTTCCCGAAAGCGGAGATCCACCCTATTGCATAAGGATATGAGAGAGTCCAGATCCGCTGGGAGCTCACGGGACACCAATTCATCCTTGATACGATCCGCAAGACCCTGCCAGAAGGTTGCCGTGAGTGCCTCATCGTTCCAGTTAAGCTCAGAAGCGAGGGTGCGGAACTGTACCGCGTATTGACCCACCGTCAGAGAGCCTTGTCGTAAGGAGAGAAGGCTGGAGGCTGCTGAAGATGCTCGGCCTGGCTCATCGAAGATCTTGCGAAAGGATGTGATGAAGGAGGAGGCATTTAGAAGAAGAGGATCATCTCGTTCCCACAGTGGCGAAGCCCAGGCCAGGGCTTGTCCAGACAGTAGTGACATGATGAAGGCCACCTTGGAACGCTCAGTAGAAAAGGCTCCTGCGTTGCATTCAAAGTGTATGGAGCACTGATTAAGAAATCCTCTGCATCTAGTAGGATCCCCATCGAATTTCTCTGGCGTGGGCAGCCGTAGCGAGGAGGACGCCCCAGGAGAGGGAGCGAGGACCGGAGAAATGGCTTGCGGGGGAGCGGCAACAGCAGATTGGGATGCAGCTAGCGAAACCTGCATGGAATCCAGTCGGGTAGCTATACCCTGGATACACTGGAGAAGCCTAGCTTGCTCGGCGTCCTGTCGTTCAACCTTTTGGGCCAAATGCAGTAAGAGGTCCCGGGCTGAAGGTTCATTTTGGCCATCCGTGGTCATGGCCAGAGTATTCTGTCACAAACAAAGTAATTGGATGGCCTTACCTGCTGGTATTAGCGCTGCTACGTAAGGAGGCGCGGAGTCTATCCACGCCCCAGGTTTTCACCAGGGAACCCCGCAAGGAGTTATGGGCTTAGCCGCTGAGACGTGTCGGTCGCGGTTCTCCCAGGTAGCCACCAGCGAGGTCACGTGAAACAGTCCGAGGTCAAATCCGTGCAGGCAACGAGGTACAGAAGGATGAGGCAGGAGGGTAGTCAGGAAGCCGAGAGTCAGAACCAGGATAAGGAACAGGAACCAGGGAGAATCCAAAGAATAGTCAAAACAGGCAACGGTCAATCCGGAGGAGGCGGCAGGAGATATATATATATATATATATATAACAGGGAAGCCTAGAGACAGGTAAGGAGACTAGATACTCTGGCACCCTAGTGATGCCAGAGTATAGTTTAAATAGAGGCGCCACCCCTGTCATTGGTGGAGTGGAGCTCGGCGGTCAGCTGATCTGACCGCCGACAGGAACTGCTGGCAAGCGTCTCCGTTGCCTAGCAACGAGACGCGATGTTCGGGCGCATGCGCCTGGGCTCCTGTGGCCGGAAGTGACGTCCCGTTGCCTAGCAACGGGACGAGCGGGGATCGAGAAGACGTCCGTCCCGGCACCAGGTAAGAGTGCGGGACGGCGTCTGACATGGGGTTTGTGTGAAGATCAGTGATACCGGCTCTGTCTTACGTTCTAGTGGGGTTAGGGTTTGTCTCAGTTTAGCACTGACCACATCTGTAGGAGACGATGGATGGGGGCCTGCCATGTAACTGTTCAGTGCGGAGGGAGCAGTGTCCAGGATCACAGGCCATACAGAGACCACTCTGGTCTAACACATTAGGAACATCAGGTGCTCACAGTGGTGAGGGGGCCCTGCTTCTAATATATGGGTGGTCCCACCGTTATTGGGAAATGACTGATGTTTGGAGAGTAAAGTGTAGATGGACATATACGATGCAGTTATATGACAGATATATGTATCTCTTGTGTATGACGCATTATGTGTTCGCTCCTCTATCACAGGTGGAATTCTCCGTGCCGCAGCTGGACGGTTACAGACTGACGTTCCTCGTAGACAGTAAAGGAACCTTTCTGGGGTCACTGAGCGTCCCCTTGAACAACGTCCCTTTAGAGAAAGATGTGTGGTATCGCCTGGGGTTCTGAATCCATTATCAATTACTTCTGATCCCACAGAGCTTACACTTAACACAGTCATACTGTGACAATCAGGACACACTCAGATCGGTGAATATCAATGAATTTAGCCGTCTTATTTATTGGGAATCAGCTGTAAAAGTCCAGAAGTCTCAGCACCTCGGAGGCAGAATGAGCTGTATCGTCCTATGCAGGGGAGGACCCTTGGGGGTTAGACTCGGCTCAGTAGCCTATTAGGAACAATTTAAAGGAAAACAAATGCAGGTAGCCCAGACACCCCAAGTCCATAGGCCAGAGACCCCAGCCCAGCCTGCCCCTGGTCTAAGCTGTGCTCCCCGGAACTCTGACTGCTGGGCAATGTTGGTGCTCCTATAAGTTAGGGTGTTGTCCCTCAGGTCATATGGGGGATAAACTCATCTCTTTTGGACAGGAGCCATGTTACCTGTCCCAGAGAGAAGTTATAAATCTTAAATGACCTATTCCAGATCCTCACTGTTCTAATCAGATATAACCAAAGCTCATTATCTGCCTGCGATGTGATCATCGTTTGTGTAATATCAGTCACATTTGTAGGAATAAAGAATTATTTTTTAAATAATAAATATTGATCTACGATCTCCAGCAGTGTCATGTCACTTATTACAGAGTGTCAGAGCAAGGACCCCATCCAGAGGAAGGGAAACGTGTGCGTGTAAGGATACAGCACCGGCTCCTTACACTACTACGTCAGGGTTACACTACTACACCGGGGTTACACTACTACGCCGGGGTTACACTACTACGTCCGGGTTACACTACTACATCGGGGTTACACTACTACATCGGGGTTACACTACTACATCGGGGTTTCACTACTACACAGGGGTTACACTACTACACAGGGATTACTCTACTACACCGGGGTTACACTACTACACCGGGGTTACACTACTACATCGGGGTTACACTACTACACAGGGATTACTCTACTACACAGGGATTACTCTACTACACCGGGGTTACACCACTACATCGGGGTTACACTACTACACCGGGGTTTCACTACTACATCGGGGTTACACTACTACACAGGGATTACTCTACTACACTGGGGTTACACTACTACACCGGGGTTACACTACTACACAGGGATTACTCTACTACACCGGGGATTACTCTACTACACCGGGATTACACTACTACACCGGGGTTACACTACTACACCGGGGTTACACGTGCATCTACCCTCTTATATTTATCTGCACTGACAGCATCTGGAGAAATAAGGAACATTGGTCTCTGACGTTTTCCTAACCGTTCCATCCCTCCAAACACTGTCAGACAATTGCTGCATCTGCCCCGAGTACAAAATGAGCTAACAATCACTGCTTTCTCTGCTCTATCACACATTAGAGTGACCCTGCTCTATGTATTGAATATTTCAGACTAGATTATTATATATTATGGTGATTGATGTGTAAGCCCCTCAGTGCTCCACAGCTCTGCACCGTGATCCTGGTGCTGGATGATCGGACCATATGTCACCATCTTAAATCTTTGTTATCTCAACAAACACCCAAACCTGATGGTGTCGCCCTCTTCCGGAATGACATCACAGCGTATTGTTACATCACCATCTCATATAATGTCCGAAAATTACTGCAGCAATAAAACAGTTACAGAATGAACATTTCTTTTTGTACATGTAATATAGAGACTACAGGACTTAAAAGCTCCCGCTTTCTGTGTGACACCGCACTCCTGCTTTCTGTGTGACGCAGCGCTCTTGCATTCTGTGTGACACTGCACTCCTGCTTTCTGTGTGACGCAGCGCTCTTGCATTCTGTGTGACACCGCACTCCTGCTTTCTGTGTGACGCAGCGCTCTTGCATTCTGTGTGACACCGCACTCCTGCTTTCTGTGACGCAACGCTCCTGTTTTCTGAGTGACGCAACGCTCCTGTTTTCTGAGTGACGCAGCGCTCCTGCTTTCTGTGTGACGCAGCGCTCCTGCTTTCTGTGTGACGCAACGCTCCTGCTTTGTGTGACGCAGCGCTCCTGCTTTCTGTGTGACGCAACGCTCCTGCTTTCTGTGTGACGCAGCGCTCCTGCTTTCTGTGTGACGCAGCGCTCCTGCTTTCTGTGTGACGCAGCGCTCTTGCTTTCTGTGTGACGCAGCGCTCTTGCTTTCTGAGTGACGCAGCGCTCTTGCTTTCTGAGTGACGCAGCGCTCCTGCTTTCTGTGTGACGCAGCGCTCCTGCTTTCTGTGTGACGCAGCGCTCATGCTTTCTGTGTGACGCAGCGCTCCTGCTTTCTGTGTGACGCAGCGCTCCTGCTTTCTGTGTGATGCAGCGCTCATGCTTTCTGTGTGATGCAGCGCTCTTGCTTTCTGTGTGACGCAGCGCTCCTGCTTTCTTAGTGACGCAGCGCTCCTGCTTTCTGTGTGACACAACTATGTTGCTTTTTGTGTGATGCAGCGCTCTTGCTTTCTGTGTGACGCAGCGCTCCTGCTTTCTGAGTGACGCAGCGCTCCTGCTTTCTGTGTGATGCAACGCTTCTGCTTTCTGTGTGACACAATGGTGTTGCTTCCTGTGTGATGCAGCGCTCTTGCTTTCTGTGTGACACAACGGTGTTGCTTTCTGTGTGATGCAGCGCTCTTGCTTTCTGTGTGACACAACGGTGTTGCTTTCTGAGTGACGCAGTGCTCCTGCTTTCTGTGTGATGCAGCGCTCTTGCTTTCTGTGTGATGCAGCGCTCTTGCTTTCTGTGTGACGCAGCGCTCCTGCTTTCTGTGTGACGCAGCACTCCTGCTTTCTGTGTGACGCAACGCTTCTGCTTTCTGTGTGACACAACGGTGTTGCTTTCTGAGTGACGCAGCGCTCCTGCTTTCTGTGTGACGCAGTGCTCCTGCGTTCTGTGTGACGCAGTGCTCTTGCTTTCTGTGTGACGCAGTGCTCCTGCTTTCTGTGTGACGCAGCGCTCCTGCGTTCTGTGTGACGCAGCACTCTTGCTTTCTGAGTGACGCAGCGCTCCTGCGTTCTGTGTGACGCAGCGCTCTTGCTTTCTGTGTGACGCAGGGCTCCTTTCTTTCTGTGTGACGCAGCACTCTTGCTTTCTGTGTGACGCAGCGCTCCTGCTTTCTGTAAGATTGCGCCTTTTGTTTTGGAGAAGTGATGGATATGTCGGACAATATGACGCATCTGCTGAGGGGAAAGGTTTGCACCGACCGATAGGCGGCGTTGGGCACATAGAGCTTATGGGCACATACAGTTTATGTGGCAAAAGGCCAAAGACTACTATAGGGCTTGGAGCCCATTTTTCTCGCATTTGGGATCTTGTTTCATGACAGTTGTAACGGTGACTGTAGAGATACAAAGACTCCCAATCCTATGTTAGTTTTTGTCAGTTTTTGTCAGTGTTTTAAGGATTGGCCAAAAATGTATTTATACATTATTAAATATAATTATTAATATTAATTACCTATTAGTGGTTAACTGTTAACTGTTAGAAAGATACTTTAAATTTTATCTTAAAAACTTACTTTTTTCATAGTCCTTAACCTAGATTTTATTCAGATTTCCACTGGATGGCTTTGGATGAAAACTTCACAGACTGGTAACATTGGCTCCCAGAAGACATACTAGGGGGTTGAGGTCCCGGTTTGAACCACCTGTTGGTGTACGCTGGGCAGAACTTTGATCCGTGGAGCCTCTTCTGGGCCTTCCACTGGATGGATTTGGATGAAATTTAATATAAAAACAAAAATGACACTGAGCAGCCACCTCATGGGTGTGTTGGAAGAGCTGCTAATTATTTTTAAAAGGTTGACAGTTACATCCAACTCATTGATAACTTAATAACGTGAAGATTTAAACCCGGACAATGCTGGGTATTTCAGCTAGTGCTATATAATCCTATATAATACTCAGGGGCCAAACTTTTCTGGTAGGACCCCCATCTTCCCCAGAACAGTTCTGAATTCTGCATTGCACAGATTCTACAAGGAGCTGGAAATATTCCTTTGAAATTCTGGTCCACGGTGACATGATAACATCACACAATCTCCCATAGAATTAGATCTGGTGACAGTGGAGGACATTGGAGTACACTGACCTCATTGTCATGTTCGTGGAACAGCTTGAGAGGACGTGTGATCTGTGACGCGTTATCCTGCTGGAAGTAACCAATAGATGGGTAGACTGTGGCCATAACGGGATGCACATGGACAGCAATAGACTGTTGCATTTATACGATGCTCAGTTGGTATTAAGTGGCCTTATGTGTGCCAAGAAGACATTCCCTACACCATTATACCACCATCAGCTTGTACTATTCACACAAGCAGGATGGATCCATGGATTAATGTTGTTCATGCCAAATTCTGACCCTACTATTTGCATGTCACAGCAGAAAATTGAGATTTTGCAGACCAGGCAACACTTTTCCAGTCTTCAACTGTCCAGTGTTGATGAGCCTGTGCCCACTGTAGCCTCAGTTTCCTGTTAGCTGACAGGAGTGGATCCCGGTGTGGTCTTCTGCTGCTGTAGCCCATCCACTTTAAGCTCCGACGTGCTGTGTGTTCAGAGAGGCTCTTCTGCATAACACTGCTGTAACGCCTTCCCGTCAGCCTGACCCAGGCTGGCCATTCCCCTCTGACTGCTCTCATTAACAAGGCGTTTCACCCACAGAACTAGCGCTCACTGGAGCTTTTCTGTATTGCACAGTTTTTTGTGCATGAAATCACAGGAGATCAGCAGTTTCTGAGATACTCAAACCATCTGCCACCAACAACCATTCCTTGGTCACTTAGATCACATTTCCTCCCCCTTCTGGTGTTTGGTCTGAACAACAAAAAATCCTATTTTCCATGTCTGCGATTTCAGGGGCGGAACGGGGAGGGGAGCTTTAGAGTATCATTAAATTAAACAAATGCACAAAAAGTGTCAGAATGCTGTTGTTTTATTGAAGGTGAGCAGGAATAGGATGTTATGACGGCATGGTGACAATTAGTGCCGGAACATTATGTTATGGTGAAGATTAGTGCCGGAACAGGATGTTATGGCGGCATGGTGAAGATTAGTTCCGGAACATTATGTTATCGTAAAGATTAGTGCCGGAACAGGATGTTATGACTGCATGGTGACGATTAGTGCCGGAACATTATGTTATGGTGAAGATTAGTGCCGGAACAGGATGTTATGGCAGCATGGTGAAGATTAGTTCCGGAACAGGATGTTGGTGAAGATTAGTTCCGGAACAGGATGTTGGTGAAGATGAGTGCCGGAACAGGATGTTATGGCGGCATGGTGAAGATTAGTGCCGGAACAGGATGTTATGACGGCATGGTGTCGATTAGTGCCAGAACATTATGTTATGGTGAAGATTAGTGCCGGAACAGGATGTTGGTGAAGATTACTCATACCAAACGTGCACAAACAGAGAGGCCGGAACGATGCTCTGACTGTGTTTATTCAGCAGGGGAACGTGACGATATCCTGCAATGCAGAAAGTTATCATTTACTCTCTTTATACAAGCAGCAACAATAAGAAATGTTCTGTGAGAGGAGAGAAGAGGTTTAATGGTCTCAGCAGCCGAAGGAATCATATTAATAGCAGCTGGAAGGCTGTGAGAGTTTTGTGTTTGTCTTGTAATTATTGCTGTGGATACAATTCGGTTCCCACTGTGATCAGATAGGTGAAATCCTGATATAAAATTGCATGGCTGTGTAGGGGATATCTGGATTTCAACTGCTGCTTCCAGTCATTACACTTCAGCTTAATGGCCGGCTTTCCTATAGGGTATAATTAGTTGTGTTGCTGAGGGTCTAGATAGAAGTACTCCTGTGTAATGTGAGTGGTATCTGTGTGTATCAATGTAACATTGCGTCATTCATCGTTACCTCTATTAATGCTGGTTAACGGCAGAGTGTATTGACCCAGGAATTCATTTGAAATGAGCGTCACCTGGTCCTGTATGCAGAACCTCACCAAAGCCAGTTCCGGAACCTGGACTGAGAACGTGAATGACTGGTTCCACTGGGGGTTAAAAGCTGGACAGATATAGGTGTTATTATGTATATCACAGTACAGTGTTACACCCACCTAACAGGCCACCGACCCAATCGTATTACTGCACTTAATTGCTTTCCTTTAATACAGTAATCCCATGAAAAAATGAGATGTGTTTTTTAATATAAATGATAGTGCAGGCTCTAAGAAAAATGTTTGTATTTACCATTGTTACCTTATTTGTTTCTTGAGGCTGCTAGTAATGATTTATGATTATGGATTACCATGGCACCCACAGTCACATGAGTAGTGACCTTTGAGCTCTGTCTCCACTGTCTCCCCCCCGCTACTATCACGTGACTTGCAGAGAGCCGTGAGCCGGTGTCTGTGCAGCAGACTGACTGTGTCTGTGCCTGGCAGACGTTTTTGTTTGCCCAACACATACATTTTTAAAAGACAATAATAATAATTTGTAGGGGAATAACTAAGAAAAATAACACATGCTTAAATACTAGTTAGCTTGCTCTTTAAATAAAAAAAAAATCTGTTATGTGGGGTTGCTGCTTTAAGTAAATTATAATATTTATAGCATATTTAGGCTTTTGGAATCTTGTGAGGAATTGTTTCATCAATTATAGGATAGTTATATATCAGTGCTATAGTGAATCCTACTAAATATTTGTAGTGATCAATTTTAGCTTTTTTAGGATCAATACGCATGAAGCGCATTCATAAATATAGACACGTTATAGACGTTACTTCCCACACTAACCACTGCACATTCTTGTTCTGACATATCTCCAGAAGGATATAAATACACTAGAGACTGTACAAAGAAGGGCAACTAAAATGGTGCATGGTCTACAGCACAAAACTTACCCTGAAAGACTACAAGTTCTTAATATGTATAGTTTGGAGCAGAGAAGGGAACGGGGGACATTATAGAGACTTTCATATATATCAGGGTTATAACCAGGTGCAGGAGGGAAACATTCTACAAAGGAAGAGAAGTATTAGAACACGAGGACATGTACTGACACTGGGGGGATGGAGGTTCAGAGGAAATGTGAGGAAACACTACTGTGCAGAAAGGGTAGTGGATAAGTGGAATAGCCTCCATCAGACGTGGTAGAGGCTGATACAGTAATGCAATGTAAACATTAGTGCCGTAACTAGCCATTTTAGTGCCCTGGGCGAGACAGGGAACCGGCGCCCCCCATCTAAGTGGGAGTGTCAATCGGTGAGTGGGTGTGGTCAACCTACGGTGGGGGCGTGGCTAGCACTTTACAAGTTCTAGACCGCACTGAAACCCTCTCCCTCCCCATTCTTCTCGGTCTGGCTTTGTAAGGATCTTTATGTAAGAAGCCTCCATAGAATCAAAGTACTTTAAATGCAGCTGTCACATGCTAGCTGTATAAAAAATGAATTGGTTATTGAAATAAATCTCACTGAAACAAATTAAAACATAAATGTAACGGTACCATCTGTATCACACGTCCCTTCATCCCACTGGGCCCTCCATCCCACTGTGCCCTTCATCCCACTGTGCCCTCCATCACACTGTGCCCTTCATCCCACTGTGCCCTCCATCACACTGTGCCCTTCATCCCACTGGGCCCTCCATCCCACTGTGCCCTCCATCACACTGTGCCCTCCATCACGCTGTGCCCTCCATCACACTGTGCCCTCCATCACACTGTGCCCTCCATCCCACTGTGCCCTCCATCACAGCTTCTCCTTTATCACACCGTGCCATGGAGCCATCTTTATCACATTGTGCCCCCTTATCACCATCACACAAAATTATTATATATATATATATATATATACACATACACACACATACAATATAAAGAGCCTGCTAGTGACCTCCATACTATACAGAGACATTCCTGTGACCGTCATACTATACAGAGACATTCCTATGATCGCCATACAATACAGAGAGCATTCCTGTGACCACCATACAATACAGAGAGCATTCCTGTGACCACCATACAATACAGAGAGCATTCCTGTGACCGCCATACTATACAGAGACATTCCTGTGACCACCATACAATACAGAGAGCATTCTTGTGACTGCAATACAGATAAAGGGCCTAATTCATCAAGGTACGCAAACACATACGCATCTGCTAAACGAGACTTGAGCTACGTAAAACACCACATACGCAGCGCAAACAGAGCAAATACGGCACTCAAAGTCAACTCAATCTCAAACTCCAACGCAAATATAACGGTTTGCGTCACTCAAAGTATGCAACACAGATGCGTATGCGTTTGCGTACCTTGATGAATCAGGCCCAAATACCTCACCTGAAATTAATAGACCCCCCACCATTAAATTAAAAAGCCCTATCAATAAATTAAATTGACCCACCAGCACCCCACAAATAAAATAGTACCCATGAAATAATTAGCCCCCACCTAAACGTCACCATTAAATTAATAGCCTGCCTCCCACCCATGTACTAAGACACCCAACCTCCCTACCCTCATATCACACATTATATTAATACATCCCCCTTCCCTCACATATTATGGCAGCATATCCCCCTTTCCCTCATAAAGCATAGCAGCATCCCACCCCTCCATAATTGCAGCTTACATCCCCCCTCCCTCCCTCCTTCCATAATTGCAGCTTACATCCCCCTCCCTTTTTCCATAATTGCAGCTTACATCCCCCCTCCCTCCTTCCATAATTGCAGCTTACATCCCCCCCTCCCTTCTTCCATAATTGCAGCTTACATCCCCCCCTCCCTTCTTCCATAATTGCAGCTTACATCCCCCCTCCCTTCTTCCATAATTGCAGCTTACATCCCCCCTCCCTTCTTCCATAATTACAGCTTACATGCCCCCCCTCCCTTCTTCCATAATTGCAGCCTACATCCCCCTCCCTTCTTCCATAATTGCAGCTTACATCCCCCCCTCCCTTCTTCCATAATTGCAGCTTACATCTCCCCCTCCCTTCTTCCATAATTGCAGCTTACATCCACCCTCCCTCCTTCCACAATTGCAGCTTACATCCCCCCCTCCCTTCTTCCATAATTGCAGCTTACATCCCCCCCTCCCTTCTTCCATAATTGCAGCTTACATCCCCCCTCCCTTCTTCCATAATTACAGCTTACATGCCCCCGCTCCCTTCTTCCATAATTGCAGCTTACATCCCCCCTCCCTTCCTACATAATTGCAGCTTACATCCCCCCCTCCCTCCCTCCATAATAGCAACACACAACCCCTTTCCCCTGCTTTGAAGCTTACCTTCTTTATTCCTGACCAGCCGTCGCTGCCTGGCTCCTCTCTGCTTCTCTGTTCCTCTGCTGCCTAGCAATGTCATGACATCAGACGCTGAGGCAGAGGGCAGAGTTCAGAAGGGGGTGGAGCCGGGTGCGCAGGGTGGCCGGCAGTCGGAATCTGAGGTCTGTTTAATTGTTTTTTTTTCACTCCTCACACAGAGGCCGGTACGGGCGGCCACTGGCCCCCTTGGGACTGCGACCTGGGCGGCAGCACCGCCCGCACTGGCCTCGTTACGGCTCTGGAAACATGCTTGGGATAGACATAAGGATATCCTTATAAAGAATAAAATAGGGTTTGAGGTTACCATAGGTTAATAAAACAAGGGTCAGACTAGATGGGCCAAGGAGTTACTTCCTGCCGTCGAATTCTATGTTTCTATCATTTGACAAACTTTACATTTTTCTCGTGAGATTACAGACATGAAATGGAGTATTGTACATGAGTCGTAATGCCGCTGAGATGTTGGTTTGTGAGTTACTGCCCACGTTTTATGGGTAAAGACATGGTGCATTGTGTCAGGATTGGGGCAATTGTTGCAATACAATATTTGGCTCCTAGTGGGCGGAGTTGGGAGGATGGATGCGGTCCTTGCAGAATACGGACAAGATAAATTCAGGTGTCTCACACTGCGCCCAGATGCAAAAGTAATATTATGAGATGAGATATTTAAATGAGCATCAGGGGTGGGGAAATATTCCCAGTTTAGCGTGTGGACACTCGACCTTCTGTAACTGACGGTTACACCTCATCGGAGGTGACGAAGATCAGCATCTGTCTATAGCTTCAGACGTCTTGCACTTTTCAGACGCACTTTATACAAAAAAAGCACATTTATTGGTGCCCAAATACCAGTGTGATAACAGCATTACAATGTAGAGGAGGTGCCCAGTGTTTGTAAAACGATAGGCTGCCCCCAAACCCTTTCACATGATGATAAATTCTCCTGAAACAGTGAGTGGGACAGTCCCCTAAATTTGGAATTGTTCTGTTTAAACCGGTATTCACAAATCCACATCCTTACCCGTAAAGCTGGTGCGTTTTACAAAAGTATGAATGTTGCAAAACAACATTTGAAGTGTTAATTTCCACTTGTGGACTTTTGCAGATGCTCTGTGCAGCTTGTTTAATCCTTATTTATTCAATACTTTAGTCATCTGAGCCGCCTTTATATCACGTCACAACGTCCATTAGTTTATGTCCCAATAAATATTGATTTACACATCCTCCGAAGCTGTGTACAGTTCTGACATATCTCTGTGTAGTTATCAGGAACACCATGAAATATGCGCAGTCTCCGGCCCTTCCAGCCATTGTAACGCCGCAGGCTGCAATATGGAAGCCGCAGAATCATTTCAAATCGCTACGGGTACCCTGCTTTCCGTAAGGAACACCCCAATCCTCTCCGGTTCCCCCATCATGGGAACACACAGAGGTGTTGTACACATACATGTGAGGGTCTCTGGGAATCCCAAGCTGTGTCCTGTGTCTGTGAATGTGTCCCGTGAATAACACGGCAGCTGCCTGGACGTACATGAGATGGAACAATGGCTGTCACGGGCCTCTAGGGATGGGTCATTGATTATTATATGTGGTATTATTATATTTGTATCATGTTGATTTCATAGTTCTCACCATTATTTTTCCTGACTTGAGTTTGTTTACTGCACTCATCAGCTGGGACACCGTAAACTCCTAAGATGACGATGGGGTCGGCCATGTTGTTGGTGGATAAACTGCTCCGAGGTAAAAGGAATCCACTTATCACCTGGAAAACATCACATTTTATTTCATCACTTTCCATTGGTCAGATACAATTCTATCCCAACACAGGAGCAGGATCCAGAAACAAAAGGTGGAGTAGCGGATAGGTCGCTAATGTCTCTTATCTGATATCAGGTGACCGAGTGTAGGAGGAGCTGCTGCTATAAGGTGACGGTCTAATGAGATTACAGACAGTAGGGCACAAAATTTTATCATCAAGTTAGCAATTTATGACATAATTTACCCTCCATAGCTTAAAAAAAATCAGGATAACAGTTTTTACCACCCCAATCCACCTTCAGAACACCAGTAATGGATTACCCTTCACTCCTTTATTGTATGTCCTGTTTGGTCATTGGTCTGTCAGGTGGTAAAAGAGATGAATAACATCACATAGTAATATTCCATCTACCATGAAACCACCAATTCAGACAACTGCCCCATCAGCCCCCATCAGGACCTGTCACCTGAGACAACTGTCCCCATAAGGACCTGTCACAGGAGACAACTGCCCCATCAGGACCTGTCACCTGAGACAACTGCCCCCATCAGGAACTTTCACCGAAGACAACTGCCCCCATCAGGACCTGTCACCAGAGACAACTGCCCCCATCAGGACCTGTCACCGGAGACAACTGCCCCCATCAGGAACTGTCATCAGAGATAACTGCCCCATCAGGACCTGTCACTAGAGACAAATGCCCCCACCAGGACCTGTCATCAGAGATAACTGCCCCCATCAGGACCTGTCACTGGAGACAACTGCCCCATCAGGATTTGTCACCTGAGACAACTGCCCCCATCAGAACCTGTCACCTGAGACAACTGCCACCATCAGGACCTGTCACCTAAGATAACTGCCCCCATCAGGACCTGTCAATGGAGACAACTGCCCCATCAGGACCTGTCACCAGATACAACTGCCCCCACCAGGACCTGTCATCAGAGATAACTGTCGCATCAGGACCTTTCACTGGAGACAACTGCCCCATCAGGACCTGTCACCGGAGACAACTGCCCCCATCAGGACCTGTCACCGGAGACAACTGCCCCCATCAGGACCTGACACTTGAGACAACTGCCCCCATCAGGACCTGTCACCTGAGACTACTGCCCCCATCAGGACCTGTCACCGGAGACAACTGCCCCCATCAGGACCTGCCACCGGAGACAACTGCCACCATCAGGACCTGTCACCTGAGATAACTGCCCCCATCAGGACCTGTCAATGGAGACAGCTGACCCCATCAGGACCTGTCACCTGAGACAACTGCCCCCATCAGGACCTGTCACCTGAGACAACTGCCACCATCAGGACCTGTCACCTGAGATAACTGCCCCCATCAGGACCTGTCAATGGAGACAGCTGACCCCATCAGGACCTGTCACCAGATACAACTGCCCCCACCAGGACCTGTCATCAGAGATAACTGCCGCATCAGGACCTTTCACTGGAGACAACTGCCCCATCAGGACCTGTCACCGGAGACAACTGCCCCCATCAGGACCTGTCACCGGAGACAACTGCCCCCATCAGGACCTGTCACTTGAGACAACTGCCCCATCGGGACCTGTCACCGGAGACAACTGCCCCCATCAGGACCTGTCACCTGAGACAACTGCCCCCATCAGGACCTTTCACCGGAGAAAACTGTCCCATCAGGACCTGTCACCTGAGACAACTGCCCCCATCAGGACCTTTCACCTGAGACAACTGCCCCCATCAGGACCTTTCACCTGAGACAACTGCCCCCATCAGGACCTTTCACCGGAGACAACTGCCCCATCAGGACCTGTCACCTGAGACAACTGCCCCCACCAGGACCTGTCACCGGAGACAACTGCCCCATCAGGACCTGTCACCGGAGACAACTGCCCCCATCAGGACCTGTCACCGGAGACAACTGCCCCCATCAGGACCTGTCACCTGAGACAACTGCCCCCATCAGGACCTGTCACCTGAGACAACTGCCTCCATCAGGACCTTTCACCGGAGACAACTGCCCCATCAGGACCTGTCACCTGAGACAAATGCCCCCACCAGGACCTGTCCCTGGAGACAACTGCCCCATCAGGACCTGTCACCGGAGACAACTGCCCCCATCAGGACCTGTCACCTGAGACAACTGCCCCCATCAGGACCTTTCACCGGAGAAAACTGTCCCATCAGGACCTGTCACCTGAGACAACTGCCCCCATCAGGACCTTTCACCTGAGACAACTGCCCCCATCAGGACCTTTCACCTGAGACAACTGCCCCCATCAGGACCTTTCACCGGAGACAATTGCCCCATCAGGACCTGTCACCTGAGACAACTGCCCCCACCAGGACCTGTCACCGGAGACAACTGCCCCATCAGGACCTGTCACCGGAGACAACTGCCCCATCAGGACCTATCATCGGAGACAACTGCCCCCATCAGGACCTGTCACCTGAGACAATTGCCCCCATCAGGACCTGTCACCTGAGACAACTGCCCCCATCAGGACCTGTCACCGGAGACATCTGCCCCATCAGGACCTGTCACAGGAGACAACTGCCCCATCAGGACCTGTCACCTGAGACAATTGCCCCCATCAGGACTTGTCACCTGAGACAACTGCCCCCATCAGGACCTGTCACCGGAGACAACTGCCCCCATCAGGACCTGTCACCTGAGACAACTGCCACCATCAGGACCTGTCACCTGAGATAACTGCCCCCATCAGGACCTGTCACCAGATACAACTGCCCCCACCAGGACCTGTCACCGGAGACAACTGCCCCATCAGGACCTGTCACCGGAGACAACTGCCCCCATCAGGACCTGTCACCTGAGACAATTGCCCCCATCAGGACTTGTCACCTGAGACAACTGCCCCCATCAGGACCTGTCACCGGAGACATCTGCCCCATCAGGACCTGTCACAGGAGACAACTGCCCCCATCAGGACCTGTCACCTGAGACAACTGCCACCATCAGGAACTGTCATCTGAGACAACTGCCACCATCAGGACCTGTCACCTGAGACAACTGCCCCCATCAGGACCTGCCACCGGAGACATCTGCCCCATCAGGACCTGTCACAGGAGACAACTGCCCCCATCAGGACCTGTCACCTGAGACAACTGCCCCATCTGGACCTGTCACCTGAGACAACTGCCACCATCAGGAACTGTCACCTGAGACAACTGCCCCATCTGGACCTGTCACCTGAGACAACTGCCCCCATCAGGACCTGTCACCTGAGACAACTGCCCCCATCAGGACCTGTCACTGGAGACAACTGCCCCCATCAGGACCTGTCACCAGAGACAACTGCCCCCATCAGGACCTGTCACCAGAGATAACTGCCCCCATCAGGACCTGTCAATGGAGACAACTGCCCCCATCAGGACCTGTCACCAGAGACAACTGCCCCCATCAGGACCTGTCACCAGAGACAACTGCCCCCATCAGGACCTGTCACTGGAGACAACTGCCCCCATCAGGACCTGTCACCAGAGACAACTGCCCCCATCAGGACCTGTCACCAGAGATAACTGCCCCCATCAGGACCTGTCAATGGAGACAGCTGCCCCCATCAGGACCTGTCACCTGAGACAACTGCCCCTATCAGGACCTGTCACTGGAGACAACTGCCCCCATCAGGACCTGTCACCAGAGACAACTGCCCCCACAGGACCTGTCATCAGAGATAACTGCCCCATCAAGACCTTTCACTGGAGACAACTGCCCCATCAGGACCTGTCACCAGAGACAACTGCCCCCACCAGGACCTGTCATTTGAGATAACTGCCCCATCAGGACCTGTCACTGGAGACAACTGCCCCCATCAGGAACCATCACCAGAGACAACTGCCCCCATCAGGACCTGTCACCTGAGACAACTGCCCCATCGGGACCTGTCACCGGAGACAACTGCCCCATCAGGACCTGTCACCGGAGACAACTGCCCCCATCAGGACCTGTCACCTGAGACAATTGCCCCCATCAGGACTTGTCACCTGAGACAACTGCCCCCATCAGGACCTGTCACCGGAGACATCTGCCCCATCAGGACCTGTCACAGGAGACAACTGCCCCCATCAGGACCTGTCACCTGAGACAACTGCCACCATCAGGAACTGTCACCTGAGACAACTGCCACCATCAGGACCTGTCACCTGAGACAACTGCCCCCATCAGGACCTGCCACCGGAGACATCTGCCCCATCAGGACCTGTCACAGGAGACAACTGCCCCCATCAGGACCTGTCACCTGAGACAACTGCCCCATCTGGACCTGTCACCTGAGACAACTGCCACCATCAGGAACTGTCACCTGAGACAACTGCCCCCATCAGGACCTGTCACCTGAGACAACTGCCCCCATCAGGACCTGTCACCTGAGACAACTGCCCCCATCAGGACCTGTCACTGGAGACAACTGCCCCCATCAGGACCTGTCACCAGAGACAACTGCCCCCATCAGGACCTGTCACCAGAGATAACTGCCCCCATCAGGACCTGTCAATGGAGACAACTGCCCCCATCAGGACCTGTCACCAGAGACAACTGCCCCCATCAGGACCTGTCACCAGAGACAACTGCCCCCATCAGGACCTGTCACTGGAGACAACTGCCCCCATCAGGACCTGTCACCAGAGACAACTGCCCCCATCAGGACCTGTCACCAGAGATAACTGCCCCCATCAGGACCTGTCAATGGAGACAGCTGCCCCCATCAGGACCTGTCACCTGAGACAACTGCCCCTATCAGGACCTGTCACTGGAGACAACTGCCCCCATCAGGACCTGTCACCAGAGACAACTGCCCCCACAGGACCTGTCATCAGAGATAACTGCCCCATCAAGACCTTTCACTGGAGACAACTGCCCCATCAGGACCTGTCACCAGAGACAACTGCCCCCACCAGGACCTGTCATTTGAGATAACTGCCCCATCAGGACCTGTCACTGGAGACAACTGCCCCCATCAGGAACCATCACCAGAGACAACTGCCCCCATCAGGACCTGTCACCTGAGACAACTGCCCCATCGGGACCTGTCACCGGAGAAAACTGCCCTATTGGGACCTGTCACCTGAGACAACTGCCTCCATCAGGACCTGTCACCGGAGACAACTGCCCCCATCAGGACCTGTCACCGGAGACAACTGCCCCATCAGGACCTATCATCGGAGACAACTGCCACATCAGGACCTGTCACCTGAGACAATTGCCCCCATCAGGACCTGTATCCTGAGACAACTGCCCCATCAGGACCTGTCACAGGAGACAACTGCCCCATCAGGACCTTTCACCGGAGACAACTGCCCCCATCAGGACCTGTCACAGGAGACAACTGCCCCCACCAGGACCTGTCATCAGAGATAACTGCCCCATCAGGACCTGTCACCAGAGACAACTGCCCCCACCAGAACCTGTCATTTGAGATAACTGCCCCATCAGGACCTGTCACTGGAGACAACTGCCCCCATCAGGAACCATCACCAGAGACAACTGCCCCATCAGGACCTGTCACCTGAAACAACTGCCCTCATCAGGACCTGTCACCAGAGACAACTGCCCCATCAGGACCTGTCAATGGAGACAACTGCCCTCATCAGGACCTGTCAAGGGAGATAACTGCCCCCATCAGGACCTGTCACCAGAGACAACTGCCCCATCAGGACCTGTCAATGGAGACAACTGCCCTCATCAGGACCTGTCAAGGGAGATAACTGCCCCCATCAGGGCCTGTCACCGGAGACAACTGCACCCATCAGGACCTGTCACCAGAGACAATTGCCCCCATCAGGAACTTTCACCTTAGACAACTGCCCCATCAGCACCTGTCATCAGAGACAACTGCCCCATCAGGACCTGTCATCGGAGACAACTGCCCCATCAGGACCTGTCACCAGAGACATCTGCCCCATCAGGACCTGTCACCTGAGACATCTGCCCCATCAGGACCTGTCACCAGAGACATCTGCCCCCATCAGGACCTGTCACCTGAAACAACTGCCCCCATCAGGACCTGTCACCTGAGACAATTGCCCCCATCAGGACTTGTCACCTGAGACAACTGCCCCCATCAGGACCTGTCACCGGAGACATCTGCCCCATCAGGACCTGTCACAGGAGACAACTGCCCCCATCAGGACCTGTCACCTGAGACAACTGCCCCATCTGGACCTGTCACCTGAAACAACTGCCACCATCAGGACCTGTCACCTGAGATAACTGCCCCCATCAGGACCTGTCAATGCAGACAACTGCCCCCACCAGGACCTGTCATCAGAGATAACTGCCCCATCAAGACCTTTCACTGGAGACAACTGCCCCATCAAGACCTGTCACCAGAGACAACTGCCCCCACCAGGACCTGTCATTTGAGATAACTGCCCCATCAGGACCTGTCACTGGAGACAACTGCCCCCATCAGGAACCATCACCAGAGACAACTGCCCCATCAGGACCTGTCACCTGAAACAACTGCCCTCATCAGGACCTGTCACCAGAGACAACTGCCCCATCAGGACCTGTCAATGGAGACAACTGCCCTCATCAGGACCTGTCAAGGGAGATAACTGCCCCCATCAGGGCCTGTCACCAGAGACAACTGCCCCCACCAGGACCTGTCATTTGAGATAACTGCCCCATCAGGACCTGTCACTGGAGACAACTGCCCCCATCAGGAACCATCACCAGAGACAACTGCCCCCATCAGGACCTGTCACCTGAGACAACTGCCCCATCGGGACCTGTCACCGGAGAAAACTGCCCTATTGGGACCTGTCACCTGAGACAACTGCCTCCATCAGGACCTGTCACCGGAGACAACTGCCCCCATCAGGACCTGTCACCGGAGACAACTGCCCCATCAGGACCTATCATCGGAGACAACTGCCACATCAGGACCTGTCACCTGAGACAATTGCCCCCATCAGGACCTGTATCCTGAGACAACTGCCCCATCAGGACCTGTCACAGGAGACAACTGCCCCATCAGGACCTTTCACCGGAGACAACTGCCCCCATCAGGACCTGTCACAGGAGACAACTGCCCCCACCAGGACCTGTCATCAGAGATAACTGCCCCATCTGGACCTGTCACCAGAGACAACTGCCCCCACCAGAACCTGTCATTTGAGATAACTGCCCCATCAGGACCTGTCACTGGAGACAACTGCCCCATCAGGAACCATCACCAGAGACAACTGCCCCATCAGGACCTGTCACCTGAAACAACTGCCCTCATCAGGACCTGTCACCAGAGACAACTGCCCCATCAGGACCTGTCAATGGAGACAACTGCCCTCATCAGGACCTGTCAAGGGAGATAACTGCCCCCATCAGGACCTGTCACCAGAGACAACTGCCCCATCAGGACCTGTCAATGGAGACAACTGCCCTCATCAGGACCTGTCAAGGGAGATAACTGCCCCCATCAGGGCCTGTCACCGGAGACAACTGCACCCATCAGGACCTGTCACCAGAGACAATTGCCCCCATCAGGAACTTTCACCTTAGACAACTGCCCCATCAGCACCTGTCATCAGAGACAACTGCCCCATCAGGACCTGTCATCGGAGACAACTGCCCCATCAGGACCTGTCACCAGAGACATCTGCCCCATCAGGACCTGTCACCTGAGACATCTGCCCCATCAGGACCTGTCACCAGAGACATCTGCCCCCATCAGGACCTGTCACCTGAAACAACTGCCCCCATCAGGACCTGTCACCTGAGACAATTGCCCCCATCAGGACTTGTCACCTGAGACAACTGCCCCCATCAGGACCTGTCACCGGAGACATCTGCCCCATCAGGACCTGTCACAGGAGACAACTGCCCCCATCAGGACCTGTCACCTGAGACAACTGCCCCATCTGGACCTGTCACCTGAAACAACTGCCACCATCAGGACCTGTCACCTGAGATAACTGCCCCCATCAGGACCTGTCAATGGAGACAACTGCCCCCACCAGGACCTGTCATCAGAGATAACTGCCCCATCAAGACCTTTCACTGGAGACAACTGCCCCATCAAGACCTGTCACCAGAGACAACTGCCCCCACCAGGACCTGTCATTTGAGATAACTGCCCCATCAGGACCTGTCACTGGAGACAACTGCCCCCATCAGGAACCATCACCAGAGACAACTGCCCCATCAGGACCTGTCACCTGAAACAACTGCCCTCATCAGGACCTGTCACCAGAGACAACTGCCCCATCAGGACCTGTCAATGGAGACAACTGCCCTCATCAGGACCTGTCAAGGGAGATAACTGCCCCCATCAGGACCTGTCACCGGAGACAACTGCACCCATCAGGACCTGTCACCAGAGACAATTGCCCCCATCAGGAACTTTCACCTTAGACAACTGCCCCATCAGCACCTGTCATCGGAGACAACTGCCCCATCAGGACCTGTCATCGGAGACAACTGCCCCATCAGGACCTGTCACCAGAGACATCTGCCCCATCAGGACCTGTCACCTGAGACAACTGCCCCCATCAGGACCTGTCACCTGAAACAACTGCCCCATCAGGACCTGTCACCGGAGACAACTGCCCCCATCAGGACCTGTCACCTGAGACAACTGCCCCATCGGGACCTGTCACCGGAGACAACTGCCGCCATCAGGACCTGCCACCGGAAACAACTGCCCCCTTAGGACCTGTCACCTGAGACAACTGCCCCCATCAGGACCTGTCACCTGAAACAACTGCCCCATCAGGACCTTTCACCGGAGAAAACTGCCCCATCAGGACCTGTCACCTGAGACAACTGCCCCCATCAGGCCATTTCACCTGAGACAACTGCCTCCATCAGGACCTGTCACCGGAGACAACTGCCCCCATCAGGACCTTTCACCGGAGACAACTGCCCCCACCAGGACCTGTCACCGGAGACAACTGCCCCATCAGGACCTGTCACCTGAGACAACTGCCACATCAGGACCTGTCACCTGAGACAATTGCCCCCATCAGGACCTGTCACCTGAGACAACTGCCTCCATCAGTACCTGTCACCGGAGACAACTGCCCCCATCAGGACCTTTCACCGGAGACAACTGCCCCCACCAGGACCTGTCACCCGAGACAACTGCCCTATTTGTTTCATCAAAGGGCTCTCTACGTCCAGGATGCGGCCCCCGTGTGTGTAAGAGATGTTGTACAAAATATATTAGTAAAATAAATTGAAGCCATTAATTCTCCCATTATATAACTTCAGCTTCTGTTCTTCTCCATAGATCTCTAGATGCAGATAGATGAGGTTGTCTTTGTAGAATGACTTCTGATATTGTGTTTCACTGAACACGTACCGACAAAGAAACTTAGGGCTAGATTTACTAAGCTGCGGGTTTGAAAAAGTAGGGATGTTGCCTATGGCAACCAATCAGATTCTAGCTTTCATTTATTTAGTACCTTCTACAAAATGACAGCTAGAATTTGATTGGTTGCTATAGGCAACATCCCCACTTTTTCAAACCCGCAGCTTAGTAAATCTAGCCCATAATGTATAAATTGTTATAATGTCTCTGTGTATTGTCATTTGTATTACATAGAAAATAGTGAATTCATTTAAAGAAAAATATCTTGTGTAAACGTAATGGTGCTAATTAATTCATTTCACTTTTCCTTTTATTCACAATATTGTTCGGTCTCCTCTGGATGAAGTGGCGTTACACCATTTACAATCACAGTTACAGATATAAATGTTATAATGTTACTAGATGTTACAGAAGCATCACTTTCTACAACACTTATAGCATTTATGAATATTTATTAGGTTTTATTTGGTGTCAGTTAAAAGTTGGATGGATGGATCCTTCAGTCTGTGTATAAATTGGTGAAACGCGTAGAGTTCCTAATTCCCACATCTGGAAGTGACCTGTGGACACTGGTCTGCGTCCCATAGTGTCTGTATATACAGAGGGGACACTGGGGGTCCATTACGCAGCCGCATTGGGACTTGGTTAATCCAGATAAACATTTATTTACATTATTTAATCTATGTGCAGTTTGTATCTTTATTAAAGTAAAGTTAGATTCTCTGAGGACCCTTCCACACAGCTTCTCAGCTTCTATGAAGATTTATACAGATAACCGTTTACATTTATATTTCTGATACTTGAACAAGTATTGTCATAGTACCTATGCCAAAGATACATCAATATTGGGTGCGCTTATTCTCATTTCTCTACATGATTTTCACCTTGATAGAGAGATACATTGGACGACTTCTCTGCCATGGATTATATGGATCAAAACAGAATGTTTCACTCCGCAGAAATTCCGGCTTCAGAACATATCCACATCTTCCGTTGTCTAGGAACTTTCCGTCCTGCAGATCCATGGGAATTCCTGGAGTTTGGAAGTTTAAAGCCACTATAAGGAGAGGACGTTGATAGTTATTTGTGAGGATAGGAGAAGTCAGTGGAAATAAATCACATTTAGGTTTAGGAGCAAATTCAGTTTGAAGGTACAACTTTTGCATTGTGCCTGTAGGTGTGTGGGGGGGGGGGGGGGGGGGGGGTTGAGGGGGGCAAGTGTCCCAACTCAGCTCTAAATCACAGTGTAAAAATACAGCTGCCCGGTATTTGCATATTACATGCTGCAACAGGCTTTATTACCCCTACATACATACAAAACTAAAGTGACATTTCCACCCTTGCATCCCATCATGGTTTTTCTGGGTGCAACTTGCAGCTTTTAGCCGGATTTGATCCAAATTCTAATTGCGGCCCTAGCTGAGAGATTATCAGTGTGGTTATATGTGTGTATGGGTGTTGTGTATAGTGACACAGAGCACACAGTCTCCATCAGACACAATAACTCAGGACTGATTCACCCGTTATTTTTAGCTGCGTGGTTGAAGACAATTCCCCAATAGGCCCAGTGTCAGACCGGGTACATGTACCCAGATAAAGAGCCTCTCTATAGGGTCTTCTACCATAAATACACAGTGATGTGCAATATGGACTCTTTCCTTGTATTAACCATACCATGTGGGCCCATTTAGGCTTGGGGCCACAGCATCATCTGGTGAATATAATGATCAGTCTAAGCTTCGGTCCACCATATATGACCCACTTCCCAGCAGATTAATGACCATGTGTGACAACATTGACATCTGAATTATATTAGAATTGTTAATGTAATTATTATATGAGCTGCTGGACTTTCAGAGGTTGCAAGGAAAGGAATCTGTTTCATAGGATGTAGGAAGGAATTCCTGGTGATGATATTTTAGGGATGTTTTGAGCAGAGACAAGTTACATCTAGAAAGTTTTCCTGGACATTGGATGTAAATATTGGCTTATTTTAAGATGTGCTGCAATATTTCTGAGGAAAAGTTGGGATGGGAAAAGTCCGAAAATCTGGTCACTACGACGCCTGCCTTCCACCCTAGAGCCGGTTGGTGGCTCACTATGACGGCTGCCTTCCACCCTAGAGCCGGGTGGTGGCTCACTACGAAGCCTGCCTTCCACCCTAGAGCCGGGTGGTGGCTCACTATGACGGCTGCCTTCCAACCTAGAGCCGGGTGGTGGCTCACTACGACAGCTGTCTTCCACCCTAGAGCCGGGTGGTGGCTCACTACGATGGCAGCCTTCCACCCTAGAGCCAGGTGGTGGCTCACTATGACGGCTGCCTTCCACCCTAGAGCCGGGTGGTGGCTCACTACGACGCCTGTCTTCCACCCTAGAGCCGGGCGATGGCTCACTACGACAGCAGCCTTCCACCCTAGTGCCGGCTCACTACGACAGCTGTCTTCCACCCTAGAGCCGAGTGGTGGCTCACTACAACGCCTGCCTTCCACCCTAGTGCTGGCTCACTACGACAGCTGTCTTCCACGCTAGAGCCGGGTGGTGGCTCACTACGACGCCTGCCTTCCACTCTAGAGCTGGGTGGTGGCTCACTACGACGCCTGCCTTCCACTCTAGAGCCGGGCAGTGGCTCACTATGATGGCAGCCTTCCACCCTAGAGCCGGGCAGTGGCTCACTACGAAGCCTGCCTTCCAACCTAGAGCCGGGTGGTGGCTCACTATGACGGCTGCCTTCCACCCTAGAGCCGGGTGGTGGCTCACTATGACAGCTGTCTTCCACCCTAGAGCCGGTTGGTGGCTCACTACAACAGCTGTCTTCCACCCTAGAGCCGGGTGGTGGCTCACTACGACGGCAGCCTTCCACCCTAGAGCCAGGTGGTGGCTCACTATGACGGCTGCCTTCCACCCTAGAGCCGGGTGGTGGCTCACTACGACGCCTGTCTTCCACCCTAGAGCCGGGCGATGGCTCACTACGACAGCAGCCTTCCACCCTAGTGCCGGCTCACTACGACAGCTGTCTTCCACCCTAGAGCCGGGTGGTGGCTCACTACGACGCCTGTCTTCCACCCTAGAGCCGGGCGATGGCTCACTACGACGGCAGCCTTCCACCCTAGTGCCGGCTCACTACGACAGCTGTCTTCCACGCTAGAGCCGGGCAGTGGCTCACTATGACGGCAGCCTTCCACCCTAGAGCCGGGCAGTGGCTCACTACGATGGCTGCCTTCCACCCTAGAGTCGGGCGGTGGCTCACTACGACGGCTGCTTTCCACCCTAGAGTCGGGTGGTGGCTCACTACGACGGCAGCCTTCCACCCTAGAGCCGGGTGGTGGCTCACTACGACAGCTGTCTTCCACCCTAGAGCCGGGTGGTGGCTCACTACGATGCCTGCCTTCCACCCTAGAGCCGGGCGATGGCTCACTACGACGGCAGCCTTCCACCCTAGTGCCGGCTCACTACGACAGCTGTCTTCCACGCTAGAGCTGGGTGGTGGCTCACTAAGACGCCTGCCTTCCACTCTAGAGCCGGGCAGTGGCTCACTATGACGGCAGCCTTCCACCCTAGAGCCGGGCAGTGGCTCACTACGATGGCTGCCTTCCACCCTAGAGTCGGGCGGTGGCTCACTACGACGGCTGCTTTCCACCCTAGAGTCGGGTGGTGGCTCACTACGACGGCAGCCTTCCACCCTAGAGCCGGGTGGTGGCTCACTATGACAGCTGTCTTCCACCCTAGAGCCGGGTGGTGGCTCACTACGACGGCAGCCTTCCACCCTAGAGCCGGGTGGTGGCTCACTACGACAGCTGTCTTCCACCCTAGAGCCGGGTGGTGGCTCACTACGACGCCTGCCTTCCACCCTAGAGCCGGGCGATGGCTCACTACGACGGCAGCCTTCCACCCTAGAGTCGGGCAGTGGCTCACTACGACGGCTGCTTTCCACCCTAGAGTCGGGTGGTGGCTCACGATGACAGCTGTCTTCCACCCTAGAGCCGGGTGGTGGCTCACTACGACGCCTGCCTTCCACCCTAGAGCCGGGTGGTGGCTCACTACGACGCCTGCCTTCCACCCTAGAGCCGGGTGGTGGCTCACTACGACGGCAGCCTTCCACCCTAGAGCCGGGTGGTGGCTCACTACGATGGCTGCCTTCCACCCTAGAGTCGGGCGGTGGCTCACTACGATGGCTGCCTTCCACCCTAGAGCCGGGCGGTGGCTCACTACAATGGCTACCTTCCACCCTAGAGCCAGACGGCAGCTCACTACCATGTTTGCCTTCCACGCCAGAGCCAGGCGGTAGCTCACTACCACGTCTGCCTTCCACACTACAGCCGGGCGGTGGCTCACTACGATGTCTGTTTTTTATCATAGAGCCGGCCATTGGCTTACCACACATGTCATCCTGGTGGCTTAACAGACACGGACGTAGTGTGATAGAGAGAGCAGATGAGGGCCAGCAGTCCCTTTTGGCTTCATCTCCTGCGGACAACATGAAGGTCTTATTGGATGTTACTAGCAGTAGTTACAGACCCGCAGGAGAAGAATTAGAATTAGAGATCTTGGACTTTATAGGAAGCTGGTATATTATCAGTGTTCACTCTGATCTCTTTGTGTAGTATTTTCTGGAGGCGGGAGCCTTGTACTGGCAGAATGTTACCTACCCCAGCAGGGCAGGGAAGGGGCCTTTAGGGTAGAATTCTGTTTTTATAATCTGATCCTGTGTTATCAACGCTGCAAAACTGTTTGTGAAGACCCCCCAATCTCCAATCTCCCCCATAACAACCCTCGTTTCTTTATCTGCCAGCAGGGGACACCTTTTTTGGATGGGTCCTTTGGGATCTTTTTCACTTATTTTGAATAGTAGCTGAATGGACTTTTCACAATTTTGTATTTAATATTTGTGACAGCGCCGGGTACCTATAGCTTCTGTTTACCAGGGTCTAATTACGGGGTCAAGAGCCCCAGGCTATTATGCTTGTAGCGCCCCCTAGCCTTCCACGCCAGGCTAAGATGTGGTAGGTAAAAACAAACCTGTCCTTAACTTAAAATCCAGCTTCCTTCACCCCCCACATCAATGTTTATATTAACGTGTTTTATGAAACTCAGCTGCACTTGGCTTTCTAAAAGGGTAACAGGAATCATTGTCCCTCATTTTGTTATAATTAACATAAGAACTGTACAGTAAAACAGAGGAATGAAGAAGCGCTACAGAGGGTAAGGATAAGGGGGCTCTCATGCCAGCACTTGTCGCCATCCTTGTCGTTCCTACTAACGCCCAGCTAAATAACTCTCTGTCTTCAGCCTGTGCCACGGGAATACTTCAAGATCTCATGTTTTATTTTTAATTTGGAGAACAACTATTCCTTTATATTTTAAAACAAATTTCAGTTTATACTTTTCCCTGTCACAGTTTAGCATCGCAAAAATGTTGGCGCCCCCCTCTAAAGCCTAGCACCCCAGGCTGGAGCCCACTCAATCTATTGGATAATCATTCCCTGCTTTTTAAGGTCTGTTAGTGAATTTGCAACAACCACCTCATGGTTTAATGCAACAGCTTAACTTCACTTACAGTAAAACGCTACCTCTACTGATGGTGACACTTTCTTTCTTCCATTCATAGAAACATAGAATTTGACAGCAGATAAGAGCCGCTTGGCCCATCTAGTCTGCCTAGTTATTAACCTATGATAACCTCCAACCTTATTTGATCCTTTATTCTTTGTAATGATATCCTTGGGCCTGATTCATCAAGGTACACAAACTCATGTTTCATACTTTGAGTGACGCAAACCCTTATATTTGCATTGGAGTTTGAGATCGAGTTGACTTTGAGTGCTGTATCTGCTCTGTTTGCGCTGCGTATGTGGTGTTTTACGTAGCTCAAGTCCCGTTTAGCAGATGTGTATAAGTTTGCGTACCTTGATGAATCAGGCTCCTTATGTCTTTCCCGAGCATGTAGAAATTGCTCTACTATATTGGCCTCTACCACCTCTGATGGAGGCTATTCCACTTGCTCACTACCCTTTCTGTGAAGTAGTGTTTCCTCAGATTTCCTCTGAACCTACTTCCCTCCGGTGTCAGTACATGTCCTCGTGTTCTAATACTTCTCTTCCCCCCAGTGTCAGTACATGTCCTCGTGTTCTAATACTTCTCTTCCTTTGTAGAATGTTTCCCTCCTGCACCTTGTTATAACCCTGATATATATGAAAGTTTCTATCATGTCCCCCCGTTCCCTTCTCTGCTCCAAGCTATTCATATTAAGAACTTGTAGTCTTTCCGGGTAAGTTTTGTGCTGTAGACCATGCACCATGTTAGTTGCCCTTCTTTGTACAGTCTGTAATGTATTTATATCCTTCTGGAGATACGGCCTCCAGAACTGGACACAGTATTCTAGATGAGTCCGTACCAATGACCTATACAGTGGTATTATTACTTCTTTCTTTCTGTTACTGATTCCTCTCCCTATACAACCAAGCATCTGACTTACCTTCCTCATTGCTTTGTTACATTACTTACCTGCCTGAGTCACCTGAAATAGTGACTCCTAGATCCCTTTCCTCCTCAGTAGTTTCCATTATAATGCCATTAATATTATATTTAGTCTTTGGGTTTTTGAGACCCAAGTACATGATTTTGCATTTTTTGGCATTAAAGAGTAGTTTCCACTCTCTTGACCATTCCTCTAGTCTACCTAGATCATCAATTATTTGTTCTACCCCTCCTGGTGTGTCATTTGCAAAAAAGCATACCATTTAATACCATTTGCAATGTCACCAATAAAGATATTAAGAAGCACTGGTCCAAGTACAGATCCTTGGGGTCCTCCACTGGTGACCTTTCCCTCCTGTGAATGCACTACATTTACTATAACTCTCTGTTTTCTATCCTGCAACCCAGATCTTATCCATTCCACCATCTTACAATCCAATCCCAAGCTTTTAAGTTCATTTTCCAGTCTGCGATGTGCGACGTTCAACTGATAACCCCTTCTAACCTCTCTTTATAATTAAACCCTTCCATCTGCTTTATTACCGAGGTTCCCTCCTCTGACCTCTTCTGACCTCTCTCCAGTTATCTTATGTTTTTCTCGCAGTGAGGTTTCCAGAACTGTATCTGATGATATTCATGATGTGGTCTAACTAGTGACTTATACAAGAGTAATATTATCTTTATATCATGTGCATTTATTCCCCTTTATCCAGGTCTTTAGTCACCTTTACAGCAACTGCCTGATACTCAGCTTTTGTCCATTAGTATTATTATACTAATTATACATTGTGGGCCTGAGTCATTAAGGCGAAAAAAGGAGTAAATGTCTCCTGGACAAACCATGTTACAATACAAGGGGTGCAAATTAGTTTATTATTTTGCACATAAGTTAAATACTGGCTGTTTTTTCATGTAGCACACAAATACCTGATAGCTTTATTTTTACACTGAAAGATAAAGTTGATCTAGGACATGTCCTACCCCAACTATAAATCTGTTCCCACATTTTACATTTACCCCCCCCCCCCCCCTCCAATGCAACATGGATTTGCCCAGGTGCAAAGTTACTCCATTGTAATGCTTTGCTCTCCTTAATGACTCTGGCCCTGGAACTTTATCTCCAAAATTCTGATCACGTAGATCCCCCTCAGTTTTATAAATCATTACTACATGCCAGGGCCGTAACTAGGTCTGTGTGACAGGGGCGACCGCCCAGGGCGCAACGCTGAAGGGGGGCACAATTTAGGAATAATTTGGGTTAATTTGGTTAAAACTGAGGGCTAGGGGGGCGGCATTTGTCTTACTCGCCCAGGGCACTAGAATTCTAAGTTACGGCTCTGCTACATGCACTTGTGCGATGTACGAGTTGTGTATGTTGTAATAAAATTATCCCCACCTTTAAGGACAGAAATGAGCCCATCACGAAAACAAGTAAATCCACAGGGTCTAGAACTGGTTAGTTAATTGTTAAGTTTAGAATTGTTCTACATTAGTGGTCCTCATTCATGTCCTCAGACCTCACCAGCAGGGCATGTTGTCTGGATCTCCTTCTGGAAGCCTGTGCTCCTGATAGGACATCCATAAAACATGTCCTGCTAGTGAGGCCAGAGGGCAGAAGGGAGAGGTCTTGTCCTGTAATTTCATGAGAACATCAGTAAAGAGCAAGAACCTCAGATTATAAGTGCGAACCACATAGTCCCATTTCCTGAACGTTGTCTCATCATCATCATCATTTATTTATATAGCGCCTGCAGATTCCGTAGCGCTTTACAATCGGGAACAAACAGTTCTGGGTAATACATACAGACAGAGAGGTAAGAGGGCTTACAATCTACGGAGTTTGGCAGACACTCACCTCTAAAACATCTGCCCCCTTCCAAAAAACTCACAGATATCCAATGCCAGCTAACGTACAGGTAGCACTCACCCATTTGACAGCCGACATTCCAGAATTCCTGTGGATAAAAGTTGGAAGATGACGTTCTGGTTCCCTTAGGGTAGATCCGAGTGATAAACTTCATAGTGTGATGAATGAATTCCTGAGCTGGATATAAAGCAGGATACATGTTACAATGTAGGGACAGACTCTCAAATCTTGTTACATTAAAAGAGAGAACCATGTAATGTTATTATCTATCTCCCAATGATAATGGAATGTAAAATGTAGAGTTTCTCTGCTTATATCAACTTGTGAGCTGGAGATTTCATTCAACTTGTATCAATTCACTTTGAAGAGATAATAGTCTGAGCTCCAACATCTTCTCCCTTCCTATGAACTACAATAGACAAACAATACCGTTGTTAATTCTTACTTTGCTGAAACAATATTGCAGTTGCTACAGAACAGGGTCCTCTTGGTCCAGTGCCGGAACCAGTGATGTTGCAGGGAGAGCAGTGGTGATGGGGCCCTCGGGGGATGGGGGGCTCCTTGTCACCATACACCTGTCAGTAGCAATAATTCCACCACTCCCTGTGCCCACAGTCAGCTGAGAAGCTGCACAATGGAGGTTCACTGAATATGAGAAGGCCCTTGTGAGCAGACCAGGGGCTGGAGGGGAACAGACTGCATACCCCCCCCCCCCCCCACACACACACATATATACACACACAGACATATATACACACACAGACACATATACACACACACACATATACACACACATATACACATATACACACACACACATATACACACACACATATATACACACACATATACACACACACATATATACACACATATATGCACAGTCATACACACACATATATACACACACATATACACACACATATACACACACAAAATCAAAATCCAGGAGAGGAGTCAAAATCAAGCGATTCAGGTACCAGGAGATTACCGGATACTGAGAACAGGGAGAAGGTGACAGGGACAGGAATGTGCGCTGGAGCAGAGTGAGACCTAATCCACTGGCATCCGAATGGTGCCAGAGTCCTGTTCAATTAGCGCAGCTAACTGGGAGTCTCCAGCAGTGGGTGACTTCAACTACAGTTTAATGCCAAAAAATGTAAACCATGCACTTCTCAAAAACTCAAAAGCTAAATATAGTATTACCAGCATTATAATGGAAACTACTGAGGAGGAAAGGGATCTAGGAGTCACTATTTCAGGTGACATAAAGGCAGGTAAGTAATGTAACAAAGCAATGAGGAACAAGTCAGATGCTTGGTTACATAGGGAGAGGAATCAGTAGCAGAAAGATGTAATAATGTCACTGTATAGGTCATTGGTACGGCCTCATCTAGAATACTGTGTTCAGTTCTGGAGGCCGTATCTCCAGAAGGATATAAATATGTAGAAACTTTCAAATATACCACAGGTTATAACAAGATACAGGAGGGAAACAATTTACTTTGAGGGAATCAACTTTTCTGACCAGTGCAAGACCAACGCGTTTTGCAGTATGCACACAGTGCGCTGCGTAATTTAAGCCTGAAGTGGTTGGGTCACCGGAACCGCCATGTAAATCCTGACATGTATGAAATGTGCATGTTACATGCTATTCTATATCCCAGACTGATGATTTACCTGGTAGATCTGATAACCTTATGTAAAAGATTAGCAGGTTGTCATACAGGACAATATCCAATCACAATCCTCAAAAATGGCTTTCACGTAAAGGATGGATATTTGTGTGGTAAGATTGGGAGTGGGGTTTATTGTGACACAATGTATAATGTTTTATGATGTTATATAATAACATTATAAAACATTTTGTCACACAGGCAGGAGGGATCCCATCCCCTGAATATCTGGAGTCAGTGATCATAGGGACTGGGGGAAGAGGGACTTCAATGCAGAGTCTAAGGAGTGATAGAGAGAGGCCAAGACCGATGGGGCAGATGGGGGTCTGATGGGTTTTTTCCCTCTATTACTAACACTGATTAAAGCTCATTGTTGGTCAGAAATCTGAGTGATCCATTATTTGCACCTGAACACGGAGACTCTCCCATCACAGATTACTGGGGCAGTGTTCATTGGTCGGTCATTGTTGGCCTCTCACAGGGCAGCCCATGTAGTCTCTATGAGGGGGGCACCAGCCCAGCGCAGACCAGACGCTGGTTGACATTACCAGGAGCACCTCACGCTTGTGTATCCTCGTTTTAGTGGTGCACAGCTCAGGTTTGGGAGCTGATTGAGGATTACGGGTGAGGGAAGCACCCGCCAAATATGTTGTTACATTTTGTATTTATGTTTTATTAGTATAGCTTTTCCCATTTATGTAAATGGCCTTTCCAGCATGTGCGCTGCACAGCAACGGCTTCAGAATGAGCAGGAAACCTCCGGTGTGAGGTCACGGAGAGAGTCTGGTTTATATTTGGTGATTTCAGTGGGAATTTCTCATAGATATCGCTGTACTGAGCTTTGAGGAAATTGTTGTGTTCGGTCAGTTTGCTGTTTCTGGTGATTTGGTGATTTTTATCTAGAGGTTTGAAAATAAACAAATGTCTTCAGGACTGAGTGTAACTTTAATCTGATGAAGACTCTCCTCTGGTCTACAAACTTTCAAGCGTTCTCTGAAAACCTACGTCTTCAGACAAGCTTATAATATTCCTCAGCCACCCTCTTAACCTCGCTACCTTTAGCCTGTTACACAATTTCACACAAGACAACTACCCCCGGACCAACATTGTTGTGTGACAGGATCATTTAGCTTATGAGTCACTTTTACCTTTGCAGTCTGGCTGAGCCAAGATGCAAAATGTAGACTTAACCTAATGTGTCAATCTCCCATTGTCCCATAGATTGTAAGCTTGCAAGCAGCCTTCTCACCTCTTTGTCTGTTTTACCCAGTTTGTTTATTAGTTTATTATGTTTGTCCCCAATTGTAAAGCGCTACGGAATATGTTGGCGCTATATAAATAAATGATGATGATGATGATGATGATCTCAGATCCTCTGTATCATTGTAGAACAGACATTCTGGATCTGATTCACCTCCAGACGTATGTCGCGTTGTGTGCCGTACTTGTGTGACATTGCTCTGCACACGATCAGAAGCGTACTACGCGCATTGAGCGCCAATGCGAGCAATTCATGTCCACATGCAAATGACCCTACTACTACTATGATTAGAAGGGCGGAAACAGGGGGGAAATGTACAGAAAGGGCGTGCGAGGGGGAAATGTACAGATTTGTTGTATCGAGGCTCTGATCTCTCAGGTACGCAGTTTTTAGCCGTATCACTTGTACCAGCTACAGGTCGGGTGTAAGTGCCGACTGATCGTGATGAATACATCTATGTATGCTAGAACATGTGTTTGTGAGTAAAAATGCATTTTATGTACAGGTGGTATTGAGAACATCCTGATATCTGTATTTCATGTTAAAAACAAGAAAAAGTATTTTGTAAAAAATGTGTTTTTATTAATGATTATAGTATTAAGGGTTGTTAATGTATTTAATATTGCGTTCTGATTGCACACATGCATGTACCTATCCTGCATTCTGCTCTGTGTGTCTAAATACGACAAGTAACGTACAGCCAGAGCATAGCTATACTCTGATTCACATGCAAACGTATCCTGAGATCCGCTTGTACTTGAATACTGGCGACATTCACCCTATTGACATGCATTAAATTAAATTAAAAGACACAAATTGCATTCCAATATGAAACTGTCCCTCTGTGACAATCTACTCTCACAGTGGGGAAGATTTCATAAAGAATCATCTCAGGTACAATCAGTTATTACATAGTATATATACTGTATATATTACATATGGTCTGAGATGGTAAGATCGGGGGATCAGCCGTTCAGCCAGGGATGGCACACGAGACGTTATATATAATAAAAGATAAAATGGTACAAGTCACATGTTTAGCAAAACCAAAGAAGCAATTTGTCTTGAATCGCAGAAGAGCTGCCATAAAATATTAATTAGGTTTATTTTATCACTGTGACCCCAAAACATAAGTCCACAACTGTAATAGAATATTAATCAGTTAGAGAACTAGAGAAGCTCAATGGGAGTGTTGGTGTGAGCTGAGATTGTGTCTGAGCAAAGGTCGTTCCTCTCCTGATATTACATGGGTCATATGCTTATTATATCATTATTCCCCCGTCTAGGCGTACCTGACAGCCGCGCCAGCCTCTGGGCTTGTTTCTCTGACAGAGAATTATTCTCGTAGAACTCCTGGTTCATTCTGGAATGGTGAAAACTAACAAACTTCTCAGATTTGGTGTAAATGACGAGATCTGACAGCGTCACTGCGATCGTGTTGTTTACCTGCGAAGGAGGAAATCAGACTAAACATCTTATACTAAATGTTTGTTTTGCATTTAATTGCAAATAGATATTAAGTGGTCCCTATTTATAAGGAGAGGAATCCAGAGGACACGTGGTCATAACCTGACGGAGATATCTCATTGTCATGTGGAACATCAGGTCCTACTGGAGGTGATCTCCGCAGTGCTAGCGCTGCTGTACTTAAAGCACATGTCAAGCTGCATCTTTCTGTAAATATTATTATTCTTAGTTTATGTCATAAACCAGTGTCCTGAGACCCCAAGTGTCAGTGTGTCATTATCCTGGACCCCAAGTGTCAGTGTGTCATTGTCCTGAGACCCCAAGTGTCAGTGTGTCATTATCCTGGGACCCCAAGTGTCAGTGTGTTATTATCCTGGGACCCCAAATGTCAGTGTGTCATTATCCTGGGACCCCAAGTGTCAGTGTGTCATTATCCTGGGACCTAAGTGTCAGTGTGTCATTATCCTGGGACCCCAAGTGTCAGTGTGTTATTATCCAGGGACCCCAAATGTCAGTGTGTCATTATCCTGGGACCCCAAGTGTCAGTGTGTCATTATCCTGGACCCCAAGTGTCAGTGTGTCATTATCCTGGGACCCCAAGTGTCAGTGTGTCATTATCCTGGGACCCCAAGTGTCAGTGTGTCATTATCCTGGGACCCCAAGTGTCAGTGCGTCATTATCCTGGGACCCCAAGTGTCAGTGTGTCATTATCCTGGACCCCAAGTGTCAGTGTGTCATTATCCTGGACCCCAAGTGTCAGTGTGTCATTATCCTGGGACCCCACATGTCAGTGTGTCATTATCCTGGGACCCCAAGTGTCAGTGTGTCATTATCCTGGGACCCTAAGTGTCAGTGCGTCATTATCCTGGGACCCCAAGTGTCAGTGTGTCATTATCCTGGACCCCAAGTATCAGTGTGTCATTATCCTGGGACCCCAAGTGTCAGTGTGTCATTATCCTGGACCCCAAGTGTCAGTGTGTCATTATCCTGGACCCCAAGTGTCAGTGTGTCATTATCCTGGGACCCCAAGTGTCAGTGCGTCATTATCCTGGGACCCCAAGTGTCAGTGTCTCATTATCCTGGACCCCAAGTATCAGTGTGTCATTATCCTGGGACCCCAAGTGTCAGTGTGTCATTATCCTGGACCCCAAGTGTCAGTGTGTCATTATCCTGGACCCCAAGTGTCAGTGTGTTATTATCCTGGAACCCCACTCAGTGTGTCATTATCCTGGACCCCAAGTGTCAGTGTGTCATTATCCTGGGACCCCAAGTGTCAGTGTGTCATTATCCTGGACCCCAAGTGTCAGTGTGTCATTATCCTGGGACCCCAAGTGTCAGTGCGTCATTATCCTGGGACCCCAAGTGTCAGTGTGTCATTATCCTGGACCCCAAGTGTCAGTGTGTCATTATCCTGGACCCCAAGTGTCAGTGTGTCATTATCCTGGGACCCCACATGTCAGTGTGTCATTATCCTGGGACCCCAAGTGTCAGTGTGTCATTATCCTGGGACCCTAAGTGTCAGTGCGTCATTATCCTGGGACCCCAAGTGTCAGTGTGTCATTATCCTGGACCCCAAGTATCAGTGTGTCATTATCCTGGGACCCCAAGTGTCAGTGTGTCATTATCCTGGACCCCAAGTGTCAGTGTGTCATTATCCTGGACCCCAAGTGTCAGTGTGTCATTATCCTGGGACCCCAAGTGTCAGTGCGTCATTATCCTGGGACCCCAAGTGTCAGTGTCTCATTATCCTGGACCCCAAGTATCAGTGTGTCATTATCCTGGGACCCCAAGTGTCAGTGTGTCATTATCCTGGACCCCAAGTGTCAGTGTGTCATTATCCTGGACCCCAAGTGTCAGTGTGTTATTATCCTGGAACCCCACTCAGTGTGTCATTATCCTGGACCCCAAGTGTCAGTGTGTCATTATCCTGGGACTCCAAGTGTCAGTGTGTCATTATCCTGGACCCCAAGTGTCAGTGTGTCATTATCCTGGGACCTCAAGTGTCAGTGTGTCATTATCCTGGGACCCCAAGTGTCAGTGTGTTATTATCCTGGGACCCCAAATGTCAGTGTGTCATTATCCTGGGACCCCAAGTGTCAGTGTGTCATTATCCTGGGACCCCAAGTGTCAGTGTGTCATTATCCTGGGACCACAAGTGTCAGTGTGTCATTATCCTGGACCCCACATGTCAGTGTGTCATCATCCTGGGACCCCAAGTGTCAGTGCGTCATTATCCTGGGACCCCAAGTGTCAGTGTGTCATTATCCTGGGACCCCAAATGTCAGTGTGTCATTATCCTGGGACCCCACATATCAGTGTGTCATTATCCTGGGACCCCAAGTGTCAGTGTGTCATTATCCTGGACCCCAAGTGTCAGTGTGTCATTATCCTGGACCCCAAGTGTCAGTGTGTCATTATCCTGGGACCCCAAGTGTCAGTGCGTCATTATCCTGGGACCCCAAGTGTCAGTGTGTCATTATCCTGGACCCCAAGTATCAGTGTGTCATTCTCCTGGGACCCCAAGTGTCAGTGTGTCATTATCCTGGACCCCAAGTGTCAGTGTGTCATTATCCTGGACCCCAAGTGTCAGTGTGTCATTATCCTGGGACCCCAAGTGTCAGTGTGTCATTATCCTTGGACCCCAAGTGTCAGTGTGTTATTATCCTGGGACCCCAAGTGTCAGTGTGTCATTATCCTGGACCCCAAGTGTCAGTGTGTCATTATCCTGGACCCCAAGTGTCAGTGTGTCATTATCCTGGACCCCATGTGTCAGTGTGTCATTATCCTGGACCCCAAGTGTCAGTGTGTTATTATCCTGGAACCCCATTCAGTGTGTCATTATCCTGGACCCCAAGTGTCAGTGTGTCATTATCCTGGGACCCCAAGTGTCAGTGTGTCATTATCCTGGGACCCCAAGTGTCAGTGTGTCATAATCCTGGACCCTAAGTGTCAGTGTGTCATTATCCTGGAACCCCAAGTGTCAGTGTGTCATTATCCTGGACCCCAAGTATCAGTGTGTCATTATCCTGGGACCCCAAGTGTCAGTGTGTCATTATCCTGGACCCCAAGTGTCAGTGTGTCATTATCCTGGGACCCCAAGTGTCAGTGCGTCATTATCCTGGGACCCCAAGTGTCAGTGTGTCATTATCCTGGACCCCAAGTGTCAGTGTGTCATTATCCTGGACCCCAAGTATCAGTGTGTCATTCTCCTGGGACCCCAAGTGTCAGTGTGTCATTATCCTGGACCCCAAGTGTCAGTGTGTCATTATCCTGGACCCCAAGTGTCAGTGTGTCATTATCCTGGGACCCCAAGTGTCAGTGCGTCATTATCCTGGGACCCCAAGTGTCAGTGTGTCATTATCCTGGACCCCAAGTATCAGTGTGTCATTATCCTGGGACCCCAAGTGTCAGTGTGTCATTATCCTGGACCCCAAGTGTCAGTGTGTCATTATCCTGGACCCCAAGTGTCAGTGTGTCATTATCCTGGGACCCCAAGTGTCAGTGTGTCATTATCCTTGGACCCCAAGTGTCAGTGTGTTATTATCCTGGGACCCCAAGTGTCAGTGTGTCATTATCCTGGACCCCAAGTGTCAGTGTGTCATTATCCTGGACCCCAAGTGTCAGTGTGTCATTATCCTGGACCCCATGTGTCAGTGTGTCATTATCCTGGACCCCAAGTGTCAGTGTGTTATTATCCTGGAACCCCATTCAGTGTGTCATTATCCTGGACCCCAAGTGTCAGTGTGTCATTATCCTGGGACCCCAAGTGTCAGTGTGTCATTATCCTGGACCCCAAGTGTCAGTGTGTCATTATCCTGTGACCTCAAGTGTCAGTGTGTCATTATCCTGGGACCCCAAGTGTCAGTGTGTTATTATCCTGGAACCCCACTCAGTGTGTCATTATCCTGGACCCCAAGTGTCAGTGTGTCATTATCCTGGGACCCCAAGTGTCAGTGTGTCATTATCCTGGACCCCAAGTGTCAGTGTGTCATTATCCTGGGACCTCAAGTGTCAGTGTGTCATTATCCTGGGACCCCAAGTGTCAGTGTGTCATTATCCTGGGACCCCAAGTGTCAGTGTGTCATTATCCTGGACCCCACATGTCAGTGTGTCATTATCCTGGGACCCCAAGTGTCAGTGCGTCATTATCCTGGGACCCCAAGTGTCAGTGTGTCATTATCCTGGACCCCAAGTGTCAGTGTGTCATTATCCTGGGACCCCACATGTCAGTGTGTCATTATCCTGGGACCCCAAGTGTCAGTGTGTCATTATCCTGGGACCCCAAGTGTCAGTGCGTCATTATCCTGGGACCCCAAGTGTCAGTGTATCATTATCCTGGACCCCAAGTATCAGTGTGTCATTATCCTGGGACCCCAAGTGTCAGTGTGTCATTATCCTGGACCCCAAGTGTCAGTGTGTCATTATCCTGGACCCCAAGTGTCAGTGTGTCATTATCCTGGGACCCCAAGTGTCAGTGCGTCATTATCCTGGGACCCCAAGTGTCAGTGTGTCATTATCCTGGACCCCAAGTATCAGTGTGTCATTATCCTGGGACCCCAAGTGTCAGTGTGTCATTATCCTGGACCCCAAGTGTCAGTGTGTCATTATCCTGGACCCCAAGTGTCAGTGTGTCATTATCCTGGGACCCCAAGTGTCAGTGTGTCATTATCCTTGGACCCCAAGTGTCAGTGTGTTATTATCCTGGGACTCCAAGTGTCAGTGTGTCATTATCCTGGGACCCCAAGTGTCAGTGTGTCATTATCCTGGACCCCAAGTGTCAGTGTGTCATTATCCTGGACCCCAAGTGTCAGTGTGTCATTATCCTGGACCCCATGTGTCAGTGTGTCATTATCCTGGACCCCAAGTGTCAGTGTGTTATTATCCTGGAACCCCATTCAGTGTGTCATTATCCTGGACCCCAAGTGTCAGTGTGTCATTATCCTGGAACCCAAGTGTCAGTGTGTTATTATCCTGGGACCCCAAGTGTCAGTGTGTCATTATCCTGGAACCCAAGTGTCAGTGTGTCATTATCCTGGACCCCAAGTGTCAGTGTGTCATTATCCTAGGACCTCAAGTGTCAGTGTTTCATTATCCTGGGACCCCAAGTGTCAGTGTGTTATTATCCTGGAACCCCACTCAGTGTGTCATTATCCTGGACCCCAAGTGTCAGTGTGTCATTATCCTGGACCCCAAGTGTCAGTGTGTCATTATCCTGGACCCCAAGTGTCAGTGTGTCATTATCCTGGGACCCCAAGTGTCAGTGTGTTATTATCCTGGGACCCCAAATGTCAGTGTGTCATTATCCTGGGACCCCAAGTGTCAGTGTGTCATTATCCTGGGACCCCAAGTGTCAGTGTGTCATTATCCTGGGACCACAAGTGTCAGTGTGTCATTATCCTGGACCCCACATGTCAGTGTGTCATCATCCTGGGACCCCAAGTGTCAGTGCGTCATTATCCTGGGACCCCAAGTGTCAGTGTGTCATTATCCTGGGACCCCAAATGTCAGTGTGTCATTATCCTGGGACCCCACATATCAGTGTGTCATTATCCTGGGACCCCAAGTGTCAGTGTGTCATTATCCTGGACCCCAAGTGTCAGTGTGTCATTATCCTGGACCCCAAGTGTCAGTGTGTCATTATCCTGGGACCCCAAGTGTGAGTGCGTCATTATCCTGGGACCCCAAGTGTCAGTGTGTCATTGTCCTGAGACCCCAAGTGTCAGTGTGTCATTATCCTGGGACCCCAAGTGTCAGTGTGTTATTATCCTGGGACCCCAAATGTCAGTGTGTCATTATCCTGGGACCCCAAGTGTCAGTGTGTCATTATCCTGGGACCCCAAGTGTCAGTGTGTCATTATCCTGGACCCCAAGTGTCAGTGTGTCATTATCCTGGACCCCACATGTCAGTGTGTCATTATCCTGGGACCCCAAGTGTCAGTGCGTCATTATCCTGGGACCCCAAGTGTCAGTGTGTCATTATCCTGGACCCCAAGTGTCAGTGTGTCATTATCCTGGGACCCCACATGTCAGTGTGTCATTATCCTGGGATCCCAAGTGTCAGTGTGTCATTATCCTGGGACCCCAAGTGTCAGTGCGTCATTATCCTGGACCCCAAGTGTCAGTGTGTCATTATCCTGGAACCCAAGTGTCAGTGTGTCATTATCCTGGACCCCAAGTGTCAGTGTGTCATTATCCTGGGACCTCAAGTGTCAGTGTGTCATTATCCTGGGACCCCAAGTGTCAGTGTGTTATTATCCTGGAACCCCACTCAGTGTGTCATTATCCTGGACCCCAAGTGTCAGTGTGTCATTATCCTGGACCCTAAGTGTCAGTGTGTCATTGTCCTGAGACCCCAAGTTTCAGTGTGTCATTATCCTGGGACCCCACATGTCAGTGTGTCATTATCCTGGGACCCCAAGTGTCAGTGTGTCATTATCCTGGGACCCCAAGTGTCAGTGTGTCATAATCCTGGACCCTAAGTGTCAGTGTGTCATTATCCCAGACCCCAAGTATCAGTGTGTCATTATCCTGGGACCCCAAGTGTCAGTTTGTCATTATCCTGGACCCCAAGTATCAGTGTGTCATTATCCTGGGACCTAAGTGTCAGTGTGTCATTATCCTGGAACCCCAAGTGTCAGTGTGTCATTATCCTGGACCCCAAGTGTCAGTGTGTCATTATCCTGGACCCCAAGTGTCAGTGTGTCATTATCCTGAGACCCCAAGTGTCAGTGTGTCATTATCCTGGGACCCCACATGTCAGTGTGTCATTATCCTGGACCCCAAGTGTCAGTGTGTCATAATCCTGGACCCTAAGTGTCAGTGTGTCATTATCCTGGACCCCAAGTGTCAGTGCGTCATAATCCTGGACCCTAAGTGTCAATGTGTCATCATCCTGGACCCCAAGTGTCAGTGTGTCATTATCCTGGGACCCCACATGTCAGTGTGTCATTATCCTGGACCCCAAGTGTCAGTGTGTCATAATCCTGGACCCCAAGTGTCAGTGTGTCATTATCCTGGACCCCAAGTGTCAGTGTGTCATTATCCTGGGACCCCAAGTGTCAGTGTGTCATTATCCTTGGACCCCAAGTGTCAGTGTGTCATTATCCTGGACCCCAAGTGTCAGTGTGTCATTATCCTGGGACCTAAGTGTGAGTTTGGACAGTGTGGCCCCCAGATCAGGCATGTGTTGTATATTTCATGGGGCCCCACAGGTTGCGTTCTATTGTTCTAGACAATCATCAAAAGGGTTTGTATCATCTGGTGACTTTAATATATTGGCTTGTACATACTTCTTATGACCTTCATCAAATACATTGTTTATTCTTTTCTGGTGTCCTTCTGTGCTTTTAAGCCATGTATTGATATGATCTGATGGAATTGTTTGTTTCAGTTGCCTTGGTGTAAGTCACGGAGCTGTTCTCTGGGTAAAGTTGTATATAGTGCCGAGAGCTCAGTGCAACTGAAATAAATAACTCTGCCTGATTACACATATACTTGACTTAAAAACACAGAAAACATTGTATTTCAGTGGTAGGCACTTGTGTTCCATGTTCTCTGTATGTTCTGTGTGTTCTGCATGTTCTGTGTATTATGCGTGTTCCATGTGTTCTTTATGTTCTGTGTGTTCCGTGTGTCCTGTGTATTTTATGTGTTGTGTGTTCTGTATGCTCTGCGTGTTCCATGTGTTCTGTATGCTCCGTGTGTTCAGTGTGTTCTGTATGTTCTGTGTGTTTTATATGTTGTGTGTATTTCATGTGTTCTGTATGTTGTGTGTGTTTTGTATGTTCAGTGTGTTCCGTATGTTCTGTGTATTTTGTGTTCCATGTGTTCTGTGTGTTCTGTATGTTCCGTGTTTTCTGTATGTTCCTTGTGTTCTGTATGTTCTGTGTGTTTTGTGTTCCATGTGTTCTGTGTGTTCCATGTGTTCTGTGTGTTCTGTATGTTCCGTGTGTTCTGTATGTTCTGTGTGTTCTGTATGTTCCATGTGTTCTTGCACTCTCCCCCTTTCCACAGTTCATGCAGCTCAGTGACAGCGCTTTACAATAAGAGGATATTTATTCATTACATTTGGTCAAAGATTGGAGAACTTGGAAAGAATTTGGATCCAATAGGGGTAACTGGGGTAATAGGGCTGTTTTCAGAGCAGCCATTGACAGGAATAATAATTTCTATTCTTTATTTCACAGCATATGGGGGGATTTTATATCCTGCCATAAAGAATATGTAGAGCGACCTATTCTAATTCATCAGTCGCTTTATGGAGAGAGACCCCTCAGCCCACCCCCTGTAGGAAATTAAATCAGTTCCACACAGCCTTGAAATTTTAATTGCTTTAAATAAATATATAGCAAGAGCCTGAGTCTCAGAATCCCCCGTAGGAAACAGGGTACAGGATTACCATGGTGACAAGTCGTAACGTCACAATATTATATCCCCGTCTATTGTGTAATATTACTCCAGAGAATGAACTACAGAGCCCAGCAATGCTTCCCCAGAACACACACATAATTCCCATCTGGGGGCAGCTGACATTTATTGGAAATAATAAACCACAATGATCTGAAACTGAGAAACTAGAGGGAAGAAGAGGTTAATTTAGCAGAATCCGGATAAAATGATCAGATTGAGTCGTATTAACCATCCGGGGACCTCAGCACAAAATGACTATTTACCACGTTATAAAGGGCAGGAGAAGGGTGAGCTGGCAGCAGTATATAGCAGCTGGCACAGTATATAGCAGCTGAATTTATCTGTATACTCAGCGTCTACATACTGATCCCAATGTCACCAATATGTAGAAAGTCACAGTATTCCTAACATCACAGAGCCCTGGCTGGAATTAAAGCAGAAGGAATTAAACTGCCAGGATGATTAAATGCCTTAGCGGATTGTGTTGTCCGAGAGCTGCTTATTGTTAAATGCAAACACACATTAATATGATTTCAGCTCTAGAAATTATATTCAATTATGGGATTATCCAGCATAAGCAGCGCGGAGCAGAGAAAATGTAAAATGAGTTTTTATTGCAATTCCCCGATGCAGACAACACAGAGATTACCTTTTATTTTTCAGAGACTCTGCAGCAACGTTTCTTGTGAGTCTTGCAGGAGAGACCATTAAATAAGCTGTAATTGTACCAGTTATATAGTGGATTGTTAAACTTGTTTTCGTCTACTGGTTGCCTACATGGAGTACTCTGTTTGTTAGTCACTCAATCAAGATGTTGCAACAACCATCCAAGGCCATCGTCAGGGGCTAAGGTAAGACAGGTAGGTGGTCTTCAGGCATTTCCACACATTGATACCTAATGTACCAAGGTGTGGAAAGATCAGCCACGTTTATGCAAGTTGTGATGTCTACTGTATTCGTGGTACACAACTAAAACAGTAGCCACAACCGGATAGACAAAATCTAAATTTGTAGATGTACAAACTGTATCCCCATTCCGTCCACTATCCAAATATTATTCATACACCCCCCCCCCCCCCCCCCCAGCATCTTTATTTATGACAGTGCTGGGATGAGCTGCCTCTCACTTCTACCGCCCTTAGGCACCAGCCTACCGCGTCTTACCTGGAGAAACCGTGTACATGATAAACATACAAAACTACCAGATGACCACGGAATCACGGACATTGTGGGGCATCCACTAAAGGAATTATTTACTTGCTTCACAAGAAACCATCATTAATAAGACATTGTGGTTATAATGCTGCAAAAAAACCTACAAATAAACTCATGGATTGTACGTAATTTCCAACACTGTCAAATAATTGGGGAATAAATGTACAGAATATTTGAAAGGTAAATGGCGGTTTGATGGTAATACTGAAGCATCGGGGTGGAAGAAGAATATACTCTCGGCTACTATAGTCCATCACGTTTACATCAAATATCTCCCACCCCCCTAACTGGCGCAGTGTGTGCATGAGATGGGGGCGTGGCCATGCTATGCCAGGGTGTAGCTACGTGACATCGGGGTGTGCTGAATGCCGCAGGGGTGTTGCCGGGCGCTTACAAAGTGCTTGGCTCTCCCCAGCCCCCCCTTCCCCTAACAATACCCCTTCAATGCCACCTGCCCCAGTACTGAGGGGAACCCACTACCAGGGCTGACTTCCAACTGTCCCAGAAGCGGGGCAAGAGTCCTGACCCATGGAAGAGCGGAACCAGGCCCGGCGCTCCCATTAGGCAAGGTTAGGCAGTTGCCTAGGGCGCCGGGCTCTGGAGGGCGCCACAGAATGAAAATGACTTTAAAACTGTGCGGCGACCGCTGACCATACCTTTCACGGCCGCCGCACAGCTTCAGATAAATCCACGGGGAGGGGGAAGGGGCTATTGATCACCACCGCCGCCTCTCTGCTCCGTCTCCTCCCCTCCATTCACTGACTGTCGGGCGTAACATCATCAGCGCCGATTTTGTAAGTGTGCCGGGTGGGTGGGGGGGGTGCCAATTTTGTAAGTGTGCCGGAGGGGGGCGCAGATTTTGTAAGTGTGCCGGGTGGGGGCGCCGATTTTGACCGTGCGCCGGGTAGGGGCACCGATTTTGAAAATGTGCCTAGGGCGCCAAGGACCCTAGGACCAGCCCTGAGCGAAACAGCCCCCTCAGATCGTCATATCTTATAGAAGGGGTATATTTACTAAACTGTGGGTTTAAAGAAGTAGAGATGTTGCCTATAGCAACCAATCAGATTCTAGCTGTCATAAATGATAACTAGAGACCTGAATCATTAAGGATCTTAACTTGAGAAACTTATTATTTCAGTCTTCTGGACAAAACCATGTTACAATGCAAGGGGTGCAAACTAGTATTCTGTTTTGCACATAAGTTAAATACTGACTGTTTTTTCATGTAGCACATAAATATCAACAATGTCAGTGTACAAATAATCTATCTAGTATTTGTGAGCTACATGAAAAAACAGTCAGTATTTAACTTATGTGCAAAACAGAAAACTAGTTTGCACCCCTTGCATTGCAACATGGTTTTGTCCAGGAGACTGAAATAAGATACCTCTTCATATAAGATCCTTAATGAATCAGGCCCTAGAATCTGATTGGTTGCTATAGACGACATCTCTACTTCTTTAAACCCGCAGTTTAGTAAATATACCTCTTAGAATTAAATCTCGCAATCCGGTGTAACTCTGCTCCTGCTGCGATGAAAAAGGTGTAAATGCAATTTTATTTCTGCAGGTAGAGAATGTTCTGCCGCTGTAGCTTAGGGCACACAAACACTGGGCAGCTCTGCCCTAAATCTGTGGGCACATCGTACATTTGGGTGAAATGCAGGATTTACACATAAGTGGAACAGAAGACCTCTGAGCGAGGGTGGAATAACCCGCTGTAATCACAGTACAAGAGCTCTCAGAACGGATGACACAATCAGCAACACAAGTGTCTGTTATCTCCAGCACTGAGAATCTTGTCCTCATTATTCACTTCTACCCCCCTGAGGGCAGGAAAGTGAGTGTGGTGCTCACACTGAGTGTTAAACGCTCCACATGAGGTGTTCAGCTGACTGTGAGCATGTAATGGTGGGACAGCGGCAGCTGCGACTGGTAACACAACGTGTCTGGCAGTGCTGAGAGATCACCGGGGGTCTGTGGTGGAGAGGACCTGTGTTACTGTTTATAGGATACACTGGGTACGGCAGGGACGAGCAGGAGAAGTTTTATGTTACAGTTTGATTGTTATGCACAGAGCAGAACATGGGAACTGTTGTTCTCATGCCAATAAAACCCAGACTGGATTTATACCTCTATGAGTGGAATACTTGAATGTTAATGTTGCTAAAAGCTGCTCAGCCTACCTGGAAGTAAAACACAATATTTACACACAGACACAAATGTGTGTGTGTGTATATATATATATATATATATATATATATATTTATATATATCTATATATATATATATATCCATGCCTTAAGTGAAATTTTAATAAGGCTTATTCTGTAATAAATGTATGTATTATTATTTATTTATTTATAAGGCACCACAGATTCCGTAGCACCGGATACAGAAGCAAGTAACAAATAGATAAGGTCATACATGTCAGCAGCACAGATGAGTGTGAGTGATGTTATGGGGACTCACAGAGAGTGCAGCACAAGACGCGTCAGGATGTACGAGGGACAAGAGACAGACGTGGGACAATAGGTAGAGAGGACCCTGCCCCCGAGAGCTTACATTCTAAAGGGAGGGGTGGTGAGAGGCAGTAGGACCAACTGGGAGAAAAATTTATATGGCAGACGAAGAAGAGGAGGTGATGGGATAGACAAGCTTGAATAGGTGAGTTTTGAGTGAGCGTTGGAAGGACTGAAGGTTGGGGGAGAGTCAAGTCAGACAGGGTAGGGCGTTCCAAAGATTGGGGGCAGCACTGTAGAAGTCTTGGAGGTGAGCATGGGAGGATCTGATGAGAGGTGAATTGAGGCAGAGGTCAGAGGTGGAGCAGAGTGGCCGGGTAGGTATGTACCTCGAGACAAGGTCAAAGATGTAAGGGGGATAAGTGTTGGCAAGGGCTTTGTAAGTGAGGGTAAGGAGCTTGAACTGAATTCTGAAATGGACCAGCAAGTCAATGAAGGGATTTACGCAGAGGAGAAGCGAAGATGCGCTGTGGGAGAGGAAGATGAGCTGAGCCGCAGCATTCTGTATGGATTGAAGGTCAGAAGTGTGAGGGCGAGGGAGACCAGTGAGAAGGAGGTAGCAATAGTCGAGACGAGAAATGGACCAGGAATTTGGTTGCTTCTAGAGAGAGGAAGGGACGGATTTTCATGATGTTACGGAGGAGGAAGTGGCAGGATTTGGTGAGGGACTGGATATGAGAGGTAAAGCTGAGGGCTGAGTCAAGGGTGACTCCAAGGCAGTGAGCTTGGGTGACAGGAGAAAGAGTGATGTTGTCAACCAAGAGGGAGATATTGGGAGGGATTTGGAGATGTTGAGATTCAGGAAGCGCTGTGACATCCAGGTAGTTACAACAGAGAGACAGCTAGATACCTGGGTTAAGACAGCAGGAGAGAGGTAAGGGGAGGAAAGATAGATTTGTGTGTCATCAGTATAGAGGTGATATTGGAGGCCAAATGATTGAATAAGTTCACCAAGAGAGGTGGTGTAGAGAGAGAAGAGCAGAGGGCCAAGGACAAAGCCTTGAGAGATTCCAATAGAAAGGGGAAGAGTGGGGGGGAAGAGCCAGAAGCAGACACACTAAAAGAGCGGCCAGAGAGGTAGGAGGCAAACCAGGAGAGAGCTGTTTTAAGACCTAGGGAGTGAAGGGTGAAGAGGAGAAGAAAATGATTGACGGTTGCAAAAGCAGCAGAGAGGTCAAGGAGTACGAGAAGGGAGAAGTGACCATTGGACAACTGAGAGTAAGTCATTTGTTACTTTAGTGAGAGCAGTTTCAGTTGAGTGAAGGGGACGGAAGTCAGACTGAAGAGGGTCAAGAAGAGAGTGGGAAGAGAGAAAGTGGACCAGACGATTGAAGACAAGTCGTTTGAGGATTTTAGAAGCAAAGGGAAGCAGAGATATGGGGTAGAGAAAGGATAGTTGGAGAGAAAGGATGGGTTAAGGGAAGGTTTCTTGAGAATAGAAGAAATGAGAGCATGCTTGAAGGCAGAGGGGAAGATACCAGTGGAGAGAGAGAGAGATTAAAGAGGTGAGCAAGGTGACAACAGGCATTGGAAGAGAGGGAGCTAAGGAACTTGGAGGGGACAGGATCGAGAGGACAATTTGTAGAAGAAGAAGAGAGAAGAGAGGATCTCAGGCACAGTTACAAGAGGGTAGGTGCCAAGGGTGACAGAGTGAGTGATAGAGAGGACAGGTGGGGGAGGTGAGTCTGACGAGAACAGATATCATTGTGTATAGAGTCAATTTTGTCTTTGAAATAGGTGGCAAAGTAAAGAGCGGTGATGGACGATGGAGGAGGAGGTGGGGGAGGAAACAGTAGAGAATTAATGGTAGCAAAGAGGCGTCGGGGTTTATTGGACAGGGAGGTGATGAGGGATATGAAAAGGTTTGTTTGGCAAGAGAAAGGGCACCATAGTAGGGGAAAAGGATACATTTATAGTGGCTAAAGTAAGCAATGGAGCGCGATATCCTCCATTGGCGTTCAGAGGAGCGGGAGCACTTTGGAGGAGACGAGTAAGAGGGGAGTGCCAAGGTTTTGGTTTAGATTGGCAGGGATGAAGAGGGGAGGCAGGGGCTGCAGCATCAAGGGCTACAGAGAGTGTGGTGTTGTAAAGAGAGACAGTAGAGTTGGGACATGATAGAGAAGTAATGGGAGCAAGTAAGATTTCGAGAGAGGAGGCAAAGATGATGGGGTCAATGCTGTTGATGGGACTCAGCGGGCGAGTGACTTTGCGTGGTAGAGGTGGGGCAAGGGATAAGGAGAGGGTAAAGGAAAGGAGATTGTGGTCAGAAAGGGGGAAGACAGAATTGGAGAAGTTGGAGATGTCACAGAGATAGGAGAACTCTAAGTCCAGGGAGTGACCATCATGGTGGGTAGCTGAAGTTTTCCATTGGGAGAGGCCATTGGAGGAAGTGAGAGTGAGGAATTTAGAGGCAGCAGTAGTAATAGGAGAGTCAGTAGCGAAATCCCCAATGATAATAGTGGGAAGATTAGAAAAGAAGAAATGGGAAAGTCAGGCGGTAAAGTTATCAAGAAATTGAGAGGAAGAGCCACAGGGACTTTAGATGACCGAAGGTGGAGAGGGGAGAAGAGGCGGTTGGAGTGAACTTCAAAGGAGGAGAAGGAGAGGGAGGTTTCAGCGGAAATAACTCTGAAGGTACAGCCAGGAGATAGTAGGACACCTGCACCACCTCCTTGGTGGTCCCCAGGACGGGGAGTGTGGGAAAAGGAGAGCCCCACGTTTCTCTAAAGGCCAGGAGACCAAAGGAATGGGAAGAGGCCATGAATGAGAATGAGTTTGTTCCAGACAGATCTTGCATTCCAGAGGAAGGGAAGGTGAGTAAGAGGAATGATAGCAATAAGGATGGCGGGTTTGGATGCTTGTGAGGGATACAGGGTGATATGTGGTGGGGGGGGAGTGACAGGGGATAGATGGAATAGGCTTGGGTTTGTAGTATGGAGTAGTGATGTGGAGAGCCATGAGGGGGAATGGGTGGAAGTGCTGAATGGAGAATAATAAGGTACAGGAGATGTAGTAATTGAGACCTTGCAGTGTCATGAAATAGGAGAGAAAAAAAAATGTGTGCAAAAGACAAATGAGAGTCTGGCAGAAGGTAAGGACTGTGGCAGGTTACAATTGAAGTGAGGAAAAGAGAACAGGACAGGTGAGTAAAGTGAGAGACTGTAGAAGTAGTAGGAGAGTGAAGAGTAAGAAAAGATGTAAAGGGATCAAGGGAATAGGAAGTAGTTAGGACAGTAGAGATAAGCGATGAGTGAGTAAGAAACAGTAAGACAGTGACATAGGGCAGGAGTGGAGAGAGATTATAAAACATTAGCCACAGTGGAAGGTGCACTGAGGTAGCTGTGTATGAAGAGTGTGCAAGGGGGGAACACGCTCACCACTTAGAGAATCTGGGTAAGTGGAGCAACAAGTGTGTTTTAAAGGTGGGAATACAGCGACAGCATAACTGAAATCAACAAGTCATAATCATACAGCAGATGCAAGAAATCAGTTTGAGAAACAGGTCAGCAGGGTGTGTGCGGGCAGCGTACAGTGCAGGTGGTGGAGGAAATCACAGCTCACAGATGGTTGTTGAATGATGTCCTCATGTAGCAGTGTTTCCAGATAGAATATTCTCCTTTTGTTCTCCTCTTGTGTAACTCTTACTATGTTATCTACATTTTTATACACTTGTAAAAAATCCTCACTTTGAAGAAATCCTCACTGGCTAACACAGCAATGTGTGTCCAACGAGACAGATTAAATACACACATTAATAGACATTTGTAGGCAGTCTCCATTTGCAAAGCGCGACTCCCCACTGGAGTCTGCACACAGAGGGCCTGGTTCATTAGGTCACGTATCTGCCGATTTTGAGCGCATCAAACGCAAAATCTCTCTGCGCATACTCAGAACCGGAAGATACAGCCGGTAACGCAGCCCTTGTTACAGCCTACGAGAAAGGGGAGTGATCGGGGCGGGGAATTGGGGTTTTGCCGTAGGCAATACACACTAGGGGCGCGCGAAACTCGAGCGCACGCAGCCGCGGACAGTGAGTAAACTTCAATTCAGATAGTAAACATGATTTTAGGCTGTATCTCTTGCACCAGTTCTGGGGCTAGTGTAAGTCCAGCCGACGGGTTAGGTGGCATCACAGCAACCAGCTCTATACAGTTGTACAAAATAGATTAAAAAAAATAACTACGTAGGGTCCCTCCCTCCTAATGTTATTAACCCTAGTGCTGCCGCTGCTAGCCTTGTGCTGGTTTTCGCAAAAATGTAGAAATGATAGAGAACTGTTGGATAACCATGTCATGGGCCTTGAGGTCTATTGATGCTTCCTGTTATGGGAACGCCCTCATTTATTCTCCAGAAGGAGCTCACAGTGGCCCAATGTTAGTGGATAGAGGGACACTCCCACTTTACCTTCTGTTTAGGTTTCGGACGTTTCTCTTTCTTCAGGAGGTTCAGTTTCCAAGTAAACAATCTCTTGGTTGGACCCTCATCACCGGATTCATCGTCATCCGCCTCCTCTACGTATCCTTCCTCCTGGTCGTGTGTACAGGGCGTGTCTGTCAGAGGACCCTGGAGACCCCCAATCTTCTTGTACTTTACCAGGATTTTAAATTTAAGAGCCTGAGAATAAACAAAATATCAATGGCACCAATTTGTAAATCCACAGTATCTATCTATCTATCTCACATCTATCTATCTATCTATCTATCTATCTATCTATCTATCTATCTATCTCTATGATATCTAGCTACCTATCTATCTACCTCGTATCTATCTATCTATCTATCTATCTTTATCTCACTCTATCTCATATCTATCTATCTTCTGTCTCATCTATCTATCTATCTTTCTCTCTCTTTGATATCTATCTATCTATCTATCTACCTCGTATCTATCTATCTATATCTCTCTCTACCTCATATCTGTCTATCTATCTATCTATATCTCTCTCTACCTCATATCTATCTATCTATCTATGTATCTATCTATCTATCTATCTATCTATCTATCTATCTATCTATATCTCTCTCTACCTCATATCTATCTATCTATCTATCTATCTATCTAGTATCTATCTATCTATATCTCTCTCTACCTCATATCTGTCTATCTATCTATCTATATCTCTCTCTACCTCATATCTATCTATCTATCTATCTATCTATGTATCTATCTATCTATCTATCTATCTATCTATCTATCTATATCTCTCTCTACCTCATATCTATCTATCTATCTATCTATCTATCTATCTATCTATCTCTCTATGATATCTATCTATCTATCTATCTACCTCGTATCTATCTATCTATATATCTATCTATCTATCTTTCTCATATCTATCGATCTATCTATCTCTATGATATCTATCTATCTATCTATCTATATCTCTCTCTACCTCATATCTATCTATCTATCTATCTATCTATCTATCTATCTATCTCTCTATGATATCTATCTATCTATCTACCTCGTATCTATCTATCTATCTATCTATCTTTCTCATATCTATCGATCTATCTATCTCTATGATATCTATCTATCTATCTATCTATCTATCTATCTATCTATCTATCTATCTACCTCGTATCTATCTATCTATCTACATCGTATCTATCTTCTATCTCATATCTATCTATCTTTCTCTCTCTATGATATCTATCTATCTATCTACCTCGTATCTATCTATCTATCTCATATCTATCTATCTCTCTCTATGATATCTATCTATCTATCTACCTCATATCTATCTATCTATCTATCTATCTATCTATCTATCTATCTATATCTCTCTCTACCTTATATCTATCTATCTATCTATCTATCTATGTATCTATCTACCTATCTATATCTCTCTCTACCTCATATCTATCTATCTATCTATCTATGATATCTATCTATCTATCTACCTCGTATCTATCTATCAGTCTATCTATATGTCTCTCTACCTCATATCTATCTATCTATCTATCTATATCTCTTTCTACCTCATATCTATCTATCTATCTATCTATCTATCTATCTATCTATCTATGTATGTATCTATCTATCTATATCTCTCTCTACCTCATATCTATCTATCTATGTATCTATCTATCTATCTATCTATCTATCTATCTATCTATCTATCTATCTATCTATCTATATCTCTCTCTACCTCATATCTATCTATCTATCTATCTATCTATCTATCTCTCTATGATATCTATCTATCTATCTACCTATCTATCTATCTACCTCGTATCTATCTATCTATCTATCAGTCTATCTATATCTCTCTCTACCTCATATCTATCTATCTATCTATCTACAGATTTAACAAGCATTATCATGACACCCAGTTACCCGAGTTACACATTTGCATTGCAATACTAACCCTTTTGCATGTAGTACCAGAATTGATGAGAATTGTAATTGATTCCCTTTTTATAATAACGTAACATTCCGTACACCCCCCCCCTCCAGTGAGGAAATGACACTAGTGTTTATAGCCTGGGCATGTTACTGCTAATGTAGGGAGACACCCTTATTATAATGTGCGGCAGACTTAGCCTGGTCAGCACAGGGGAGAATTCCCCAGAGGAACCGTGCATGGAGGGCCCCTGTACACCCCGAAAATCAGCCATGAGCTGAATAGTGCTGACTCTTCCTGACTCCCCGGGGTGATGGAGATTGGGATCATTTGTAACCAATAGTTAACCAATACTTAAGTGTGTGGAACTGCAAATCCCAGCAAGTCCTGCCCAACCATTTGTCATGCTGGCAAATTTGCACTATACGTGGTAGCATGTCTTGGCAGCCAGGCCCACTGGAACACGTCAAACATCAAACATACACTGACTTCACAGCAGTTTATTGCAGAACAAAAACTCTGTCAAGCCGCCATAACACCAACATACAAATGGAATCTTCATCTACGATGTCCAAAGGGAAACTTCATCCATTATGTCAATCAAAGGGAATCTTCATCCGTGATGTCATGCAAAGGGAATCTTCATGCGTGATGTTGTATAAAGGGAATCTTCATCCATGATGTCAATCAAAGAGAATCTTCATCCATGATGTCAATTAAAGGGAATCTTCATCCACAATGTCGTCCAAACGGAATCTTCATCTGTGATGTCGTCCAAAGGGAATCTTCATCCACAATGTCGTCTAAATAGAATCTTCATCCAAGATGTCATCCAAAGGGAATCCTTATCCACAATGTCATCGAAAGGGAATCTTCATCCACGATGTCGTCCAAAGGGAATCTTCATCCACAATGTAATAAAACGGTAATCTTCATTCACGATATCGCCCAAACGTAATCTTCATCCACAATGTCCTCCAAAGGGAATCTTTATCTGTGATGTCGTCCAAAGGTAATCTTCATGTTTGATGCCGTATAAAGGGAATCTTCATCCATGATGTCAATCAAAGGGGAATCTTCATCCACAATGTTCTCCAAAGGGAATCTTCATCCGTGATGTCATGCAAAGGGAATCTTCATCCGTGATGTCATGCAAAGGGAATCTTCATCCGTGATGTCATGCAAAGGGAATCTTCATCCGTGATGTCATGCAAAGGGAATCTTCATCCGTGATGTCATGCAAAGGGAAACTTCATCCGTGATGTCATGCAAAGGGAATCTTCATGTGTGATGCCGTACTAAGGGAATCTTCTGCCATGATGTCACGCTAAGGGAATCTTCATCCACAATGTCGTCTAAAGGGAATCTTCATCTGTGATGTCGTTCAAAGGGAATCTTCATTCATGATGTCATCCTAAGGGAATCTTCATCCACAATGTCTTCCAAATGGGGTTAATACATGAACTAATATAAACTGTACAGCCCCAATCTCTGATCACATTGATGATCATTGACCACGTGTCACATAAACAGACTCCCTGAAACACAATCTGAGCGCAAATTGTGTTTAATAAAATAACACATGCAATTTGAACGCCACTCAGTAAAATCGGGGGAGGCCATGCTTTTTGTCCACCCAATTTTGCTAGTACCACCCTAGACTGGCATTACTAGGGTTGGTAAAGAAGGGGGGGGGGTGCCTACTGCAAGTGGACCACCACTCCCACTCCCACCCTTCTTATGCCCCACCTACTGCAAGTGGATTTCCATTCCCACCTTCCTCCTGCCCCACCTACTGCAAGTGGATTTCCATTCCCACCTTCCTCCTGCCCCACCTACTGCAAGTGGATTGCCACTCCCAGCCTCTGCTTGCCCTGCCTACTGCAAGGGACCCGCCACTCCCACCATCCTCCTGACCCGCCTACTACAAGTAGATGGCCTCTCCCACCCTCCTCCTATGATCCTGTCCTCCTGTGCTGCCGCCTGCACTGACAAATGCTCTGTGTAACATATACATGAACATTTTAATCCTGTCATTGTAATGAGCATTATAATGTAAATGATGATACACTTGTCTCTTGTTTATCTTTTCATTATTATTATTTTATCTAGTATGAAAATATCTGAACTTTAGTAGACAAGTTAAAGAGATGTTAATAGAAGCACCTGGAGATCATCATCATCAACATTTATTTATATAGCGCCAGCAAATTCCGTAGCGCTTTGCAATTGGGAACAAACATTAATAAGACAATACTGGGTAATACATACAGACAGAGAGGTAAGAGAACCCTGCTCGAAAGCTTACAATCTATAGGACAATGGGAGTTAGAAACACAAGGGCATCTGCTACATCATATTGCACAATGGACCAGCCAGACTGCAAAGGTAAAAGTATTGAGTGGGCTGTGTGTTGCAATGTTGGTCAGAAGGTTGTTGTCTTGCGTTAGCAGTTTAGAGGATGGCAATAGGGTAATCTAGGGAAATTAAGATAATGGTTGAGGAATATCATAACCTTGTCTGAAGAGGTGGGTTTTCAGTGAACGCTTGAAGGTTTGAAGACTAGAGGAAGTCTTACTGTGCGTGGGAGGGGATTCCACAAAGTAGGTGCAGCAAGGAAAAAATCCTGTAACCGAGAGTGGGAGGATGTGATGAGAGTGGAGGAGAGACGCAGATCTTGTGCAGAACGGAGGTGTCGAGTAGGGAGATATTTTGAGACAAGTGAGGAAATGTATGTCGGTGCAGTTTTGTTGATTGCCTTGTATGTTAGTAGAAGAATTTTATATTGGATTCGTTGAAATACAGGCAGCCAATGTAGAGACTGACAGAGTGGCTCAGCAGAGGAATAAGGGTTTGTAAGGAAAATCAGTCTAGCCACTGCATGCAAAATAGATTGTAGGGGTTCAAGTCTGACTTTGGGAAGACCAGTAAGGAGGGAATTGCAATAGTCGATGCGGGAGATGATGAGTGCATGAATTAATGTTTTTGCGGTGTCTTGTGTCAGATATGTGCATATTCTGGAAATGTTCTTTAGGTGTATGTAACGTCTCACACATAACTGGAAACCCAGAGAAATAAATAAAATAAAAAATATTTACTACCTTTAATTTATTTACCAAAAAGGTTTATATTTACAGAAACTTCCCCAAAAAAATGCTGCTGTGCCAGATTCAGTACAGTACATGGTTATTACAGGGAAATGTCACCAAAATAATTATGGCTCTTGTGGATAATCAGTCTTATGCTAAAGACATTTAGGGCGTCTTAAATATAGAATAAGTTCAACTTCACCGTATAAAAAGCAGAATAACTGACAAAGCTAAAATATAAACATATATACCTATATACCTATATACATATATACCTATATACCTATATACCTATATACCTATATACAACACAGAAAAAGACTCTAGAAAAAGAAATACATGATAACAGTATTGTTACATTATACACTGTACATATATTGTTATATTATACACTATACATATATTGTTACATTATACACTGTACATATATTGTTATATTATACACTGTACATATATTGTTACATTATACACTATACATATATTGTTACATTATACACTGTACATATATTGTTATATTATACACTGTACATATATTGTTACATTCTACACTGTACATATATTGTTACATTATACACTATACATATATTGTTGAAGTTGATGGGTTGGGGGCGGTAGAATCGTGAGGTACAAAGCAAAGCTGATAAACAGGCAAAGAAAACAGGACTCTTGAAGCACCTACAAAGAAATACAAATCCAAACCTTACATGTGCAAAGCTTGATAGGAGTGGGGGCCGTATAAAGGCCACATACAGGGGGGTCTCTGAGTGCTGCTTGTTCTGATCATTAGCTGTCTGCATTGCTGGAGGTGATGGAGCGCTGCGTCCTGTTTCCATAGGTTGTATTGAGGAGAAAACTTACAGCTGAATCTCTCATAAATTTTAGAAACATTTATTTTAAAACCTTGTCTCCAAACTTAATGTAATTCATGATTGTTTTGTATATAGGACGTCTAGTAGTATCAGAAAGGTCGGGGATATATGCAGTGGACCTGATTCATTAAGGCACATGGTGTGTTTTGCGCGTGTTCAGAAACAAAGTATACACCAGTGAAGGCAGGTACATGTAATTCTTCTTCAAACGCAAAGGACACTTTCAGGGCACTGGGCGTATGCACCTGATCAATGTACAGTAAGGGCGAGTCACGCTGGAGCACTCGCACATCTGCCCAAATCTGGGCATCTCTCAGGTAAGTGATTTTTAGCCGTATCATTTGCACCAGCTACAGGGCAGTGTAAGCGCTGATTGAATACAATGACGGTCGTGTACACAGCTAGAACAAGTATTTGCATTTAAGTAAACTGTAAAAATGCATTTTATGTACAGTAGCCATTAGCAACATCCAAGTATTTAATGTAAAAAACTTTTTTTCAATGTATTTTTATTAATGATTATTTTATTAACAGGTGTTAATGTATTTAATAATTAGACCCCTATTAGACTAGAAACACTTCTTGAGATCCTCTTGTTGACTACGGACGCACCTGCTTGTATCAGTCTAATTTAAACAACCGTAAGTTCCATGATGAATAGGCCCAGTGTGTCTAGTGTAAAATATCTGCTCCTCCCTAATTATAGCGATCTATGGAGTCAGGCGGTAAAACGAAGTTCTAGTCACAGTAGTCTGATCTCTTTCTGGGATAACTGTGGCTGCAGGGAGCATTGAGGTGACATTCTGTAGTTATGAATTCATGTTCTATTTTCTCTATCACAGGTCAGCAAAGTCCAGTCTGTTCCTGGATATGACTCCAGACATCATATAGAATTATAGAAATGATATACTACAGTCAGAGGTGTAGGAACAAACATTTTCATGGGGGGGGGGGAACTACTACAGGGTTTGGAGCCCATTTTCCCCGCATTTAGGATCTTGTTTTATGACAGTTGTAACAGTGACTGTAGAGATACAAAGTCTCCCAATCCTATGTTATTTTTGTCAGTGTTTCAGGGATTGTCCAAAGATGTATTTATACAATATTAAATAAATATAATTATTAATATTAACTACCAATTAGTACAATTACTGTTAGAAAGATAGATACATTCAATTGTTCATCTTAAAAATGTACATTTTTCATAGTCATTAACCTAGTTTTTATTCAGATTACATTGACAACCTAATCTCATTTAATTGGGGTATTTATAAATCTCTAGTCACCGCCTCACTGGTTATAGAATGTGCTATAAATTTAAATGGTTATATCTCATGTTTGTTACTGGACGCACCGCACAAAATTCAGGGTTAAACTAAAGTGAATATTTGTTCATCATCAATACCGGTTATTTATTATATGTTTATGAACAGAACACTTAAGAGTTTTTTAAATAAACAAATCAACCAATCTGTATAAATCTATACTGAGGAAATCTATATTAAAGAACATTTGGTAGTTATACTAAGACAATCTATCATTTAAAAAGTTTCACAAGTGTAGGACAGATACTATGGGCTAGATTTACTAAGCTGCGGGTTTGAAAAAGTGGAGAGGTTGCCTATAGCAACCAATCAGATTCAAGCTGTCATTTTGTAGAAGGTACTAAATAAATGAAAGCTAGAATCTGATTGGTTGCTATAGGCAACATCTCCACTTTTTCAAACCCGCAGCTTAGTAAATCTAGCCCTATGACTTCAGAAAGCAGCATGAAGGCTTTTGTGTAGAATTTCATGGGGAAGGGGGGGGGGGAACAAAGTCTTTGCCCACCCAACAGAAATCATGGGGGGGCAACTGGCCCCTCTGCCCCCTAGTTCCTACACCCCTGACTACAGTGCAGAACCGGGCTTATTGCTAGAGGTGGAGCCACCTAAGCTCCACCCTACACGCTAGCCACACCCCTTTACACAGAGCATTGCGTAATTAATTAGATTTAGAGATGTGTATGAATCTTCTCGTGATACCCGGTTTGGATGGTCAGATCTCACCCCTCCCCCCACCGGCTGAGCTGCTTGTACCCCTGAAGACTGTGGACGTGGGACCTTCTGCTGAGGGTCTCCTCTGCGCTGTCCCTCGGTGCCCAGTAGAACAGCTTCTGGCCGTCTCATACATTATACAGAATACTCATGTAGGGGAATTATTACCTTACATTGCCCCCCTGTGCGACCTCCTACTGCAGATATATTAGGCTTCATCTTCCCTCCCCTCTCGTTTTGTCCTCCTGCCCCCCCCCCCCCCCCCCATACACGTTTACTCTTCTACCCAGTCAATCTGAGGGGGGAATTCAATTGTTTAATTGAATGAGTTATTCGCTAGAGTTACACGGCCCGCGCACTATAACCTTCACTACGATAATTTGAACGCTGATTTTTGCCCGCAACTCTGAGAGCCGCAAGCGGAAATCTGTATTAAAATTACCATACGGTACTAGTGCGCGATCCGCGCTACTCTCATGTCAATTCATCATCATCATCATCATCATTTATTTATATATTGAATTCCCCCCTAAGAGATTGATGACATAAGGTTAAGAGTGTTTTACACTTTTGATGCTTTAATAGCGACTGTATTTTTTGCCCTGAACTATTAGCACCTTATACTCATATTTGCTAATACTGTATGTTCTATTTTGCTGTGAAAACCAATAAAGTTTACACCAAGGAATAAATAAAGGGTTTAATGCTGTTTGTGTTCTACTTAGATAAACATAATGGACCCATTCACCTCGACTTTCCACAGCGTCTCTAAGACGTATTACAATGTTTTCAAAATCTAAATATATAAAGAAAATGTTCAGCTCTTTTATCTATATTTAACCCTAGCGCAGAAATCCCAGCAATGAGTTTTCATCTCTCCGTTTATCGGGTATAACTTCCAGGGGACACTTTCTGCAGTGATACAATGTATCCATTACAGACTCTCACACCTTCATCTCACTTATTTGTACAAGTCTGGGCATTACCTCAGGGGACGGCAGGACTGTAGAAAACGAATTAGTGACTGTCGCAGAGAGTAACTTGTCTCGGAGAATAGTTATTAAATGATTCGCCATCACGTCCTGCTGTCTGGGGGAGCAGTGGTTCTCCAGGGAGAGGGTGAGAGGATAGGGCGACGCCTGGAAGGTTGTCAGAGAAAGAACAGTAACATGAAGATGATTAATTAACTGATAGAGCGGGGGGGGGGGGGGGGTATTCAATTAAGAGAACTCTATCCTGGGGTATTGCAGTGTAATACATCTGTTTACAGGTAACACATTATAATAGTACAGGTACTTTAATGCTGAACTGCAATAAGTAACTGTGAGCGTGTGAGCATTAAATACTTCTAGAGTATCAGGGTACAATATCCTGTGATATAAATTATTATATCACAGGAGGAACAGAGTGTCTGGCTGTTGGATTTTATACACTTGTACACATTTCATTAATTTAAAGAAGCGCCCTTTTTTCCTTTCACTATTTTCTAGTTTTTTGGGAGTTGACCACTCCCTACAAAGGTGCTGCAGGCTTTATAAGATGGAGGTTCAGGGGAAGGTTTTAAATGGAACACCCTGAATGTAAATTTGTATCACTAGCTTAGGAACTCACCTACAGGAGATGCCTTGACGTCCGGCAGGTGAGCTTAACCCCAATATAGCTATATTGTGCACAAAATTCTCCTTTATGTTTATGCTGACACAGTGATTTTTAAATTCTGTTTGTTTCTGAGCGCCGGACAACATTTTTCTTTTATTTTTACTTTAATGCTGAACTGCAATAAGTAACTGTGAGCGTGTGAGCATTAAATACTTCTAGAGTGTCAGGGTACAATATCTTGTGATATAAATTATTATATCACAGGAGGAACAGAGTGTCTGGCTGTTGGATATATTAACCTTCTACAAAAGGGCAACTATTTGCCCTGAATCAGGGAGCTTTCCATTGCATCTAATAGCATTCCTTGTGAACGTCACAGATGTTAGATTGTTTTAGGGGTGAGATGTGTGAATTAGCCACAAGGGAGGGAGATAGGGGCAACCTTACAGTGTAACCACGACTTACCACAAACGCATACTTCTCTATGACGTAGATGACCGTCTTAAACAAAATTTTGCTGGTCAGGGTAAATCCATGGTACACAACCGGCTCATTTTCCGCTCCATCCCAACAGTCAATTTCCACACAGCGGCAGCCTTTCATGAGCGCACTAACGGGGAAAGGAATAGGGGTTTATGGGCGGTTATTATAGTCTGTGATACCCCCAGACTTATATGGTTCCCATAGTGACTTACACTGTGGACACACAAGAAGAGTACAAAGATAAAACACACATTAACAATGTGGCTGCGGAGCACTCTCAAACTAGTCCCACAACACTATCCCTATTTTATGGATACTGTAAGACTGTCCTGTCCATCCTGGGAGGTGTTAGCTGGACCATTTGGCAGGGGGTTTATTAAGTGTTTGATACACATTAACGTGTTACTTGTATTATTAGATCTGTTAATAATGAGAATCTATCCTATAGTCAGGATAAATCTTGATTTTCAGATCCTTGAGATCCTAGATTCGGGCTATATCATTTAATGGTCATTTAGGTCCTAAGTAATAAAACTAGGTCTTTGCTCCATAATTAGATGATACAATGACATCATTGGTCATACATTGAGGTCAATGATCTTGAATGAGATGGGCAGCACGGTGGCTCAGTGGTCAGGACTTCTACCTCACAGCACTGGGGTGGTGTGTTTGATTCCCGACCATGGCCGTATAGAGCTGCGGAATTGGTGGCGCTATGTAAATAAATGATGATGATAACACAAGGTGCTAGATCATAAATAATGTTAGAACTCATGAGCTTAGATCATATTGATAAAATAACTGCCTATACCCATCATCCGATCCTAAAATAACTTTGAAAAAGTTTGGTGAAGCAAGGCGAAATGCGTCAGGGTCCTCACAACATTTCCAGGAGCAGATTACTTAATTTCCTACAAGCTGTGCCGCACAGACTTTTTAAGTTTTGTAGATCATGAAATGAAATCATGAAGCACTAGGTCCTATATCCATTTTAGATAAAAACTTAATAGATTAGATGATAAGATGAAGTTCTAGATCTGGGATAAGATACTAACGTGAGGTCCTAGATCATAGTGAGTCTCTATATCAGTAACCAAATCAGAAAATGAGGTTCTCCTGGATCCAGCTCAGCACATCGTACACATCTCTGAATTCTACATGGAACCCGCATCAGTTTGGGGTGACGTCACTCACCTCCCATAAGCCCAAAGGTGGCTTTGTCCCACCAGCTGGTCGGATAACAGGTAGGTGTTGTGGGAGGTGGAGATGAAGTAGTCACTGAGTGGACGAGTCATATCTTGATAAACCTGACTATGGTCCTTCCGAAATATGTAATTATCTTCTGAGTTCATAAATCTGGAGAAACCTTCAAACGTCATGTAGTTGTCTCTCCTGGCTGAAAGTGAGAAGAGATCCCGAGTGAATGTATTGTAGACAAAGGACAAAACTCCTGCTAACAAAATGCCTGTTTACATACTGTATATATACAGTAAGTATTATATGTTTATCAGCCCTATCCCCCCCGCCGTGTTTCATTCTTCATTTTTATAGTATTTCTTGGCCGTGAATCCGGTCATCATATTTTAGGGCAACTTCTGACTCCTGGAACTTAGAGAATGAACAAAACAAAAAGTATCTTTATTTTTAATGAGCCCATTCGCAGTGACCTGGACTTCGTGCTTCTTCCCTTTAATTTCATCACTTGATAGAACTTCACTCAGCCATTTCTTCTTCAAGTGATTTTCCGCACGTTGTGTGATAAATTATTCATGAAACCTTGTATTAAATAACCACTTATGGCCGTAGACTTAAACTGATTTATTTTTCTATGAAGGGCTGCTGATAATTCACCAATGATTCATACTCAGCTGGAATCTTTTAATCAATTAACAAATACCTCATATGGAATCTTTTCCCTAATTAAACTAATCATGTGATTTTATTGTAGATAACCGCATATAACACTGATGCCTCTTTCAGTTGTAAAGTAAGATTGTTTCTCAATAAACACCAGATCTGCGTAAAACTGATTTGTGACAACAAGAAAATCCACCGAACAACATAAGAGAACTTCAAGGTAACTCTGTAAATCTTCTCCGGGAGGAGATGGGACCAAAGAGATTAGTAATAACCGTACCGGGGTTTTACCAAGAATGATATTTCTATGTCTAACAAAGGTCATTTACCAAGAGAGAATAACAAAGCTGTTTGTTGTGACGGTAGTCACATGTATCTATGTCGGTAGTCACATGTATCTGTATCGGTAGTCACATGTATCTGTATCGGTAGTCACATGTATCTGTGTCGGTAGTCACATGTATCTGTGTCGGTAGTCACATGCATCTGTGTCGGTAGTCACATGTATCTGTGTCGGTAGTCACATGCATCTGTGTCGGTACTCACATGCATCTGTGTCGGTAGTCACATGTATCTGTGTCGGTAGTCACATGTATCTGTGTCGGTAGTCACATGTATCTGTGTCGGTAGTCACATGCATCTGTGTCGGTAGTCACATGCATCTGTGTTGGTAGTCACATGTATCTGTGTCGGTAGTCACATGCATCTGTGTCGGTAGTCACATGCATCTGTGTCGGTAGTCACATGTATCTGTGTCGGTAGTCACATGTATCTGTGTCCATGGGGCCTGGCTTTATCCTGCACTTATTTGTGGCAAGACGGTGTCTAAGGAGCAATGTTATCTGCACTGGATGAGGGGCGGGTTGGGGCAGCCCCCCAGCCCCCCCCCCCTTAATATCTATTCAATATTATGCACATTGCTGCATGGGCATATGGCCAGACCTCCTTATATGTGTGAGATAACGGAGTATAAGGGTCTGGGGTAAAACATTCAATGTTGCAGAGCATTGCAAATCCCCCCTCCTACATGACCACCTTCCAGATAGCACTATCTGATAGTGGAGTTTGGTGGAGTTTCATGACTTTATGTAGAGTTATATGTAAGCATAAATTGCGTAACCGTGCTTAGTGAGCCACGTGTACCTTTAAATACATGTAAAATGTATATAATCAGTATGGATATTACACCAGAGGGAAAGGATTCCTCCTAGAGACGTATCCCCCTCAGCACAGTACATAAGGAGCATTATCACGCCATTACTGTACTAAGCCTACACCTGCCCTCCTACTCCATCCTGTCCCAAATCTGGGTTATGGTGAGAGAGGCGCAACGGGAAGATACGTCTCCATCTGAGAGCAGACTGAGCGTAAGTTCTTCTACTGCACATGCGTACGCGTAGAAAGCGAATTTTAGTAAATCTCTAAAATACCAATGTACTAGAGGTCTACAACCATGCTACAAGGACACTGGTCAGACCCAATGCCACAACTTATATAACACCTGAATGAGGGAACATGAGCAGTATGTTGGGAGAAATCAGGAACAATTCAATAATCAGGAAAGTAGATCACAGCTCATGTTAATCAGTAGAGTCTCAAATTAGAAACATATTTCATTTAAATTATTGTATAAACAAGTCACATGGTAATATCATCTCTACTAACCGTAGGAATAGGGAAAAAATACTATTTAAAATGTCTAAAAATCAAGCCCAAAAAATGGAAGGAAATTATATTTTTTTATTTTATTTGTGGTCATAAGATCAGGGGGTGTAACACACAATCAATAGGCCACATAGTAAAATTGGAGGGGGAAGTGTCCATCCACCTGAACTGGGACTTTTATATACCAGCCCAGAAGGACAGAATGTGTCTGGACCAGAGTCACCAGGACCCCCTTACCGTTGGGTCTCACGGCCCCCGCTCACCCTGCGTCCGCCCATGCATTAGACCATTTCCTATAGATATCATTCATAGAATACCATCCACTGTGCATCATACACAATTGGGGTCTACAGGTAGAGTGGTAGAATTCTTTTCTCATGGAACCAAATTCCAGGAACAGTTGCTATCCGGGGGGACACGAATGTGACCTCTTCTACTGTCCGTGGAACACACAAATCACCCGTGACACTAACCTTCCATGAAAAGCTCATATTTTCCTATCAGTTCTGCGACCTTCTGTTCATCGGCGCCCGTCTCACACATCTCCGTCCGCAGGAAGTCTAAAAGTTTCTTTGGTGGGAGAATCTGCCGACCGGTGGCGAGTTTGTCAAATACGTCTACGAGCTCTTTCCTGTAGACGAAGGCCTTGTAGATGGATTTAAAGGCTTCAATGTTAATGAATCCAGTTTTGTTAGGATCTCGTTCCTACTGAAATGTAAATTATAGGGAAAAAAGGTAAAATGGATCAGTATAACATTGGAGACGGCGATAATACAAAGACACAACAGGAAAATGTATCCATATCATCGAACATGATGGCAGCTACTTTCATGTTGCTGTGGAATGTTTGTTACTATATCCTTAAAACAAGTTTATTCCTCAAAAAACACTGTATGAAGATTAATAAATACTAAATAAATGATAAACTAGGTGTCAGGATCATTTGTGAGCAAGGATCAGATTCTATCAGGCCGAACATGTTCAGTACAACCATGGACCTGATTAAGGGTTCAGTCTGCCCTAGGCTAGTATGCCCATTGTATCCTCTCCCTCGCCATCAAAGGATGACTCGTTGTCTTCAGCCTCCACCATGGGAACACATCAAGATTGAATCCTTACTACATTTTTTCTGTCATGTTTTCTTTTTACTCTGGAGAACAACTATTATCATCTATTTACAATTTATTATTCTCCCTGAAACAATTTTGTAATTTTGCACCTCTGAAACTTTGTGCCCCCCCAAAAAATGAGCCTTTCGCTCTAGTCAGCCTATTGGATAATCTGGCCTTTGTACATCCTCTTCTCTCAGATTCTATCAGGCTGGAGTTCCCTCAATATATGTTGCATATTAGCATTGACCATTAATTCCATTATAATCCCAATCTTTGGACGTCTTCTGTGGGAAGCAGGAATGAAGGTCCAATTGATGCATATTTCTGATGCTCACCTCTCATTGGACAATATCTTATTCTCAGGATCTCCAGGAACACCGGGAGACGTGTACAGTTTAAGACAGACTCAGGCAACATTATCTTTTAGCCAAATTATAAAAGGTGCATTTGGAGTTCCTACTGTTTGTGTCTCGGGACAATTAACCTCATAGCATTCAGATCATTTAAAAAAATAAAGTCATCTCTGATTGGCCTCCACCCAAAGATACCAAAGCTATAGGGTGGTTTGTGGGGTTTGGAAAAAAACAGCAGTTTATCTGTAACACTCAGCAGGTTATCAGGTTCTAAATTAATGCTCAGATTATCATTGAGGTATTAGGAGGCTGCTCTCTCTCTGCTCTGGTGTTGGTACATCAGACACGTCTCAGCCTTTAATATCAGAGGCTGCGGGGGCTACACAAAGGCAAAGTCCACCCTAGGGCTGTATACTGGTAGACATAGGCCAAATGAAAGTTACAAGATGGATTCTCCAGAAACTATACAAAATTTCTGTCAAAAACACTAAGTCCTGTGATGTTATTGGGTAGACATTTAGGTGTGCATAACACTTTGGATCTCATTGGACATCTACACCGGTGGGCAAAATTCAGGAAAAAGGGACACTATGTGACTGATTGTCTCTGCTTTAACCGCCTCAAATTCCCAAGATCGTCAGATTGGATTTCGGTGACTTTTACCAAAGCAGATCCAATGGTGTTTTATAACCGTGGACACAGGTTCACAGATATTACACCTTCTGAAGGTTACAATATTATATTTGTAATTTTGGACAGACTCACGAAATGGCTCATTTTCTTCCTCCAAAACGTATTAGTGCTACAGCAACACCAACAAAGTCTTTCACATACAAATATTTAGATTCCATGGAAAACCTGACAGAAGGGTTCCACCCCGTTTATCTGGTGGGCATCTGTAAGATGCTACAGAATAATGTCCATCTCTCCGCAGCATTCCACCCTCTGTCCAACGGTCAAACACAGAGGACAAACAAAACTATGGAGCAATTTATCAGAACCCGTATTTTGTTACAACCAAGAGGTTTAATACACGATCCTTTCTATCTGGTTGCCCTCTTACCTAGTGTGAACTGCACCCCATCCTTTACTAAGTCTTAGTCATCCACTGAGTAAGGTCCGAAACTTCAAGGGGATAAAAAGGGGGTGACTGCATATGTATACGCATACAACAACCTGAAGTTTGGTCGAAAAGATTGGCTGAAAATTTTTAGAACCCCTCTCCATTATTGCAGTTTTCTGTCTGGTATTCGAACTGCAGCTTCCGTACACGTTCCTGTGTATTAATCCAAATCTTCCTGTGTTCCTGCTCTAATCAGTCTCCAGCACAATAGTCGTGATTCTTGTTCTCCTCCAAAGTGAAAGCGTATTTGGCGTCTGTGATGGAAGCCATTTTGTGTCCCTGAATTGTACAGTATTTGATATGATAGAAATGATTAGACACGAAGAAAGGTCTTAGGACGATGTTGTCTGTGCTCTGAAGCTACTTTACACCTTACACAGAAAACATCCTGATAAACCTAAGATACCTGGAATTTGTCAATTAAGATTCGGGTCATTTGCAGTCTCACATTCTATCAGGCTGAGGATGCTCAGTACTCCCTCCACTCTCTGATCTTTCTATCAGGCTCAGCGTGCCCAGCACCACTTCTGTTCTGAGATATAGCCACCTGGGCATGCTCAAGGAGATATTCCCTGTGTCAGCCTCCTACAGGTGGTTACTTTACCTCACCTGGGGTATTTACTGTGTGGTATCCAGACATTGGGGTCCGCTCACTGGTCAGCACTGATGTCATATCCAGGAATAAAGTCGTTATGTCCCTGTGCTCTCAGCTCAGAGACATAAGTGAGACGATTGTGAACAGCAGTAATACAGAGACATGTCTACGGATATAGGGGCACATTTATCATTTATCAGACAAAACGAGAAATACTTATCAATCCTTATCGCATGGATAAGGATTGATGTATTTCTCAAATTTATTAAAAATGGATCACAGGAACAGCAGTTCCGAAAAACTGCTGTTTCTGTGATAAAAAACCATACTCACCACTGGCTCTTCAGTCGCGCTGGCTCCGGATCTCGTCCTCTTTGGCTTACTTTATCTTCTTCATGTAACTGCGCATGTGCCGACCGGAGAGCTTGAGGCTGTGACAGGGAGGGATCACAAGATCACTCCCCGCCCATGCGCTCTCCAGAGCAGAGCTGGACATACCGAAGAGCACAACTTTTACAAGTAATTCCTATGATGTACGCCAGCTTCAGCTGGTACATTAACACAACAAGTTCCCGAAAAAAATATTTTTTCGGGACTTGTTAGATTGCGGCCAGGAGCAGTCACCATTCTGTTGAATGGTGACTGCTCGCAAAAACGATCAGGAGTGCAAAGCAGCAGATATCAATGATATCTGCTGCGATGCACCTTTACTAAATTTGCGGAGAGCACATCCTGGCCTAATTTACACGGTAAGTGCACTACCGTGCTTTCTTAAATATACCCCAAAGTAACATCCATCCTCACCTTAAACAGGGATCTTGTGTGAGTGGCATCAACAGTAACATTCAACCTTTTCAGAGTGTCCAATGTTTCATGACAGGTCATTCTCCCCCCAGTAGGTCCACGCGGAAATATCGTCTCCAACCACATGCGCAATATGTTAAGAAAATTACTATGAGGCAATTATAAAACTTCATTCACGTGTCACAACCACATTAATACCAAATACATTATTCCTATATACGTCCATAATTCTATTGTAAAGCCACACACAGTACATGGAAATAATTAGATATACTATAGATATAGGTCTCTGTATACTATAGACGTCACATTATATTATTATAGACGTGCTGTGTCATATGTAGGTTCTATATAGAACGATAATAATATTACACATCAGCATAGATTACAATGTTGTGTAGACAGTACATGCACCAGGCATTAGTGATATTAGGATGTCATCTAATGATGCCCTATATAATAGTCAGGGTGTTCCCATCCCGTATACAGTATATAATATATATATTCTGACACCTGGTAATAGTTGTCGGGATAATCTATGCAGAAAGTTTATCATTGACAAACTGACCAATCAACAATATGTTTTGTTCCTATAATCTGTGTACGATCCCTTCATCTGGTCCTGAAATATATTTCTCGTTCTCCATAATTGCCATTTAAATGTCAATGTACTATAATATGAATGGAGGCACTGATTAAATCTCAACCCAAGTGACTGCCGTCGTCTGTATGTATCACTATGAGCCTAATGTATATCTTTATCACTTATAGTTACATAGGATTCCGTTACGTTGCACAATATAAAGTTATTATGCTGAAAACTGTGCCCCACAATTTCACTCTAGACTCCCCACGCGGCACTGAAAAGATCAGGGTCCGGCGCACGCTCATCATCTGCCAGACGCACTCAATCTGCCAATAAGACGCCGGATTCAACTGGAAACATTTCCTGAGAGCTGCTTGTACCTGACTCTCTGCTATCACCAGCACTGTCTCCTTTCAGTGCTGACTCTCTACTCTCTCCAGCACTCTCTCCTCATACTGCTGACTCTCTACTCTCTCCCAGCACTCTCTTCTCTCAGTGCTGACTATCTACTGTCTCCAGCACTCTCTCCTCTGGCTGCTGACTCTGTACTCTATCCCAGCACTGTCTTCTCTGACTGCTGACTCTCTACTCTCTCCAGCACTCTCTTCTCTGACTGCTGACTCTTTACTCTCTCCTCATACTGCTCACTCTCTACTCTCTCCAGCACTGTCTCCTTTCATTGCTGACTCTCTACTCTCTCCAGCACTCTCTTCTCTGACTGCTGACTCTTTACTCTCTCCTCATACTGCTCACCCTCTACTCTCTCCAGCACTGTCTCCTTTCATTGCTGACTCTCTACTCTCTCCAGCACTCTCTTCTCTGACTGCTGACTCATTACGCTCTCCCAACACTCTCCTCTCTCAGTGCTGACTCTCTAATTTCTCCAGCACTCTCTCCTCTGACTGCTGACTCATTACTCTCTCCCAACACTCTCCTCTCTCAGTGCTGACTCTCTAATTTCTCCAGCACTCTCTCCTCTGACTGCTGACTCTTTACTCTCTCCAAGCACTGTCTTCTCTGACTGCTGACTCTCTACTCTCTCCCAGCACTCTCTCCATTCAGTGCTGACTCTCTACTCTCTCCAGCACTCTCTACTCATACTGCTGACTCTCTACTCTCTCCCAGCACTCTCTCCTCTCAGTGCTGACTCTTTACTCTCTCCCATCACTCTCTTCTCTGACTGCTGACTCTCTACTCTCTCCAGCACTCTCTCCTCATACTGCTGACTCTCTACTCTCTACCAGCACTCTCTCCTCATACTGCTGACTCTCTCCCAGCACTCTCTCCTCTCAGTGCTGACTCTCTACTGTCTCCAGCACTCTCTTCTCTGACTGCTGACTCTTTACTCTCTCCCAGCACTCTCTTCTCTGACTGCTGACTCTCTACTCTCTCCTTTCAGTGCTGACTCTCTACTGTCTCCAGCACTCTCTCCTCTGACTGCTGACTCTTTACTCTCTCCCAGCACTCTCTCCATTCAGTGCTGACTCTCTACTCTCTCCAGCACTCTCTCCTCATACTGCTGACTCTCTCCCAGCACTCTCTCCTCTCAGTGCTGACTCTCTACTGTCTCCAGCACTCTCTCCTCTGACTGCTGACTCTCTACTCTCCCCCAGCACTCACTCCTCATACTGCTGACTCTCTACTCTCTCCCAGCACTCTCTTTTCTGACTGCTGACTCTCTACTCTCTCCCAGCACTCTCTTTTCTGACTGCTGACTCTCTACTCTCTACCAGCACTCTCTCCTCATACTGCTGACTCTTTACTCTCTCCCAGCACTCTCTTCTCTGACTGCTGACTCTCTACCAGCACTCTCTCCTCATACTGCTGACTCTCTACTCTCTCCCAGCACTCTCTTCTCTGACTGCTGACTCTCTACCAGCACTCTCTCCTCATACTGCTGACTCTCTACTCTCTCCCAGCACTCTCTTCTCTGACTGCTGACTCTCTACTCTCTCCAGCAGTCTCTCCTCATACTGCTGACTCTCTACTCTCTCCAGCAGTCTCTCCTCATACTGCTGACTCTCTACTCTCTCCAGCAGTCTCTCCTTATACTGCTGACTCTCTACTCTCTCCAGCAGTCTCTCCTCTGACTGCTGACTCTCTACTCTCTACCAGCACTCTCTCCTCATACTGCTGACTCTCTACTCTCTCCAGCAGTCTCTCCTCATACTGCTGTTTAATTCATGATTGATTCACATAAGAATAAATATAATACATTTATCTACATGAACATAATCTCTGCTGTTCTGCATTGTGCCCCAAATGTTTTAGATTTTTCTGAATTTTCCAGATTTATCCTCTGGAATATCCTTAAAACCTGTCCTGCTGAGGGAAATCAAGGACAAGTAATGTTTCCACGTGTTTACCATCCTCTGATCTCTCGCTGCCATCTGCCCAGAAGACAGAATTATAGATGACCAGATGGTGGAGTTCTGGTCCCTCCTAATGTGTCGCTTGTTACAGGATTAATTAGACAAAATGTTTACGTTGTAAATAGTCATGTTGTGGAAACACTTAAACTTCTCCTTTTTGTTGTTGATTCTGCTTTTGGTGCCTCGGAAAACAAGTGATTCTCAAGGTGATAAGAAATTCCGCAGATTTAATGATATAAATCTGTATTTTCTCACTAACAGCTTTGTACCGGGAGTGTTTTATATTTACATGTCTGCATTTACTCCACATCAACAGCTCCGTGTGATACAGAATCCGGGCTATGACCCCACCAAGTACATTACATAGAACTGTGTCTCTCTTTCCCCAAACCCCTGTGAGAACTGTATCCGCCGGGGCTCAGACGTCACAACCGTCACCGCAGGCTACCAGGACAGTGAAGAGCATTATAATATTATTTACATAAAACAAGTCTGATTATAGATAAAACAAAACAACTGATAACAGGATGATTTGCAAACATTCATTTTTTGGTTGTCGTATTGGTGAAGAACAGTTTTTAAATGTACCAGATTGTGTAGAACTAAGGGTTAACTGCAGGGGCCTAAAACATTATTGAACCAATGTAAATAAGTAACAGTAGGGGAGACCACCTGCAGGGGAGGGAGGGGCACGTGCAGGGGCAGGCTGCCCCCCTGCTCCCCAGCCTGCGCTCTCAGTGCCCCTCTCCCCCCTGCCCCCCAGACCACCTGCAGGGGGAGAGGGGCACGTGCAGGGTCAGGCTGCCCCCCTGCTCCCCAGCCTGCGCTCTCAGTGCCCCTCTCCCCCCTGCCCCCCAGACCACCTGCAGGGGGAGAGGGGCACGTGCAGGGGCAGGCTGCCCCCCTGCTCCCCAGCCTGTGCTCTCAGTGCCCCTCTCCCCCCTGCCCCCCAGGCCACCTGCAGGGGGGAGAGGGGCACGTGCAGGGTCAGACTGCCCCCCTGCCCCCCAGCCTGCGCTCTCAGTGCCCCTCTCCCCCCTGCCCCCCAGGCCACCTGCAGGGGGGAGAGGGGCACGTGCAGGGTCAGACTGCCCCCCTGCCCCCCAGCCTGCGCTCTCAGTGCCCCTCTCCCCCCTGCCCCCCAGGCCACCTGCAGGGGGGAGAGGGGCACGTGCAGGGTCAGGCTGCCCCCCTGCTCCCCAGCCTGTGCTCTCAGTGCCCCTCTCCCCCCTGCTCCCCAGCCTGTGCTCTCAGTGCCCCTCTCCCCCCTGCTCCCCAGCCTGTGCTCTCAGTGCCCCTCTCCCCCCTGCCCCCCAGGCCACCTGCAGGGGGGAGAGGGGCACGTGCAGGGGCAGGCTGCTCCCCAGCCTGTGCTCTCAGTGCCCCTCTCCCCCCTGCCCCCCAGACCACCTGCAGGGGGGAGAGGGGCACGTGCAGGGTCAGACTGCCCCCCTGCTCCCCAGCCTGTGCTCTCAGTGCCCCTCTCCACCCTGCCCCCCAGGCCACCTGCAGGGGAGGGAGGGGCACATGCAGGGGGGAGAGGGGCACTGAGAGCGCAGACTTCCATCTTTTCAAATCTATCTGATACACTAGAATCTCCAGCTGGCAAACAGTTTGGAAACAACCTTTATTTTTTTACCGGTAATCAGCAGAAAGTAAACAACAATAATTTGCTAATCATCTTACTATCAATTTAAATGATTAAAAATACAGTTATATAAAGTTCTCATTTAAAGTCCTCAACAACAACCTCACAAATATCTCTACAACCAAACCCAGATACTGAAAGGATATTTATCGTCCATGCTGCCGCTGGCTTGGATGGTACAAGCTCATTGTCCTCTCTGTTCTGCTGATCTCGGCCCAGTGAGGTTCCGGAGGGCCCAGCGGGTGACATCATAATTAATGACATTCCACGTTCCGGACAACAGGGGGTCTCGTATGTCACTAATAACAACATGTACATGACACAGGTCACTGCCATGGCCGGACGGTGGGTCAGATAATGCCAATCTCAGGGTGATCAGCGAGAATAATAAACAGGATATTTGGGAATGAAGTTACTGTAACCACAGAGACCAGAACAAGGGTGTTATCCTTGTATAATGTTCAGCAGCTTCATGATTTATATCCAGAGACAGAGAAGAGAAAACAATAAATATCAGAAATTCTGAAGAGAACAACAAATGACGGATCTATTAATTCAACAGTTTACTCTAAAAACACCAATACAATAACAGCAGATTGGGATTTATTATATCCTAACAATTTGGTATCAATTACATAAATTATCTTAAAATGATCAAGTTGATTACAATCCCTTAAATTACTATAATATGCAAATGTGATGTTGTGAAACACTTTAGTAAAGAGAATTAATAATTATCATCCAGTGTCTATTAAATACACTTATTATCATCCTTCGTATATTATCATGGCTGGGTCTTAGGACTAGTAGACCAGAATGACCGCACTAATCAGGGTTGTGTTGTATCCCTCTGACTGCAGGATGGGTGTAATAATTACAATTATACTTTATTTATAAGATGTTTCCTGGAGTTATGTGTATTATCTGGAGGTTCCTTTGTCTGATACTATGGGATGGTCGGTGCTGATGGTCAGGGCTATGAATGTCACAGATATCTGGAAGTGATTGTCTCTTAGTGATGTCTTTTGTCTGTCCGGTGGTCTCGTCCCTCCTGTGTTGGGTAACGACTCTCGGATCTTCGCCCTGACTACCAGCGCGGTCACAGATGAAGATTGCTCTGCTGGAGACAGTCACTTTACTCTTTTACTATCCTGGCTGTCTACGACCTCTTCTTCCCCTGTTAACCTCGTATTTTATCTTTTCAGTTATCGCTGTAATTAAACATAGATAATATCACTGGGTAGCTGAGTCATACGGCGATAAGTGGCCCAGAAACGTAACTTACCGCTAAGCCGAACCAGTATTTGCAGATATGCGCGAGTCATCCTGCTGGTTCACATGCGCTTAGTACAGCTGAACAAAGCATTTGTTAAATGACTTTAATCTGTTATCTCCATCCTGAGTCAGCGATAACAGAACAGGTATCGCGGCACTATAATACCACCGCGATATTCCCCATATAAAGGCACAGGTCTTACAACCAGGATTATATATAACTCTTTCATGTATAGGGCAGAGCAAAAAAGGCCAATTACGATGAAAAATCACCTTTGATAAACCTGCCCCCAAAATAACAGAAAAGTAGGGATAATATATATCCTGTATATTGGACATCAGACCTCTATACCATTGTATATTAGAATGACCTGCAGGGTGAGCATAATTAAACAGCAATTAGTCAGTGTAGGTTGTAAAGGTCAACAGGTGAAACTCGGAGATATGTATTTGTTATATGAGATTTATGAGATTACTCAGTGTTTGCTCAGAGGCAGCTTATTCTAATATATTCTGTCTGTGAAATCTGAGAGTTATCTTCTGTATTATTAATGATTTGGCAATAAAATAAGATATAATATAATACATCAGCTGACCTTGCAGTATATTACTTATTTCATGCAATTTGGTTTCTGTGACTCAAAATAATTAGTAAAAATATGCAGTGTGCCCCCTCCCCAAATTCTCAACCAGCCAGAGTGCCGGACAGCTGGTTCCACTGTTATTGGGGTCCCGCAGCAGTAATGATAAACTAACCCAGGGGTGGTGCTTCTGTGGGGTGGGGGGCACAGACCCAGGGCTTGGGATCTGGTCGACCCTTCTGGGCTGTGGTAACTGTTATTCCTGGAATGACAACATCACCGCCCCAGTGGCCCCCAGTATAGTTATATAATAAATTAAATAACCAAGACTCCTGCCTATTGTACCCTAGAAGTAAACACACAACATTATAACATTAAGTAAAATTGAATAAAAGATTCACCAATCTCTCGTTCACATTTTAAAAACATCTTATTTTCTGCTGATGAATTGATTGTGATTAGTGAATGCTCCGCACCCACCGTATTGTTATTGTGAACCCTGGTGGGATTTACTGTCCAGACCCTTATCTGGAACTGGGTGCAATCCTCAGGAAGGATCCTGTTCCAGCACATAGCTGACGGTTTGTAGAATGCGGGTGGGCAGGAAGGACTCCAGAACAGTGATGGCTTCAGGGCATCTTCACACAGCGCATCATTGTTCCCATGTCCTGCAAAATACAATGTTCACACAGAGTAATATAGAGAATTCATTATGACATATTTCTCTTTAGAATATAATGTCTTATATATATATCTCTGTACACAGTGCCGTGTTGTCTCCATAGGTGTATAATGCTGGTGAGTGACTCTATGGGGGCAGGTGGGGGCATCTTCCCAACCCTCCTGGGCTGTGTGTGTAGGATGGGGTGGGGAGGTGTGTGTGGGGGGGGGGGGTATGTGGTAAGATAGGAACGGATGCAGTGACCTCCCGGGGGGGGGGGGGGAGATCCAAGTATACCAGAGCCGTGGTCATAATACCCATAGAGTAAGACAGGAGCCCAAACTGCCATAAGATTCTTCTCTGAAAGGCTGATCGCTGAATGTTGCTGGACGTCAGTACTGTCTGGATATAACAGGTCACCAGTAACTGACATAAAGGTAACAACATGGAAGTGTTACTGCTTTATCATGTACAGGACACACACATTACGTTGTTACAATTTTAGGTGAAAATTCTCTTTAAAAACCACCTCTATCATAAACTGATCTCTTCATTTACACTCCTCTTCCTCCAGCACGATAATCATAATGATTGCAGCAATACAGAAATATATATACAGCTCCGTAGTCCTCCTCCCTGCAGTTCTTAATGCTATATAAGACAGTACACTCCAGTACTCCATACTTCACTGCAGATCACCCCTTCTCTGCAGGCACACTCACATGGATGCTAACAGGCAGCTTCTCAATGCAGTTCTGACACACACTGTGTAACTCTCACCTGCAGCTCACCCCTCCTCTGTGGGGATGATTTCTCCTTTGGCCTCTAACACTTCTCTATGAGTGCGTGCAGCCCCTGGTTCTGACACTTCTTTCTGTGTACTCTCAGCCCCTGGCTCTGACACTTCTCTCTGTATACTCTCAGCCCCTGGCTCTGACACTTCAACTACCATGCCTATTGCAGCGACCCTCACTTCAGGGTCTCTTCCATGCAAAATGTCCCCCTGTCTCTCTATGGAGTTCTCCCACTCTCTGGGATTTTGGGACTCCTACCCTCTGTAAATGCAGCCACACTACTGCATGCAGCAAAGGCAAAGTTGGGACAAAATAAGCCTTGCCTCCAATCTGCCCAAGCTCCGTCCTGGGTCCGCCCAAACACTCCTACTTTACACTCAGCCATGTTCAATTCAGTGTAAACTCCGTCCCCTTTGGGGTCTGCAAATCAGGATTATCTTTCTGAAATCAGGATAGTTGGGAGGTGTGGCTTACTCTGCACTTCACTAGAAAGACCTTCGCACCGCACAGCTCCTCGCTTCTTCCTGTGCTCATTACTCCTCACCCCACAAATGCAGCCATCTTGCTTGGCAAACTACCGGACTCCAGTCGATATCTGGGCTCATTTGCGCAAAGTGAGCTGCATGACGGGTTGAAAGTCATATTTGTGTTTTGTCAATGAACTCTCTTGCTTCTGCCCAGCAAGTCTGTCCAGCTGTCAATCACTCTATGTCTACAGTCTTATCATCATCACCTATTTATATAGCGCCACTAATTCCTCAGTGCACATCAGTACCTGCCCCATTGCAGCTTACAGGCTAACACACACACACACACAAAAACCGAGAGAACATACAAACGCCACACGGTTAGAGAGCCCCGCCTTCCTAACATGGCCGCCTCTGCAGAGGAGGGACAAATAAAGTTCCAGTAATTCTATGTAAGACAATACTATGTAAGTTTAGGCTGCCTCAGGCAGCACAGCGCTTACATCTGATTGGTTCCTACAGGCTGCGTAGGTTGCACTGGGCTATGGAACACGTTTTAGTACAGAATAAACACACAATGTATTCAGAATATCTACAATAAAACATCTTACTAGGATGACAAATCTCAGTTTATGAGAAATAACTTGTCCTCGCTGTGAACTCTTCTTCCCTTTCATTACACTGAAAGCAGAAACCTCGTTAATTCTCATTATGTAAATACAGCCAGACACTGGGAATCTGCCAGAACAAACAGGACTGTTGGTAAAAAGAGGTTGTGGCATCACCAGGTGGCTCTGTACCGTGACACTGGATACCCCAGAACACCCGGCCGTGGCATTGATGTGAGCTGTACGAGTACAGCTGGATTCATTAACCCTTTCACTGGGATGATTTACTGGCAGACTCTGCTACAGATTGTTGTAAACAGCTTCTAGTGCTCCAATGAGAAGAATTAATGACAGACGTGATAAAAGGTCAATATAAGACTGAAGCTACAAAACAACCAAGATGTGGGGACAATTCCTGATTATACATCATGCAGGAACGTAAGGGGGGGAGGAGGAGGCTTCAGGTTGATAACGGGGGATCCTGCGGGTTGGAACATGCTGGTGATTTGTTGTAGGGAACAAGCGTTTGGCGCTCAGGCTGAGTCCTTAGTAAATATCAGGCACCGGCCACTTACATGTGTTTGAAATGATTTTACTTGAAACATAGTAGTAGATAAAGTACAGATAAGTCCTCACTATGTCTTATAGTGATGTAACGAGACCATGTCAGCGTCTGATCTAACAAAACTGAGACTGTTACAACTATAATATCCCACATTGTCTGGTCTGACACCTCGCTGACTCCCAATCCCAGGACTGTAATGGTTAGTAGGCCGGCTGCAAATACACCATAGACCCAATATCCCTTCCTCATCTGCAGCTGCGCTCCTTACTGATGTGTCACTGCTCCTAATAGTAATAATAATAATATACCCTGCACACAGCATAAATAATCCTGTTACATTTTCTTCTCCCCGAGATTATATAGAGTTCATTGGGGTAACAGGAGAGAGATTTAGACCAAGTTTATATGTAGAACTATATGTAACGTAGACATAGTTGAAGTGTAGACAATTCTCATCGTAAAACGCTGCAGCTCCCCATCCTGTCACTCAGGAGCACAGGAATAACAGGAAATCTGTAAGACAAGGATCCTCTTCTTCTACATTTTAATTACCCCCCCTCACAACATTTAAGACCCCTTCACACTCAGATCGCTGCAACATATAATTTATCCTTCCTGCCCCCCCCCCCCCCCCCCTTTCCACCCTTCAACCAAACATTAAAAATACTCCGCCCTAATGTGCACATAACTGTTGTCAGGACTGTAATGTATAAACTCACACGGTGTAAATCTGTCTTATTGTGCCACATTTATCCATTGGATAGAACATGTCTCCTGTAATGGCCACGAGTCTCCCACAAAAATCTCAGCGGTCGTGTGGTTAAAGTGGAATCAGTCCTGTAACTGTGGATATAATGTAACCGCTGGGCGCCCAGGATCCAGAGTATAATATAATACAGGCACCTGTTTGACATGGGTATAAGTAGTCTCTTATGGTGCTGGGCACTGTTTTTGGATGGAGAAGAGTTTGGGTGTGACCAGACACCCGGAAATTCAGCGGTCTTCATAGAAATTCTTCACCTCCTATTGATACCGTGGTCCCAAATTTAAAACTCCTTATATTTGCATCTCACAAGGTTTATTTGCGTAATGAATGCCTACACGGTTACTTAGAAGACGGGTGTAGGCAGGATTCCATATAAGTGGCCGATTACTCCATAGTAACCTCGCGGCCATGTTTCTGTGCAATGTACCCCTCCGTGTACTGCTCTGTGTAATATCATCATCATCATCATTATTCCGCAGCGCTGTACAGAAAACTCACTCACATCAGTCCCTGCCCCATTGGAGCTTACAGTCTAAATTCTCTAATATACATATACACACAGCCAAAGAGAGAGAGAGAGACTAGCAGTGGCGCACGCAGGGGGGGTTTCTGAGTCTCTAGAAACCCCCCTGTGCTAACTAAGTGGCCACTGTCCTATACAGCAGCCGCGGCGCTTTCAAAGAAGCGTCCGCGGTGGTGCTGTATTGTATACAGCACCGCCGCAGACGCTTCTTAGACAGCGCCGCGGCTGCTGTATAGGACAGCGCTGGCGAAACGGAGCTGCTGCTCTCTCTCAAATTTTTTTTTTTTTTTTTGGTCGGCGGGGAGAAACTTCCCCCCCGACAATCCTCCGTGCACCCCTGACTAGGGTCAATTTGTTAGCAGTCAATTAACCTACTAGTATGTTTTTGGAGTGTGGGAGGAAACCGGAGCACCCGGAGGAAACCAACGCAAACACGGGGAGAACATACAAACTCCCCACAGATAAGGCCATGGTCGGGAATTGGACTCATGACCCCAGTGCTGTGAGGCAGAAGTGCTAACCACTACGCCACTGTGCTGCCCAAAACTACAGTAACGGAAACTTTGCTCATTTTTGCTCACACCTCTATCATTACCTACAACATCCCACGGTAACATGACCTCAAAGTCACTACAGAACCTTACAGCTAATTAAATAGGCCCCTAAGTGCGGTCTGAGTGACTTGGTAAAAACGTCTTTATATGTTGCATAAATACACAAAAGTTATTTAAAGTACAGGACAGGAGAAGCACAGACATTGGTACAAATTGGGTTTAGTGTATTCTGAGTATTAATGAAGCAGATGGAGCTCAACGGACTTTAGTTGAAAATGTTCTAATCCATCTCACAACAAATCATTCAAATCTCCGTCTCCCGCCGCCGCCGCCGTTCACTGCACCCAGGAACAGTGTCAAGATTTGCAATTAAATTGGGCACGATGTAATCAGGAGGTTTTTCTAAAGGTCTAATTGGTGCTAAAATCTGAATCTTTCTCTGCTTTCTCAGACTCGGGGAATTGCTGCTGTCTGCAAATAACAGAATAGAAATGACAAAGGGTGTAGTGAAAAAATGTCTTTGGTTTGCGGTGTCTCTTCCACCTGAGCGAGCACTAAATGATCAGATGAGATGAGAGCTGCAGCCATTATCTCCTGTGTGTGTTATAGTTATATAGGAGCTCTCTACCGATTCCAGGCACATCTTGTACCTTCCCAATGATGTCTCTCTGTATTTTATATTGTTTTACAGACACACACAGGCAGCTGGCTGGAGCCGTGACCGAGTTCAGCGTTACACATGGACTGACGGACTCACAGATACTCAGACATAATGTTATGTGCCGTATTATACACACGTTCCCCACCACCAGCTACAATTGTTATTCCTCTACCGTCTGCACCGCAGGTTCCCCACACGTTTTACGCTCATTACAGCACCTTCTGTTTCATGTCGTTGTGGGTAATTTGTTTGTGTTATGATGCCCTCAATGTACAGCGCTACGTAGTATGTCAGCACTCTGAGACAGAGAAGTGTGGGCCGCTGTGTATTGTCACACTCTTATATTTGAACGACTGGATTCTCATGAGATCTTGCGATGGCTGCGTGTTCCTCATTGTACCACCTCTGATGCACCCCAGGGAAACATAAATGACTCATGTTATATCATTTATACATATCATATAATACATCTTGTAGTTATTAACCCTGTACATTGATTGTTCTGTATCATAATTGTTGGAACCACAACATAGATCAGATATGATCTTGTTACACGTATGACAAGAACACGAATGACTAACCTCAATTTCATGTTTACTTCAAACTACTTCTGAAGATCTGACAAAGTGTCTCCTTCTTAGATGAAACTGTTCTGTGATGTAACCGTCTCTTCTGTTGTTCTGTCAGCCCACACACCTGTCCAAGGAGATGGAAATTAAATGACAGTTTCGGTTTTAGAAAAGCACATAAAATAATTTGCTGCACCAGTCACCTCACAGAGAGTTCAGGGTGGAATAAAAGATTAGTCACTGGAAGGGGAGACAGAGATCTCACAGCCGTTGTTTCACAATCAGAAGAACCAACATTTTCTGGGTCAGGTCTCTTCAAGGGCAGATTGAAATGCTCCTACTGCAGTTCCCTCACCTCCTCTCTACAGTTTCATATCACCTCTGCAGCCCACTGACTGGAGAACTCCATAGAGCACACTCAGGGGTTTGTGTAGTGTGAGGAATAGCTATTGTGACATTTGAGTGTTCTCCCTTAAAAACCATCATAGGGGCCAGCCGGGAGCCTCTCTGTGACAAAAGTTGGGGAATATGGGACAACAAGTATTTAGATACCCGAATCTTTCTGACGTCTTTCTTAATGGAAACAACAATACAGACAGCAAGGTTAGTGCAGGAGTCAGTGAAATAGCTAGGTATTAGGGGTTATATATATATATATTATATATATATCACATCAGGAGCCCAGTATATAGCTCAGTGAGGAGCCCAATAAGGAGCCCATTAGACAGCTCAGTGAGTATCCCAGTAGACAGCTCAGTGAGGAGCCCATTAGATAGCTCAGCTAGGAGCCCATTAGATAGCTCAGCTAGGAGCCCATTAGATAGCTCAGTGAGGAGTCCAGTAGATAGCTCAGTGAGGAGCCCTGTAGACAGCTCAGTGAGGAGCCCAGTAGACAGCTCAGTGAGGAGCCTAGTAGACAGCTCAGTGAGGAGCCCATTAGGTAGCTCAGTGAGGAGCCCATTAGATAGCTCAGTGAGGAGTCCAGTAGACAGCTCAGTGAGGAGCCCAGTAAACAGCTCAGTGAGGAGCCCAGTAGACAGCTCAGTGAGGAGCCCAGTAAACAATTCAGTGAGGATCCCAGTAGTCAGCTCAGTAAGGATCCCAGTAGACAGCTCAGTGAGGAGCCCAGTAAACAGCTCAGTGAGGATCCCAGTAGACAGCTCACTTTGGAGATAATCAAGTTCAGACCTGTGACACACACTGGTGCAGATAAGTTACTGGTTATTTTACCTATCTGTTATTATTCAAGTGGGGTTTGGACTATATCTGGCCACAAGGGCTGAAGAGTCAGGGATAGATCGGTGGGCAGGTAAATGTGCACCAAATGTTTGTCTAATCAGCTTGTGAGCTTATACCACAAGGTGATCAAGTGATCCCTTTGGTGTTACAAAAAAGTTGTGGAACTACAAGTCCCAGGATACAAATAAGAAAGGATAAAAGTTGAGGATTTTACAGTTGTTGCTACAGGAGGGTTTTCATACTGTGACTGCTGTACCTCACTGCAAGTGATTTAAAGACCTCTAAAAGCTGGAAACTGGACACATGATGCTTCCATGCCATGCTGCATCCATACAGAAGGGCCCCAACTTGCAGTGCACGGCTCCATTTGTGTGGTGTGTTTGAATACTGCTGATGTGTGTGTTTGGCAGTACATTGTAGAGCTATAAGGAAATATATATACATTCACCCTGCAAGATACTCCAGTATGAGGAGCCAGTAAGGTACCTGATATATTTTTCCACTGTATAAGGCTGTGATAATTAATGTTTATATTGTTTGCTGTTAATATTATTGATTTATTGCGAGTTATTGTGTTAACTTGGTGTTCATAGTAAGAAGTGGTGCTGCACTTTCATCCACACTGTCTTATTACTGTATTGTATTGTTCGTACTATTATTTCAAATTATACCAAAGTATATTTTTCTATAAAATCCCAAAGCTGCAGTTAGTGGTTTCCATTTCAATAAATGTGCCTGGATGGCTTTTGCAGCACAGAGTTTGTCACAGAGTGTTAATACTGGGCAGGGGGTTTCCCGAATCTCCCCCTGGTGTATCTTTAGAACACCCCCCAGAAGAGAAAGCAGCGATTCGGGTGGAGGCACTGAAAACCAAGTACGAGGTGAGAAGCATATTTGTCTAAAATGATAACCATGTTACATAATAGGGGCCCTGCTGTCTTAAATACCCTGGGCCACCTGAACCTTAATCCACCTCTGGTTAGTGGAAGGGAACTGATAGCTGCTCCCAGTTCCCGGGCAGGACATAGACTGCAGAGCAAGCCGAGGAGCTCTAAGTATCACAAGATTTGGTAATCTCGTGAGACTAAGAGCTTCCCTGCTCACTCTACAGGAAGTTCCCACCCTGATGGATGTCAGCAGCACCAGAAGCATAGATAAGTACAGCGGGCTGGGGGTGTCATAATGGGCCTGGAGGGATGGCGTGATGTGGCTGGGAGGGCGTGATAAATGTAATGTTTTATTATAATGTATGTATCATGTTGGCCACACCCACAACACAATGTGGTCACGCCCTTTTCGGCGCCGCGGCAGCACACAGTTTCTTTCCTGCTGGAACTGAGGTGGGCCTGTGTACTTTAAATGCCAGAGCTGATTTTTAGTCCCAGTCCGGCCCTGCCGTAGTGTGTATGTGTGTCGTAGGGAATATAGAGTGTAAGCTCCACTGGGCAGAGACTGATGTGACTGATTAAATACTCTCTCTATAAAACACTTTGTAATATGAAGGCGCTATATTATAACTGTTAATAAATAATATTGTCATGAAATGGATCCTTTGTGACTCTCGCACATTCTCCATCTACAAACAGCGATTAATGTGCAAGATGACAGCAGACAGTTGTTTAATTGTTGATTCTTCAGATCCTGCTCCAAGCGCAGAAGGAAACTAAATGTTAATAGGATATTTATAAAAAAAACTGTCTCTTGCTATATGAATCTGTCAATCACAAATCAGTCTGTTGTCTCAAGCAGGAAAGAATGATGTAGTCAGGAGCCAGCCGCAGACCTGGGAGCCAACTCGAGGACCTGGGAGCCCCCTTGAGGACCTGGGAGACAACCCACAGACCTGGGAGCCCCCTCAAGAACCTGGGAGCCAGCCCGCAGACCTGGGAGCCCCCTCAAGAACCTGGGAGCCAGCCCGCAGACCTGGGAGCCCCCTCAAGGACCTGAGAGCCAGCCCGCAGACCTGGGAGCCCCCTCAAGGACCTGGGAGACAGCCCGCAGACCTGGGAGCCCCCTCAAGGACCTGGGAGCCCCCTTGAGGACCTGGGAGCCAGCCCGCAGACCTGGGAGCCCCCTCAAGAACCTGGGAGCCAGCCCGCAGACCTGGGAGCCCCCTCAAGGACCTGAGAGCCAGCCCGCAGACCTGGGAGCCAGCTCGAGCTTGTGCCGGACTGTTCATGGAGAGAAATAAACTTTTAGTTTCAATTTAATGTTGTGGCCAAAATATTGTTGACAAAATTTATGTAAACTGTGCAAACTTGTTCTCTGCGCAGATAATACATTTACTCATCTGACAATATTAATATAACCAAACATTGCTTAGAAATCCAACCAATCACCACGTCCCACAGAACAATAGAACAGGGTAACAGAAGAGAAGATGTTCTGTCGTCCTTGTGACATCTGTGTGATTACATTTATATATTCAGCTTCAGGGCACCACGATGGGGTCTAATGATGACAGCTCTGTGGAGGTCACATTTCAGTGGATGATAGGTGCGTACACAAGAGCAGAGGGGTTCATTGTCTGCATCCAGGTACAACACAATGTCCCTTTACCCAACTGTCCCGATTTCAGCGAATCAATTCCAAATTTAGGGCTCGCCCGGGGACATGCTTGTCTCTTGGATGGGAATATTGGGGGGGGGAAGGGAGCTTATGGGCAGCCTAGCACCTGTCCTGCTGCCAGGGACCTGCCAGTTGGGAGGTCCCTTTACCAATCCAAATGTTTATATGAGCACATGAAGGTCTGACTGGGCATGTTTGCATAGTGCCATTTACAGTATGTGCCCAAATCGTTCCTGGAAGTAATCATTGGCTGGAGCTCTGGAGCTGGTGTATTCTGGGCCTACATCATGGATGTAGAGTTCTGCTCACTGGAATCAATCCAGTATCTGTGTGCTACATACAACCTCCCTTCATGCAAAAAAATAAATAAATACATTTATGGTTTGTCCCTTTTCCGCTTTTTTTTGCTCTGCTCCTAACTCTCTCTTTGTGGTATATTTATTAAAAATCTTGTGGCAGCGATGGATATATTATTTTATTTTAAAAAAAACAACACTTTTCATCCTGAGTTATGAACATGTTACAGATATTCGGCTGCCGCAGAGAAAGATTTATAGAGCGATGAGACACTTATGTTTCTGGAGGCTCTACGGAGCATGTATAAAACTCAGTAGATTTAACATATATGTTATAATATATATACTCCTGAAATTCTATTAACTTACTAAGGGACAGGGCAGAATTCAATATTCAAATATATCCTCACTGAAAAATAAAACGTATTATTATTACCATCCTGAGATGACGTCAACAGACGCAATACGTAGGTTCCCCCAGGCTGGTGGGATTAGTCCCCTTAATATATTGGACAGAAATACACCCTATCACCAGAGAAAACACCACTTGTTGGTAATAGGGCTTTTCGCACTTTGATGAGTAAGGGCCAATGCAGGGCCACCAGGAGTCATCTCAGGTCCGGTGCAGCCACTTCTTGGGGTCACCCCAAAGTTGCCCCCTCCATCCCAAGGCTACACTCACGGTTTCAGAAACAGCTAGTGCTGGTTTTGCGCATTCTAGTGGGAGTGTGACTGCCAGAGCAATTAGTCTGCACATTCGTTATACGTTGGGGTGTATGTTTATACACCCCAATAATCATAATATGAGTCAGATAAGCAGCTAAACACCAGGACCTGGGTAAATATGACAAGAGAGTCTCTATAGAGGAAAGCACTTAAATAGTGGAACGGTGTAATCTCACACTTGCCTGCATGGGTTAACCTCCAGCTCCGACCATGGGAGGGTCCTGGATTCCTATATGGGTCCTCACACTTCCTGGTGGCCCCAGTCTTCTTCACAAGACTCCGCCCATCTACACATTTGTTGCGGATTTGTAAATGAAGTGCCTGTATTAACCCACATTTTCTATCATCACAGAGCAGACACAGTTGGCAGGAAGGCACTGCGACCAGCGACTGATACATACGGCGCTATCTCTTATCGCCCGCAGGTCACTGCCCCTTCGAGGCAACGGCATACTTACCAACTCTGGCAAGCTGTCCTGTGGGAGATCAGGGGAGAGGCGGGCATGTGGGGGTGGGGCTCCGTGAATTGCATCCTTTGGCCCCTCCCCCTAGACAGCATCACACTTTTGTAGCCTATTACAGCAGGGGGTGGGGCCACAATGACGCTCAACTCGCGTCCTAAGCCCTGCCCCCCACCACTTAAGCAATGAGTGGACCAGAAACTGAGAGATTGGCCTGCTCTCCCAGGAGTCCGGGAGAACTCCCAGAAATTCGTGAGTGTCCCGGACATTCCAGGAAAGTGGGAAACATTGGGCAGCGGTAACTCTCGGTCCTTCAGTGAGGAGGATCTCTTGTCCGGCTCAGTGAGCGTATGGCATTGTGCGTTTAGAGGGGGCGCAGGTTTAGCGCCAGCCAAGCAGTTAAGTGGATGCACGGCGGTCTTGCCATTTCCACGTTTGGTTTGGGTAATCAGTCTGCTCAGCTGTCCCCCAGGGGTCTTTCTCCACCACCAAATTTATTTACTAAACTGTGACCTATTTAGCCACTTTACAATGTCTCTGATTCTTTATTTTAGATAAGTTAATAAAGGTATTTTGTTAAGGGGGAGATTGGCATCCACGGTACTCAGTTTATGCATTTATGAGAGTTGGTTATACACAGGGAGGCTATATGCAGATATAACTGTGTACCTGTAATGATGATTATACTTCTTACTATTACACCTGTCTGTAATTACCCTGCCCTGGTTATCAGACTATGAACAGTGTAATACAGGCTCTGGGCACTGCCAATTAGATTCATACATTTGCCTTCATTAGAGAGCAGCTCTGTGATTACATGACTCCACCAGCAACTCACTGATTGACATTAAAATTAAAATTTATGGATCTGCTTTGAGAATCCCCCCTCAGTTCCCCCCTCTACACAGAACAACATAGATGGCCCAGGACTCCCATTAACGCTGTATGCGGATGATACATACAGCCGGGATATGGATCTCTCTGGTATTCCAGCTGCCTGGAACGTGACATAATGTAACAGAACGATGTTAGGATGAGTCTCGTCCCCATGTCGTCTGCATTCAATCTGCATTTTTTAAACATGTTTCTGACACAGGAGAATCATATTTTGTTCATGCTAAGTGCATGTAGAAGCTGACATCTAACCACATCACTCTGCATTTACAATGAGCTCTCATAGGGATAAATGTAAGTTCTCCACTTTGTGTACACGTCACATACACCGAAGTGGAGCAAAAGCGTCCCAAAAATGCAACTCAAGTAAAACATGCACACTGGCTTACCAGCCGTCTATACCAGTATACAGTATCTGGGCAGAGACGTCGTATGTAATACCTGGGTAGAGACATTGTACGTAGTACGTGGGCAGAGACATTGTACGTATTACCTGGGTAGAGACATTGTACATAGTACGTGGGCAGAGACATCGTACGTAGTACGTGGGTAGAGACATTGTACGTAGTACGTGGGTAGAGACATTGTACGTAGTACGTGGGTAGAGACATTGTACGTATTACCTGGGTAGAGACATTGTACGTAGTACGTGGGCAGAGACATTGTACGTATTACCTGGGTAGAGACATTGTACGTAGTACGTGGGCAGAGACATTGTACGTAGTACGTGGGCAGAGACATTGTACATATTACCTGGGTAGAGACATTGTACATAGTACGTGGGCAGAGACATCGTACGTAGTACCTGGGCAGAGACATTGTACGTAGTACGTGGGCAGAGACATTGTACGTAGTACGTGGGCAGAGACATTGTACGTAGTACGTGGGCAGAGACATTGTACGTAGTACGTGGGCAGAGACATTGTACGTAGTACGTGGGCAGAGACATCGTACGTAGTACGTGGGCAGAGACGTTGTGCGTAGTATCTGGGCAGAGACATTGTACGTAGTACGTGGGCCGAGACATCGTACGTAGTACCTGGGCAGAGACGTTACACATAGTACCTGGGCAGAGAGGATGTACGTAGTACATGACAGACAGTCCCGGTGTCCCCACAGTCTCAGGACACATGTAATACAGACAGTCCTGGTATCCCCTCACTCTCAGGACACATGTAATACAGACAGTCCCGGTGTCCCCTCACTCTCATGTGCCATCTGTGAGTCTCCCCCCGCCTCCCACACACACACACTTTATAATGTCACCATGCAACAACGGTAAAAACAATATCTGTATTTCTGTAAAAGTAGAATCAGTCTACATTGTTATATATTCAGACACGAGGTTACTATAGTAACTAAAAAACTGCCTCTAATTAAAAGAACAATGTAGCAGTGAGTATGAGGAGCCACAGTCGTGTGAAAACGCAGCACGATCATGAATGTTATTACCTATGGTCGGATACTCTAATACCGAGTCACTTTATATCAACCCTACAACTCTCATATGACCTCCAGAACATGGGAACCTTTGTGCTTACATTGGTGGAGATGTGGATTTCTAAGTACACACTGAGCAATATAATAAGAAGCGACAAACACAGAAAACTGCCTCATATAATACAGACAGTCCTGGTGTCCCCTCACTCTCAGGACACATGTAATACAGACAGTCCCGGTGTCCCCTCACTCTCAGGACACATGTAATACAGACAGTCCCGGTGTCCCCTCACTCTCAGGACACATGTAATACAGACAGTCCCGGTGTCACCTCACTCTCAGGACACATGTAATACAGACAGTCCTGGTGTCCCCTCACTCTCAGGACACATGTAATACAGACAGTCGCAGTGTCCCCTCACTCTCAGGACACATGTAATACAGACAGTCCCGGTGTCCCCTCACTCTCAGGACACATGTAGTACAGACAGTTCCGGTGTCCCCTCACTCTCAGGACACATGTAATACAGACAGTCGCAGTGTCCCCTCACTCTCATGCACAGCATCATCCAATTAACACAAAGGACCCTTACTACAGCCTACGATTTCAAGGGCTGAACGGTGAGGGGACTGGGTGTATGTACGTAGTCAGTGTACAGTAAGGATGTGCCGAGCTGGATCCCAGCAGCCTCCGATTCAAGGTAAATGTTTTTCTGCCATATCACTTGCAGCAGCTACAGGTCAGGTGTAAGTGCTGATTACTAGTGATGACGGCTGTGTATACAGCTAGAACATGTGTCTGCAATCAGCAGCAGCTGTAACAATGTATTTTATGTACAGTAGACATTAATAACATCCTGATAAATGTATTCAAGTGAAAAAAAAGTTATAGCTTTTTAACAATTTTCTCATTAATGACTACTGAGCTGATTCATTAAGGAAAGTTAAGCAAAAAATTGAGTACGTTTTCTTGCTCAAGTTTTCTTGTTAAAACCATGTTACAATACAAGGGGTACAGATTAGTTTATTGTTTTGCACACTAGGAAAATACCGGCTGTTTTTTCATGTAGGACACAAATACTTGATAGCTAATTTGTACACGGAAAATGACAGTTAATCTAGGACATGCCCAATATATAATAAGAGACATTTCTTCAGGTTCACTTCTAGCTGAATACAGATGTGCGTATGTCTGATTTACGTGTAATTTTTAAATTTACGTTTGTTTTGTGGACCTTAATGAATCAGGTCCTATGTCACAGGTCTCCAATCTCTATAATGTTTATTATATAATATCTGGCTGAACACACCCATGTGGGGCTGCTAGGGAGGTTTACAGTATTAGTACATACAGTGCAAACATTATCCCCCAAACCATCAGACCTAAACTTCACCTAGGATGCAGCTTAAATGATTCCGGAGCTAATCATCTGGGTGAGTCTGAAACGTGACTTTGGGATATCGATGGCTCCCTCTGTATCGAAGTGATTGTAGTGTACACAGATCTTCTACCTGTGTACTGACACTGAGGATAGATATGTTTATCCCAGGGGTTAGTTATGTGTATAATTCAGCATAAACAATATTTACATTCCCTGTATAAAGTTATACAGAACGGAGAGAATGACTCAGACGTGAACATGAGAGGACGATACTGGGAGAATGTTAATAGCTGCGGAGCCAGCAGGGGTATGTAAAGCAGCTACTGATCTGTAATACAAGCGGCAGGATGGAATCAGAGAACATCTTCTCAGTACAGGTGAGATTATTACTGAGAGATGGGAAATGGCAGGGGTGCTCCTCTACAAATCTCCTCCTGATATTGCCTTCACGCGGAAAATCAGATTTTACAGGATCCTCGCGGTAACTGCTCCTGTTTCCGACCATTTCACTAAACCACAGATATAAACTTTCCTCTGACTGTACAGACAGGTTTGAAGATTTATGATGACAACACTGCAGCCCACATGAGTCCAGGACACAGAGATCATCACCAACGCCATAACTATGTAACTAACCAACCACACAACAAAACTGACTACATTACTAACCATATTACTGCCTAGAGTACTAACCACTCCCTCTAACCAGATAACTAACCACACCACTGACTAGAGTACTAATACCACCATTGACCAGAGTACTAACCACGCCACGACTAATGGTTGATGCAGCACTGGCAGCAGTATCAGCCGGGAGAGGAGAGCAGTGCCAGCAGTATCAGCCGGGAGAGGAGAGCAGTGCCAGCAGTATCAGCTGGGAGAGGAGAGCAGTGCCAGCAGTACCAGCCCCTAGGGTAAAGCAGTGCCAGCAGTATAAGCCGAGAGAGGAGAGCAGTGCCAGCAGTATCAGCCGGGAGAGGAGAGCAGTGCCAGCAGTATCAGCCAGTAGGGGAGAGGAGTGCTAGCAGTATCAGCCGGGAGAGGAGAGCACTCACAGCAGTATTAGCAGTATCAGCCGATAGAGGAGAGCAGTGCCAGCAGTATCAGCCGGGAGAGGAGAGCAGTGCCAGCAGTATCAGCCGGGAGAGGAGAGCAGTGCCAGCAGTATCAGCCGGGAGAGGAGAGCAGTGCCAGCAGTATCAGCCAGTAGGGGAGAGGAGTGCTAGCAGTATCAGCCGGGAGAGGAGAGCACTCACAGCAGTATTAGCAGTATCAGCCGATAGAGGAGAGCAGTGCCAGCAGTATCAGCCGGGAGAGGAGAGCAGTGGCAGCAGTATCAGCCGGGAGAGGAGAGCAGTGCCAGCAGTACCAGCCCCTAGGGTAAAGCAGTGCCAGCAGTATCAGCCGGGAGAGGAGAGCAGTGCCAGCAGTATCAGCCGGGAGAGGAGAGCAGTGCCAGCAGTATCAGCCAGTAGGGGAGAGGAGTGCTAGCAGTATCAGCTGGGAGAGGAGAGCAGTGCCAGCAGTATCAGCCGGGAGAGGAGAGCAGTGCCAGCAGTATCAGCCGGGAGAGGAGAGCAGTGCCAGCAGTATCAGCCGGGAGAGGAGAGCAGTGCCAGCAGTATCAGCCGGGAGAGGAGAGCAGTGCCAGCAGTATCAGCCGGGAGAGGAGAGCAGTGCCAGCAGTATCAGCCGGGAGAGGAGAGCAGTGCCAGCAGTATCAGCCAGTAGGGGAGAGGAGTGCTAGCAGTATCAGCCGGGAGAGGAGAGCACTCACAGCAGTATTAGCAGTATCAGCCGATAGAGGAGAGCAGTGCCAGCAGTATCAGCCAGGAGAGGAGAGCAGTGCCAGCAGTATCAGCCGGGAGAGGAGAGCAGTGCCAGCAGTACCAGCCCCTAGGATAAAGCAGTGCCAGCAGTATCAGCCGGGAGAGGAGAGCAGTGCCAGCAGTATCAGCCGGGAGAGGAGAGCAGTGCCAGCAGTATCAGCCAGTAGGGGAGAGGAGTGCTAGCAGTATCAGCCGGGAGAGGAGAGCAGTGCCAGCAGTATCAGCCGGGAGAGGAGAGCAGTGCCAGCAGTATCAGCCGGGAGAGGAGAGCAGTGCCAGCAGTATCAGCCGGGAGAGGAGAGCAGTGCCAGCAGTACCAGCCCCTAGGGTAAAGCAGTGCCAGCAGTATAAGCCGAGAGAGGAGAGCAGTGCCAGCAGTATCAGCCGGGAGAGGAGAGCAGTGCCAGCAGTATCAGCCAGTAGGGGAGAGGAGTGCTAGCAGTATCAGCCGGGAGAGGAGAGCACTTACAGCAGTATTAGCAGTATCAGCCGATAGAGGAGAGCAGTGCCAGCAGTATCAGCCGGCAGAGGAGAGCAGTGCCAGCAGTATCAGCCGGGAGAGGAGAGCAGTGCCAGCAGTATCAGCCGGGAGAGGAGAGCAGTGCCAGCAGTACCAGCCCCTAGGGTAAAGCAGTGCCAGCAGTATCAGCCGGGAGAGGAGAGCAGTGCCAGCAGTATCAGCCAGTAGGGGAGAGGAGTGCTAGCAGTATCAGCCGGGAGAGGAGAGCACTCACAGCAGTATCAGCCCATAGAGGAGAGCAGTGCCAGCAGTATCAGCCGGGAGAGGAGAGCACTCACAGCAGTATCAGCCGATAGAGGAGAGCAGTGCCAGCAGTATCAGCCGGGAGAGGAGAGCAGTGCCAGCAGTATCAGCCGGGAGAGGAGAGCAGTGCCAGCAGTATCAGCCGGGAGAGGAGAGCAGTGCCAGCAGTACCAGCCCCTAGGGTAAAGCAGTGCCAGCAGTATAAGCCGAGAGAGGAGAGCAGTGCCAGCAGTATCAGCCGGGAGAGGAGAGCAGTGCCAGCAGTATCAGCCAGTAGGGGAGAGGAGTGCTAGCAGTATCAGCCGGGAGAGGAGAGCACTTACAGCAGTATTAGCAGTATCAGCCGGGAGAGGAGAGCAGTGCCAGCAGTACCAGCCCCTAGGGTAAAGCAGTGCCAGCAGTCAGGGCCGTAACTAGGGCTGTGCGACAGGGGCGACCGCCCAGGGCGCAACGCTGAAGGGGGGCGCAATTTACGAATATTTTAGGTTAATTTGGTTAAAATTGAGGGCTAGTGGGGCGCAATTTGTCTTTCTCGCCCAGGGCGCTAGAATTCTAAGTTACGGCTCTGCCAGCAGTATAAGCCGAGAGAGGAGAGCAGTGCCAGCAGTATCAGCCGGGAGAGGAGAGCAGTGCCAGCAGTATCAGCCAGTAGGGGAGAGGAGTGCTAGCAGTATCAGCCGGGAGAGGAGAGCACTCACAGCAGTATCAGCCCATAGAGGAGAGCAGTGCCAGCAGTATCAGCCGGGAGAGGAGAGCACTCACAGCAGTATCAGCCGGGAGAGGAGAGCAGTGCCAGCAGTATCAGCCGGGAGAGGAGAGCACTCACAGCAGTATCAGCCGGGAGAGGAGAGCAGTGCCAGCAGTATCAGCCGGGAGAGGAGAGCAGTGCCAGCAGTATCAGCCGGGAGAGGAGAGCAGTGCCAGCAGTATCAGCCGGGAGAGTTTGGCTGCCTGTAAAAAAATAGGATATATTAATTTGATCGAGACAAATGAAAGGGGAAAAATCAGAGAATGCACTTTGCTCAATATACAAAGAAAACTTCAAAAAATGTTAAAATGTAATAAGAGTGTTAGGAGAGTGGTAGGAGGGTGGTAGGAAGGTGTCAGGAGGGTGGTATTTGGGTGGTAGGAGGGTGTCAGGAGGGTGGTAGGAGGTTGGTAGGAGGGTGTCAGGAGGGTGGTAGGAGGATGGTAGGAAGGTGTCAGGAGGATGGTATTTGCGTGGTAGGAGGGTGTCAGGAGGGTGGTAGGAGGTTGGTAGGAGGGTGTCAGGAGGGTGGTAGGAGGGTGTTAGGAGGGTGGTAGGAGGGTGTCATGAGGGTGATAGGGGGGTGTCAGGAGGGTGGTAGGTGGGTAGTAGGAAGGTGGTAGGAGGGTGTCAGGAAGGTGGTAGGAGGGTGGTAGGATGGTGGTAGGAGGGTGGTAGGAAGGTGTCAGGAGGGTGGTAGGAGGGTGTCATGAGGGTGGTAGGAGGGTGTCAGGAGGGTGGTAGGTGGGTAGTAGGAGGGTGGTAGGAGGGTGTCAGGAAGTTGGTAGGAGGGTGGTAGGATGGTGGTAGGAATGTGTCAGGAGGGTGGTAGGTGGATAGTAGGAGGGTGGTAGGAGGTTGGTAGGAGGGTGTCAGGAGGGTGGTAGGAGAGTGGTAGGAGGGTGGTAGGAGGGTGTCATGACAGTGGTAGGAGGGTGGTAGGTGGGTAGTAGGAGGGTGGTAGGAGGGAGTCAGGAAGGTGGGTAAGAGGGTGGTAGGATGGTGGTAGGAAGGTGTCAGGAGGGTGGTAGAAGGCTGTCATGACGTTGGTAGGAGGGTGTCAGGAGGGTGGTAGGTGGATAGTAGGTGGGTGGTAGGAGGGTGTCAGGATGGTGGTAGAAGGGTGGTAGGAGGGTGGTAGGAAGGTGTCATGATGGTGGTAGGAGGGTGTCAGGAGAGTGGTAGGATGGTGTCAGGAAGGTAGTAGGATGGTGGTAGGAAGGTGTCAGGAGGGTGATAGGAGGGTGTCATGAGGGTGGTAGGAGGGTGTCAGGAGGGTGGTAGGTGGGAAGTAGGAGGGTGTCAGGAAGGTGGTAGGAGGGTGGTAGAAAGGTGTCAGGAGGGTGGTAGGTGGTAGTAGGAGGGTGTCAGGAAGGTGGTAGAAAGGTGGTAGGATGGTAGTAGGAAGGTGTCAGGAGGATGTTAGGAGGATGGTAGGAGAGTGGACTTTAATGTGACATTTACACCCAACAGTGAACAATTTTCGTTATTTCCACACACATAGGTGCACTGTTGTGTGTGCGCTGTGGGTGTGTTATCAGCGTGCTGGGGGAGCGCTGTGTGCGCACTGTAGGTGTGTTATCTGTGTGCTGGGGGCACTTAGGTGTAATGTCTGATTCTGAGCATGTGTAGACCTATTATAAGATGCAGCACATGAAGGGACTTAGGTCCCTCTACAGAGTAAAACTCGACCCTTTAGTTTTGCTCTGTAATGGATCCTATCTCAGATGTTTTATGAATCTGGAGATAAGTAAATTTGTCTGATATTCACTAGGGATGAGCGCACTCGGATTTATGAAATCCGAGCCCACCCGAACGTTGCGGATCCGAGTCGGATCCGAGACAGATCCGGGTATTGGCGCCAAATTCAAAAGTGAAACTGAGGCTCTGACTCATAATCCCGTTGTCGGATCTCGCGATACTCGGATCCTATAAATTCCCCGATAGTCGCCGCCATCTTCACTCGGGCATTGATCAGGGTAGAGGGAGGGTGTGTTAGGTGGTCCTCTGTGCTGTTTAGTTCTGTGCTGTTTAGTTCTGTGCTGTTTAGTTCTGTGCTGTTTAGTTCTGTGCTGTTTAGTTCTGTGCTGTTTAGTTCTGTGCTGTTTAGTTCTGTGCTGTTTAGTGCTGTGCTGTTTAGTGCTGTGCTGTTTAGTGCTGTGCTGTTTAGTGCTGTGCTGTGCTGTGCTGTGCTGTGCTGTGCTGTGTTCTGCAGTATCAGTCCAGTGGTGCTGTGTGCTGTGCTCTGTCCTTCTGAGGTCAGTGGTGCTGCTGGGTCCTGTGCTGTGTCCTGTTCAGTCCAGTGGTGCTGTGTCCTGTGCTCTGTGCTTCTAAGGGCATAGTTATTTCCCCATTATTCCCCTGTGTTTAAAAAAATAAAAAAAAGTTTTTTTAAAAAATACCAAAAACTACTTTAATTTTTTTTAATTACCACAAAATTTGCACAACCAATCCTGCAGTATAAGCCCATTGGTACTGCAATATTACCAAGTTCACACATTCAGCAGTAAAAGTCCAGTGGTGCTGTGTCCTGTGCTCTGTCCTGCTGAGTTCCGTAGTGCTGCTGGGTCCTGTGCCGTGTCCTGTTCAGTCCAGTGGTGCTGTGTCCTGTGCTCTGTGCTTCTAAGGGCATAGTTATTTCCCCATTATTCCCAAGTTTTTAAAAAATAAAAAAAAAGTAAAAAAAAATAAAAAATTTTTTTTTAAAAAAAAATATATAATAATTATAACCAAATTTGCAAAACCAATCCAGCAGTATAAGTCCATTGGTACTGCAATATTACCAAGTTCACACATTCTGCAGTATCAGTCCAGTGGTGCTGTGTCCTGTGCTCTGTCCTGCTGAGTTCCGTAGTGCTGCTGGGTCCTGTGCCGTGTCCTGTTCAGTCCAGTGGTGCTGTGTCCTGTGCTCTGTGCTTCTAAGGGCATAGTTATTTCCCCACTATTCCCAAGTTTTTTATAAATAAAAAAAAAGTAAAAAAAAATAAAAAATTTAAAAACAAAAAAATATATAATAATTATAACCAAATTTGCAAAACCAATCCAGCAGTATAAGTCCATTGGTACTGCAATATTACCAAGTTCACACATTCTGCAGTATCTTGTGCTACATATAATGGAGACCAAAAATTTGGAGGATAAAGTAGGGAAAGATCAAGACCCACTTCCTCCTAATGCTGAAGCTGCTGCCACTAGTCATGACATAGACGATGAAATGCCATCAACGTCGTCTTCCAAGCCCGATGCCCAATCTCGTAGTACCGGGCATGTAAAATCCAAAAAGCCCAAGTTAAGAAAAAGTAGCAAAAAGAGAAACTTAAAATCATCTGAGGAGAAACGTAAAGTTGCCAATATGCCATTTACGACACGGAGTGGCAAGGAACGGCTTAGGCCCTGGCCCATGTTCATGACTAGTGGTTCAGCTTCACCCACGGATCTTAGCCCTCCTCCTCCTCCCCCCCCCCTACAAAAAATTGAAGAGAGTTATGCTGTCAGCAACAAAACAGCAAACAACTCTGCCTTCTAAAGAGAAATTATCACAAATCCCCAAGGCGAGTCCAAGGGTGTTGGTGGTTGTCAAGCCTGACCTTCCCATCACTGTACGGGAAGAGGTGGCTCGGGAGGAGGCTATTGATGATGTAGCTGGCGCTGTGGAGGAACTTGATGATGAGGATGGTGATGTGGTTATTGTAAATGAGGCACCAGGGGGGGAAACAGCTGATGTCCATGGGATGAAAAAGCCCATCGTCATGCCTGGTCAGAAGACCAAAAAATGCACCTCTTCGGTCTGGAGTTATTTTTATCCAAATCCAGACAACCAATGTATGGCCATATGTAGCTTATGTAAAGCTCAAATAAGCAGGGGTAAGGATCTTGCCCACCTAGGAACATCCTCCCTTATACGTCACCTGAATAACCTTCATAGTTCAGTGGTTAGTTCAGGAACTGGGGCTAGGACCCTCATCGGTACAGGGACACCTAAATCCCGTGGTCCAGTTGGATACACACCAGCAACACCCTCCTCGTCAACTTCCTCCACAATCTCCATCAGATTCAGTCCTGCAGCCCAAGTCAGCAGCCAGACTGAGTCCTCCTCAATACGGGATTCATCCGAGGAATCCTGCAGCGGTACGCCTACTACTGCCACTGCTGCTGTTGCTGCTGTTAGTCGGTCATCTTCCCAGAGGGGAAGTCGTAAGACCGCTAAGTCTTTCACAAAACAATTGACCGTCCAACAGTCGTTTGCCATGACCACAAAATACGATAGTAGTCACCCTATTGCAAAGCGTATAACTGCGGCTGTAACTGCAATGTTGGTGTTAGACGTGCGCCCGGTGTCCGCCATCAGTGGAGTGGGATTTAGAGGGTTGATGGAGGTATTGTGTCCCCGGTACCAAATCCCCTCGAGATTCCACTTCACTAGGCAGGCGATACCAAAAATGTACAGAAAAGTACGATCAAGTGTCCTCAGTGCTCTTAAAAATGCGGTTGTACCCACTGTCCACTTAACCACGGACATGTGGACAAGTGGTTCTGGGCAAACAAAGGACTATATGACTGTGACAGCCCACTGGGTAGATGCATCCCCTTCCGCAGCAACAGCAACAGCTGCATCAGTAGCAGCATCTACAAAATGGCTGCTCATGCAAAGGCAGGCAACATTGTGCATTACAGGCTTTAATAAGAGGCACAACGCTGACAACATATTAAAGAAAATGAGGGAAATTATCTCCCAGTGGCTTACCCCACTTAGACTCTCATGGGGATTTGTGGTGTCAGACAATGCCAGTAACATTGTGCGGGCATTAAATATGGGCAATTTCCAGCACGTCCCATGTTTTGCCCACACCATTAATTTGGTGGTGCAGCATTACCTCAAGAGTGACAGGGGTGTGCAGGAGATGCTTGCGGTGGCGCGCAAAATTGCTGGACACTTTCGGCATTCAGCCAGTGCCTACCGCAGACTAGAGGCACATCAAAAAAGCATGAACCTGCCCTGCCATCACCTCAAACAAGAGGTTGTGACGCGCTGGAACTCCACCCTCTATATGCTGCAGAGGATGGAGGAGCAGCAAAAGGCCATTCAGGCCTACACAGCCACCTACGACATAGGCAAAGGAGTGGGGATGCGCCTCAGTCAAGCGCAGTGGAGACTGATTTCCGTGTTGTGCAAGGTTCTGCAGCCATTTGAACTTGCCACACGAGAAGTCAGTTCCGACACTGCCAGCTTGAGTCAGGTCATTCCCCTGATCAGGCTGTTGCAGAAGCAGCTGGAGAAAGTGAGGGAGGAGCTGGTAAGCCATTGCGATTACACCAAGCATGTAGCTCTTGTGGATGTAGCCCTTCGTACGCTTTGCCAGGATCCGAGGGTGGTCACTCTTTTAAAGTCAGAGGAATACATTCTGGCCACCGTGCTCGATCCTCGGTTTAAAGCGTATGTTGTGTCTCTGTTTCCGGCGGACACAAGTCTACAGCGGTGCAAAGACCTGCTGGTCAGGAGATTGTCCTCTGAAGAGGACCGTGACATGCCAACAGCTCCACCCTCATTTTCTTCCACATCTATGGCTGCGAGGAAAAAGCTCAGTTTTCCCAAAAGAGGCGCTGGCGGGGATGCTGATAACATCTGGTCCGGACTGAAGGACCTGCCAACCATTGCAGACATGTCTACTGTCGCTGCATTGGATGCTGTCACAATAGAAAAAATTGTGGATGATTACTTTGCTGACACCATCCAAGTAGACATGTCAGACAGTCCATATTGTTACTGGCAGGAAAAAAAGGCAGTTTGGAAGCCCCTGTACAAACTGGCTCTATTTTACCTGAGTTGTCCCCCCTCCAGTGTGTACTCGGAAAGAGTTTTTAGTGCAGCGGGGAACCTGGTCAGTGAGCGGCGAAGGAGGTTGCTTCCTCATAACGTTGAAAAAATGATGTTTATAAAAATGAATAATCAATTCCTCAATGAAGTACAGCACTGCCCTCCAGACAGTACAGAGGGACCTGTGGTTGTGGAGTCCAGCGGGGACGAATTGATAATGTGTGATGAGGAGGAAGTACACACTGTAGGGGGAGAGGAATCAGAGGTTGAGGATGAGGACGACATCTTGCCTCAGTAGAGCCTGTTTAGTCTGTACAGGGAGAGATGAATAGCTTTTTTGATGTGGGGGCCCAAACAAACCAATCATTTCAGCCAAAGTTGTTTGGTAGGCCCTGTCGCTGAAATGATTGGTTCGTTAAAGTGTGCATGTCCTATTTCAACAACATAAGGGTGGGTGTGAGGGCCCAAGGACAATTCCATCTTGGACCTTTTTTTTTGGCATTATATGACCAATCAACAGTCGTTTGCCATGTTCAAAAAGTAAAACCAAATTTAAAAAAATACAAGAAATTAAACCAAAAGTAAAATGCCGTGTCATAATTTAAAACAAGAGGTATTGACGTGCTCTAAAACTACTGTATTGTTGTTTATATTTTATAAACACTACACTTGAAAGCTTGAGTCTTTCAATAAAAAAGTAACTGTCCATTGCACGACTATGTGCAACAGGGACATTTTTTTGGGTTTACAAAGTCAAACAATAACACTTTGACCCTGTCTGTCTGGGATCTCAATGACGAATTGTCTGTACCATGTTTGGAGGAGGTATTGTGGCCCCGGTATCAAATTGGGTACCGGGGCCACCCCACTATGCAGTCCAGATACTTGTTTGGTGGAATTCAGACACGTGGAGGGTTTTTTAATTATATTGTGGCCTCGATACCAAATTGTGTACCGGGGCCACCACACTACGCAGTCAAGATAGATAGATGCGTATTGCGTATCATAGATAAAGTACATTCAGTGGTGTGGGGCAAATTGAAAAATATTCAAAATGCACTGACATTATCAAAAACAAGAGGTTGTCACACGCTAAAACTCCAACATGTATATGATGGAGAGGATGGAGGAGCAGCCGTATGTGTAGTGTAATGCAGATCTGTTGAAGGTTTTTTATATATTTTATTGTGGTGCCCAGTGCCCACTCCTCTACGCAGTCCAGGTACAATTATTGGTGCGAATCATAAAAGTTCAGGGTTTTTAAGATATTGTGGTGACCCACTCCTCTACGCAGTCCAGGTACAATTATTGGTGCGAATCATAAAAGTTCAGGGTTTTTAAGATATTGTGGTGACCCACTCCTCTACGCAGTCCAGGTACAATTATTGGTGCGAATCATAAAAGTTCAGGGTTTTTAATATATTGTGGTGACCCACTCCTCTACGCAGTCCAGGTACAATTATTGGTGCGAATCATAAAAGTTCAGGGTTTTTAAGATATTGTGGTGACCCACTCCTCTACGCAGTCCAGGTACAATTATTGGTGCGAATCATAAAAGTTCAGGGTTTTTAATATATTGTGGTGACCCACTCCTCTACGCAGTCCAGGTACAATTATTGGTGCGAATCATAAAAGTTCAGGGTTTTTAAGATATTGTGGTGACCCACTCCTCTACGCAGTCCAGGTACAATTATTGGTGCGAATCATAAAAGTTCAGGGTTTTTAATATATTGTGGTGACCCACTCCTCTACGCAGTCCAGGTACAATTATTGGTGCGAATCATAAAAGTTCAGGGTTTTTAAGATATTGTGGTGACCCACTCCTCTACGCAGTCCAGGTACAATTATTGGTGCGAATCATAAAAGTTCAGGGTTTTTAATATATTGTGGTGACCCACTCCTCTACGCAGTCCAGGTACAATTATTGGTGCGAATCATAAAAGTTCAGGGTTTTTAAGATATTGTGGTGACCCACTCCTCTACGCAGTCCAGGTACAATTATTGGTGCGAATCATAAAAGTTCAGGGTTTTTAATATATTGTGGTGACCCACTCCTCTACGCAGTCCAGGTACAATTATTGGTGCGAATCATAAAAGTTCAGGGTTTTTAAGATATTGTGGTGACCCACTCCTCTACGCAGTCCAGGTACAATTATTGGTGCGAATCATAAAAGTTCAGGGTTTTTAATATATTGTGGTGACCCACTCCTCTACGCAGTCCAGGTACAATTATTGGTGCGAATCATAAAAGTTCAGGGTTTTTAAGATATTGTGGTGACCCACTCCTCTACGCAGTCCAGGTACAATTATTGGTGCGAATCATAAAAGTTCAGGGTTTTTAAGATATTGTGGTGACCCACTCCTCTACGCAGTCCAGGTACATTTATTGGTGCGATTCATAAAAGTTCAGGGTGTTTAATATATATTGTGGTGACCCACTCCTCTACGCAGTCCAGGTACATTTATTGGTGCGAATCATAAAAGTTCAGGGTTTTTAAGATATTGTGGTGACCCACTCCTCTACGCAGTCCAGGTACATTTATTGGTGCGAATCATAAAGGTTCAGGGTTTTTAAGATATTGTGGTGACCCACTCCTCTACGCAGTCCAGGTACATTTATTGGTGCGATTCATAAAAGTTCAGGGTTTTTAAGATATTGTGGTGACCCACTCCTCTACGCAGTCCAGGTACATTTATTGGTGCGAATCATAAAAGTTCAGGGTTTTTAATATATCTTGTGGTGACCCACTCCTCTAGGCAGTCCAGGTACATTTATTGGTGCGAATCATAAAAGTTCAGGGTTTTTAATATATATTGTGGTGACCCACTCCTCTACGCAGTCCAGGTACATTTATTGGTGCGATTCATAAAAGTTCAGGGTTTTTAATATATCTTGTGGTGACCCACTCCTCTAGGCAGTCCAGGTACATTTATTGGTGCGAATCATAAAAGTTCAGGGTTTTTAATATATCTTGTGGTGACCCACTCCTCTACGCAGTCCAGGTACATTTATTGGTGCGATTCATAAAAGTTCAGGGTTTTTAATATATATTGTGGTGACCCACTCCTCTACGCAGTCCAGGTACATTTATTGGTGCGATTCATAAAAGTTCAGGGTTTTTAAGATATTGTGGTGACCCACTCCTCTACGCAGTCCAGGTACATTTATTGGTGCGAATCATAAAAGTTCAGGGTTTTTAATATATCTTGTGGTGACCCACTCCTCTACGCAGTCCAGGTACATTTATTGGTGCGATTCATAAAAGTTCAGGGTTTTTAATATATATTGTGGTGACCCACTCCTCTACGCAGTCCAGGTACATTTATTGGTGCGATTCATAAAAGTTCAGGGTTTTTAAGATATTGTGGTGACCCACTCCTCTACGCAGTCCAGGTACATTTATTGGTGCGAGTCATAAAAGTTCAGGGTTTTTAATATATCTTGTGGTGACCCACTCCTCTACGCAGTCCAGGTACATTTATTGGTGCGAATCATAAAAGTTCAGGGTTTTTAATATATATTGTGTTGACCCACTCCTCTACGCAGTCCAGGTACATTTATTGGTGCGATTCATAAAAGTTCAGGGTTTTTAAGATATTGTGGTGACCCACTCCTCTACGCAGTCCAGGTACATTTATTGGTGCGAATCATAAAAGTTCAGGGTTTTTAATATATCTTGTGGTGACCCACTCCTATACGCAGTCCAGGTACATTTATTGGTGCGATTCATAAAAGTTCAGGGTTTTTAATAGATATTGTGGTGACCCACTCCTCTACGCAGTCCAGGTACATTTATTGGTGCGAATCATAAAAGTTCAGGGTTTTTAATATATCTTGTGGTGACCCACTCCTCTACGCAGTCCAGGTACATTTATTGGTGCGAATCATAAAAGTTCAGGGTTTTTAATATATATTGTGGTGACCCACTCCTCTACGCAGTCCAGGTACATTTATTGGTGCGATTCATAAAAGTTCAGGGTTTTTAATATATATTGTGGTGACCCACTCCTCTACGCAGTCCAGGTACATTTATTGGTGCGAATCATAAAAGTTCAGGGTTTTTAATATATCTTGTGGTGACCCACTCCTCTACACAGTCCAGGTACATTTATTGGTGCGATTCATAAAAGTTCAGGGTTTTTAATATATATTGTGGTGACCCACTCCTCTACGCAGTCCAGAAAGATACCTTGTTGCAACGTTTTGGACTAATAACTATATTGTGAGGTGTTCAGAATACACTGTAAATTAGTGGAAATGCTTGTTATTGAATGTTATTGAGGTTAATAATAGCCTAGGAGTGAAAATAAGCCCAAAAACTTGATTTTTAAACTTTTTATGTTTTTTTCAAAAAAAATCCGAATCCAAAACCTTAAATCCGAACCGAGACCTTTCGTCAAGTGTTTTGCGAGACAAATCCGAACCCCAAAAATAACGAAAATCCGGATCCAAAACACAAAACACGAGACCTCAAAAGTCGCCGGTGCACATCCCTAATATTCACCTCGAGTTTGATTTAATAAGGAAAGTAAGGCAAAAAATTAAGTAAGATTTCTCCTGGACAAAACCATGTTACAATTCAAAGGGTGCAAATTAATTTATTATTTTGCACAAAAGGAAAATACTGATAGTTTTGTCATGTAACACACAAATACTTTTATTTTTGCACTGACATTTGAAGTTGATCCAGGATATGTCCTACCGCAACTATAATTCTATCCCCACATTTTAAACTTATCACCCCCTCCAATGCAACATGGTTTTGCCCAGGTGAAAAGTTACTGATATTTTTTTGCTTTACTTTCCTTAATGAACCAGACCCTCACTGTCCAGCAGGGCCGGACTGGGACTAAAAATCAGTCCTGGCATTTAAAGTACACAGGCCCACCTCAGTTCCCGCAGGAAAGAAACCATGTGCCGCCTCGCAGTGGCGTCAAAAAGGGCGTGACCACATTGTGTTGTGGGTGTGGCCAACATGGGACATTGATACATACTTTATAATAAAACATTACATTTATCACGCCCTCCCAGCCCTCCATAACGCTATCCCCCCAGACACATTATGATACCCCCAGCCCACTGTACTTATCTATGCTTCTGATGCTGCTGACATCCATCAGGGTGGAAACTTCCTGTAGAGTGAGCAGGGAAGATCTTTGTCTCATGAGATTACCAAATCTTGTGATACTTAGAGCTCCTCGGCTTGCTCTGCAGGCTGTGTCCTGTCCAGGAACTGGGAGCAGCTATCAGTTCCCTCCTGCTAACCAGAGCTGGATTAACGCTTGGGGGACATGGGGTATTTAAGACAGGGGGCCCCTATTATGTAACATGGTTATCATTTTATACAAATGTTAGACAAATGTACAGGCAATACTGTGTGCACTACTGTTAGTTGCACGCAGCTCTGCCTTCATGAGCAGTACAGTGCGAAGTGGGACTTACCTCCCAACTGTCCTTGTAGTCCGACCAAATCTCACTAATCTCACCAAAATTCAGGACAGTTGACAGACTGTTCTCTCCTACCTGTTCTTGCCACTTTCACCACCTGTGGCTGCTGGTGTCTTTAGTTGCTGCTTGTCTGGATCCTGGAATGTTGGAGGCCCTATTTGTAAAAAAATGGGTACATGTAATTTAAAAAACTCCAACCAGCCCTGGTGTTTAATCAATACAACCCATGTTTTATAATTAGGTCTCCCTCCAGCCCCAATATTAAAATACTATTATTCACATTTAATAAATAAACCTATATCCCTCCCTCCAAACAACCACATCATTAAATTAAAGGTCCAATCACCCCTTCTTAAATTGCTAGGCCCCAATATTAAATTAACCCACATCACCCCAGAAATAAAATAGCACCAATTAAATAATTAGCCCCCACCTAAACTCCACCATTAAATTAATAGCCTATCTCCCACATTATATTAACACTGTCTCCCATCCCTCATGCCTGAGTACATGCCCCCAATTGATATTAAGACACCATAGTGCCCCCAAATCATATTATACCATACAGTAGTGTCCCAAAATTATATTATACCATACAGTAGTGTAGCATCCTTTCACTTCTGCACCCCCCTGTGTGGCATCCCTTCCCCCCGCCCCCCCCCCCCCCTCCCATTTTAGTGTACTTACCTTCTCATTTCTCTACTTGTTTCTGGTGTCTTCTGCTCTACTGTCCGCTCCTCTGACAGCTTTCAGGACCCGACCCGGCCAGGACATGTGGAGCGCTGCGCGCGGCACATGTGATCTGGTGGCTGGTTCCTGGGGAGGCCAGCCACCAGGAAGTGATCTGTGACCACCGACACTGCCTGTCCTGGACACGATCATGGGATTATACAAATACTCCCATGATCGCTGCGCAGGGGACCGGACCGTCCCACACAGCCATCGGCCCTTCTGGCAAATGCCAAAAGTGCCAGATGGCCAGTCCGACCCTGCAGTCCAGGCAGCCTGTGGTCACTACATCTACTCACAGTTAGCGGTGGGATAAGATGTTTCCCGCTGCACCTTGTGTCATACAATGGAATAATCACATAGTGCAAAGGATTGTGGGTGTCACTTATCCTTCTGTACGATGGGAATTTCTACGGAAAACGGGGGATTCTGCGGTGGTCAGAGGCAGATCTGATACTCTGGACCTCTACGACCCCCCCCAGACCTCGCTGTACCCCCATGCGGGCCCCACGCTCAGCCCTATTTACAGGTTTGCTCCTCTCCTGCAGTATTTTTAGCCTTTGAGCTGGGAACAATTATGTGCTGTGTCCCCTCCACCCTCCAAATTATCAAAGACAATAAGTAACGAGAAGCAGAGCTGCAGCTGGAGCAGCCGGTGATGTTAGTAATTATGGAAACATCCGACACCCACAATTGAACAATGTTTAGAAAGAAGATATTTAATGAAACATATAATGACTGGGTCACTGGAAAGTACATTGTAGTCACACTGAGGAAACTGAATCACTTAGAAATATACATCTGTTATCCCCTCGGCCTGAGAACGTGTTTATATTCTTGTTGTGGATTTACTGCGTACAGAAGGGACAGATGATATCGGCGTCTATCTCAGTGTATTCACTGTATATAGGGCTATCCGAGGAGCCCCCACCGGAGGCAAGATCACAACAATCCCCTTTCTGTTATCACAGGATGATGATAGCAGAAGATATTCAATATATATATATATATCTTTTTTTTCATTATCTCTTTATTTATTTACTGTTATTTATCTTTTTAAACTTTTTTTCTCCAACAAGTGGAACTGAAGCACAAATCTGGACTTATGGATCCACAGCACAAATGTGATCCAGCTCGTTGGGACACACGACATAGATCTATAGACTGGATCAGTGGCCCCAGCAAGATTTTATTAATAAATTATGTCTATAGAAGGTTTTTCTTTATATACTATTTGCGTTAATTTTCTTACACTCGATAACTGTAGGGATCACACCATGAATAATAACTGTAGGGATCACACAATGTATGATAACTGTAGGGATCACACCATGAATAATAACTATAGGGATCACACAATGGATGATAACTGTAAGGATCACACAATAAATAATAACTGTAGGGATCACACCATGAATAATAACTGTAGGGATCACACCATGAATAATAACTGTAGGGATCACACAATGGATGATAACTGTAGGGATCACACAATGAATAATAACTGTAGGGATCACACAATGGATGATAACTGTAGGGATCACACCATGAATAATAACTATAGGGATCCCACAATTTAATCATGAGATGCATCTAATGTGTCTTTATAAAACATTAATTCTGCTCCTACACAAGACACGGGGCCGTTTTCACGTTGATAATGAAGACGTATATTTGCATTTACACGTTAGATTTAAGGTTACACATATCTGTAGAGGCTTGTGACTCAATATACAGAAGTGAAAACATACATGTAAAGGTGCATATCTGCCCATATACACACATACATCTCATGTATTCACCAACAGGTTATGAAATCAGACAATAGTATTATATTCCATTAATAATAAATAATATCTCTCATCCTCTACATTGGTGTCGCTGACAACCGACATTCAGCGCGTTTGCTAATGGGATTGACTGAAAAATAATAACCTGACACATGATCAATATCCCCCTGCGAGAACTTTTATTAAATCATGAAGATCTTCTCCTCCGATTTCCGTCAGTTTCTGGTTCAGAGACAGGTATACTAATATACATTGGAGACGGGCGACCCCTTAACCTTTATAAGGGCCACACATTAATCTTATTAATAAATTATAACAATACATTTAATCAAAGAGACACCTGTCTGTAATAACATATCAGTAGGGATTTTACACACGTTACACACATACACGTTACACACACGTTACACACACGTTACACACATACACCTACTGGCCAGGAATGTCCGGGACATTCGTGAATTTCGGGTAAGCCTTCCGAAGCCCCTAAAGAGCAGCAGCGTTGTATCACAGAGCAGGGGCAAAATAACACCCGCTCCCCTCCGCAGTCGGTGCGTACTGTCACACGCTATAATAAATCTGACAATAAAGTGGGAAGGACCCGGGGGCCACAGGTGAGGGCTCAGAGAGCCGCCTGTTGCTCATCAATGAGCTAGTACCGAAAACAGACACACATACAGGGGACATATCCGTTATCGGGGATGATAATACTTTGTGACATTCAGTTCTTTACCATTCAGCATTATCACCAAAAAAAAAAAGCACTTTTGTGCCAATGTTATTTCTCCGCAGAAAGAACGGGGTGGAGGGATAAAATATTGAATTTATTTTGTGCAATACTGTCACACACGTGCAGTTGTAGTCACCGGAATCTGTTCATCATACTTTGGGTGGAGAATCAGGTACAATTCTTGAATCACATCGATAATTAATGTATATTTTAATGAAATAAAAGAATAAAAACACCTTTAATTAAAGAAATCCGTTATCCCTATGGGGTTAAACATCACTGCAGGCTTCCTCATGAATCTCAGCTAACTTAAAATACCACAAAAAATAATTTGTTGCAAAAATTATTTTGTTCGACGTTGGTCTCTTAGAAATGAATAGAGCTAGAGCCCAGCCCTTTAGAAAATAAATATTGCTTATATATTATTATTATTAGTAGTAGTATTGTATTATTATTTTTATTATTATTATTAAATTATTTATTATTATTAATAATAATAATAATAATAATAATAATAACATAGATTTATCACTATATTTTAAATATAGAAGCTGAGTTTAAAAAAAAAAAATATTGCAACGAAACATTGAACAGTCAGCGTGTAACACACCATCATCCACACTAATGTCCCATCCACCTGTATGTCCATTCTTCCAGTAACATGTGGTGCAAAATTGAATGTACCATCCTTGCTCCCCATCCCAGCCACACCCGTTGCAAGGCCCAGGCCTCTGTCTCAGCTGCGCTCTGTCTGGATGTCTGTGCTAGTCCCTGGTCCACACCTGTGTGTGGTTGGCCTGATGTGTACTCCCTCGCAGGTCTAAGGGATCCAATGCAGCCTCTTCCTCCTCACCAAGCTCTTTGCCCCCTTGTTCCCTCTGTCTATATGGTCCAAATAACCCACCACTCTGCTCCTATTCAACCAGACTCTCCTGGCTCCTTCTGGGCTCTACACTTCTCCCAGTCCCTCCTGGCTCCTCCCAGGCTCTCCTGCCCCTTTCCTGCCTCTCCTGGGTTCTACCAGACTCTCTGCTCCTCTTTCCAGCCTCTCCTGGCTCCTTACAGGCTCTCTGCTCCTCTTGGACTCTCACAGTTTCTTTGTTTTGATTTTAAAATTGCAGCTTGTCGCAGGATTTACTCCTGCCTCTAACTGTAGCCACATCGTCTGATGGGAGTAGGAGGGGCGGATTATTGGGGGCCATTACCTTAGTATAAACGTATCAGAGCTTGTTTTACCCCAAGTCTGATAACCCCCCCCCCCCCCCCCCTTTGCATTAGGTCTACTGATTGATCATATTTCTTGATAGCTCCAATTTAGGCAGGAAAGTCGCAATTCTAGTGGAAGAGTTAGATGGGTATGTCCACGATGTCGCCAACAATGTGACCAAGCTCCTAAAGAGATTCAGTCACCTTCTGTATCCCTAATGTAGAATGTTGGGATTTATGGATTAATTGTGTGCTCTATGTAGGTCTACATGTAAGATGTACACATAATGGATGTAAAATGGCGATGATATCATCCAACCACTTCTAAATGAGATCCAGTATCACTTTGAACCATAAAGGGACCTTGATCTATATTTTACATGTAGAAATCAAAGAAAGGATTAATTACTAACACTGTCCAATATTAGTAGCAGAGGAGCTAAGAGCCCAGGAGAACATAGGAGGAGCAGAGAGCCTGGAAGGAGCCAGGGGAGGCCGGGAAGAGCCAGGAGAGGCAGGGAGGAGTGGAGTGCCCAGAAGGGGCCAGCAGGAGCAGCCAGGAGAGCCGGGGATAAGCGAGGAGAGGCCAGGAGGAGCCTGAAGAGGACGGGAAGAGCCAGGAGAGGCAGGGAGGAGTGGAGTGCCCAGAAGGGGCCAGCAGGAGCAGCCAGGAGAGCCGGGGATAAGCTAGGAGAGGCCAGGAGGAGCCTGAAGAGGCCGGGAAGAGCCAGGAGAGGCAGGGAGGAGTGGAGTGCCCAGAAGGGGCCAGCAGGAGCAGCCAGGAGAGCCGGGGATAAGCTAGGAGAGGCCAGGAGGAGCCTGAAGAGGCCGGGAAGAGCCAGGAAAGGCAGGGAGGAGTGGAGTGCCCAGAAGTAGCCAGCAGGAGCTGAAGTCCCGTGAGGAACGTGGAGAGTCCAAGAGGAGCAGAGAGCCTGTAAGGAGCCAGGAGAGGCAGGAAAGGGGCAGGAGAGCCTGGTAGAACCCAGGAGAGGCAGGAAAGGGGCAGGAGAGCCTGGGATGATCCATGGGGGACTGGGAGAAGTGTAGAGCCCAGAAGGAGCCAGGAGAGTCTGGTTGAATAGGAGCAGAGTGGTGGGTTATTTGGACCATATAGACAGAGGGAACAAGGGGGCAAAGAGCTTGGTGAGGAGGAAGAGGCTGCATTGGATCCCTTAGACCTGCGAGGGAGTACACATCAGGACTACCACACACAGGTGTGGACCAGGGACTAGCACAGACATCCAGACAGAGCGCAGCTGAGACAGAGGCCTCGGCCTTGCAATGGGTGTGGCTGGGATGGGGAGCAAGGATGGTACATTCAATTTTGCACCGCATGTTACTGGGAGAATGGACATACAGGTGGATGGGACATTAGTGTGGATGATGGTGTGTTACACGCTGACTGTGTTCAATGTATGTGCAGCAAGATTGAGGCTGAGAGGGATTAATATTATAGTTATGGTATATATGATACACAATACCAAGGTCCCAGAGGGTGTTGGTTGTGCTCTGACTGGTTATCTCCAGGACCTTTGGGGGAGGCAGTTATCTATAAACATGGGGCTTATCTGTCTATTTATGGGGGTTTACAGTTCTAGATGTCTATGTATGATTATGATCGGACGCTAACTGCCATTTTCTCCATTATGTAATAACTACAGGATGTGATCAATCTGCATTCATAGATATTGGTAGTGATCTCTATACAATAAGAGACCAATCCCATTACTGCTGGTCCATGTCACCCCTGTTCTGGTGGGCATTACAAAATACATCCCCCAAATCTCTGATGGTTTAATAATGCAGACTGCCCAGTATCTGCTGGTGACCCCAGATCACCGACTCAATCAATGACTTACTCCTCCTGGGGTCCCAGGCTGTCTCACGGGGGGCTGGAAAAGTTTTGCTTTGCTGGGGCTCAGCAGGAAGCTCCCAGCTCTCTGATTCCAGGATAGTTCCAGCCATTCAACAAACAGTGTGTGCAGACCTCCTGACAATATGATTGGTGAATGGCCAGCACTATCCACCAATCAGCATGCTTGGAGCCATCTACTGGTATGGGAGAAGTCAACATACCCATTTACTGTGCAGCCAAGAGGCAGCAACGAACTCTGCAACTGCAGGTAGCCCAGCCCCAGATTACACCCACCGTCCCACCCTGCCCCTCATTCATACACATAGCACACATGCTGGACACCGCCTGACCACCCCCCACATCCCTGTGTCTTTTGGAGGGACCAGGAATCTATTTTCACTTTGTTTCACTTTTCATTCCTATATCTAGAAGTCATACTGTATATTTGCATTGGAAATAAGGCTACAAGTTTTGTCTGTTCTTCCTGAATAGTGTGATGAACGCAGAGGTTTATATTTACCAAGGACTCCCATGGACGGTAACTTCCCAGCTACAGAGAGAGACAGAGGATCAGCTGAATACAAAATATTCCTCCAAGTTCATAAGAGCGACTCATAAACCAGAGATGAAATGAAGACAGATGTTACTGTATATAAAGCAGGAAAATCTTCTCATTAATAGTAAAGGAAATGACTCAATTACAACAAACAGAAGGAAACTAACAGGAACCAAACAGAACTGAAGAGCAGAGGGCGACCCAATAACTGCTCCAAGGTGGTTGGGGGGGGTCAACATATATTATTGGCTCAGATACTGCAATGCTTCCAGCTGCTATAGTGTAACCGGCCCCCACATGTATGACGCTACCAATCCACACAGTGGGCCCCATTCGCTTTCGAGCCACATCTAGCGTGAAAATACTCTGCATACGCTCAGAAGCAGACTTACGCCAGTGTGTGCAAATAACACTTCCGACTGCCTGTGATTTGTAGCCCCATGCCTGAGCATGTAAGAGAAACTATATGCAGTACGCCTGAAGAACTTCCTGATTTATGTCATTAGAAAAATAAATAAATTTATTTTTATAAATGATTACAGTATTTTGTGTTGTTAATTTAGTTTATTAAATAGTTTTTGTGCGTGCGTTCTGATGGGACCTTATATTACATTATGTTAACCTGTCTGCATACAGCAAGTGACATACAGCCAGAGGGTACTTACACCCAGATTCAAATGGAAACGTTTGAGATCCGCTTAAATTTGAATATGGGCGTACGTGTGTGCAAGTTATGTGCGTTTTTTTAAATGCAAGTTGCGTTCCAAGATGAATCAGGCCCAGTGTATTTCTGCAAAGCAAGTTTGCCAAGCTGTCACTCAACTCTGCCTGCTCAGTTAGAGAAGCTCCTCCCTCCTAACATGGCCGCTTGCTGCAGGCAAGTGAGCATGGGGGATATATTTATACAATTATAAGCACTCAGGGCCTGAGTCATTAAGGAGAGCAAGACAAAAAAGGAGTAAATGTTCTCCAGGACAAACCATGTTACAATGCAAGGGGTGCACATAAGTTAAACACTGGCTGCTTTTTCATGCAGCACACTAATACTTGATAACTTTATTTTTACACTGAAATTTAAAGTTGATCTAGGACATGTCCTACCCCAAGTATCACTACTGCCCCCACATTTTAAATTTACCTGTCCCTCCAATACAACATGGTTTTGCCCAGGTGCAAAGTTACTCCTTGTTTATGCTTTGCTCTCCTTAATGACTGAGGCCCTCCATGTATATTACACTGCTCAGCAAAACGTAAGCTGCATCTTATTGTAGAATACATATTAGCGTCATATTGAGGCTGTACTTGCTCTTTAACAAAGACATCCTGTGCTAGAAAAGTCTATAAATTACAGTGTCCTACAAGTAGCCAGTGCAACAGCTTATTATAGATGAACACCAGGAATTACCCCCCCCCGCTCCTGTACATCAGGGACCCTGGGAACAGCACCAGCAGCCGTCAGATTCCACAGTAGCTGATGATAAATGAACGAGTGTATAGTTCAGGAAGCGCAGCAGATTGGGAGAGATGCAATTAGTGTATTTTGGGGGTAGGTGCAACACTGCAGGAATTCAGATTAAAGACAACATTTTAACTATGGAATTGTGAAATACAGAAATATAGATTTTATATAGATTTACTAAACTACTTGTGAATCACCATTTATGGCAATGCCTCATTCCTATGGAGGCCCTCAGTACCTCTGCCTCCCCACAGGGGGCAGCACAGGGGAAGGATTGGTGGCCGCTGATAAGAGCTGAGGTCAGAGGAGCCATAAAGGACGTTTCTCTGTGGGATGGAAGAATCCACAGAGAGAAACACAGGAGAGTGACACTGACACAATAACATCTGAGGTTACCCTATTACCACCCTCTTAATCTCTCTAGGTTACCCTATTACCACCCGCTTAATCTCTCTAGGTTACCCTATTACCACCCACTACACAAGACAACAACCCTCTAACCAACATAGTTGTGTGACTGATCACACAGCCCACTAAATACTTTGTAACCTTTGCATTCTAGCTGGACAAATATTCACTATGATGCAGCACTTACACTTGTGTATTAAACCATTGTCCCATAGACTGTAAGCTGTGATCAGGGCCCTCTTACCTCTCTATATGTATTACCCAGTATTGTATTATTACTGTTTGTTCCCAATTGTAAAGCGCTACGGAATCTGCTGGCGCTATATAAATAAATGTTGATGATGATGATGATGAGGTATTAATCCATAAACGTCCGTGTTTACTGCAAATTTCATACATAATCTTTGTCTTGTAAACATCAGTTTCTAACATGTTGATATCATTTAAATCCTATTATGACACCCCTGAATGACGGGGGTTTAGTTATTAGGAGGGGGCTCACAGGCTGCAGAGAGCTGGGGATTATTTCTACAACACTGATGCAGCCTCCAGCTTGTACGTAATATATGAGATTACTTGTTAGGTGACATCGTTATGGGGGTGATGGAAGAAATGTATTGTGCCCAGTAGAAATCTTCCTCCGACCCTCTGAGCAGATCACAGGGAGAATAAATTAATTTATCACAGACTTAAATACAGCCTCACATCTCCGGACAGACGGCCCCCAACCAGCACCTTCCACCGCAGGTGACAACTGGAGAGCACACACTTAGCCTGACATAAAACACACTCAGGGGGGAGATATAATCATTCATAAGATTTACACCACGAATAATTCTCACTAAGCACTTTTACCGATGATGCAGCAATTCCCTTGTCTCTCTCTCTCTCTCTCGCTATCTCTCTGTCTGTCTCTCTCCTCCAACTCTTATGCTCTCTCTCTCTATCTCCTCCATCTCTTCTCTCTTTATACCCCTCTCTTCCTCTATCTCTATTATCTATAGATAGATAGATATCTCTATCTCTCTCTATCAGCCATAAAAACCGCTGCTCCTGCTAAGACCCCTATGCTATCTTTCCTATGGTCACTATCACAGTGATAATGACCGGAGGGGGAGCAGTAAGATGCGGTGAGGGATCCAAAGATCCCTCTACCGCAATGCTCTCCCCATAGAGCCGACCTGAAGAATTACACATACGGTAATGAGCTGGACGTGCCTGAGCTGTACATTACCATATGTGTAAATGGCTTTTCAATACTTGTTAAATTGCAGAATATAGCAGTCCCCATAGACATCTATGGGGACTGCGCTGTATTGAAACAAAATGCAAATCTGCAGATATTTTTGATATCTGCTGTGATGCACTGTTCATAAATTTGAACTATAGTTAGATTTGATGTGGATCCCCAAAAACGGAAGTTTTCGGGGAATTTATATGAAGATTTTATTATTAATAGGCCACTCTGTCTCCTCGTCTCTGACCTCTTTTTCTCTCTCTTTCTCGTCCTGTCTGACACTCTCATGCTCTCTCTCTCTATCTCCTCCATCTCTTCTCTTTATACCCCTCTCTTTCTCGCTCATTCTTTCTATCTGTCTCTCCTCCCCCTCTCTCTTTCTTCTCCATCTCTTCTCTCTTTATATCTTTCTCTATCTCTCTATCTGTGTCTCTCCTCCATCTCTCATGCTCTCTCTCTCTCTCTTTCTTCTCCATCTCTTCTCTCTTTATATCCCTCTCTCTCTCTCTTCTCCCCCTCTCTCTTTCTGTCTTTCTTCTCCATCTCTTCTCTCTTTATATCTTTCTCTATCTCTCTATCTGTCTCTCTCCTCCATCTCTTCTCTCTTTATACCCCTCTCTTCCTCTATCTCTATTATTTATAGATAGATATCTCTATCTCTCTCTATCAGCCATAAAAACCGCTGCTCCTGCTAAGACCCCTATGCTATCTTTCCTATGGTCACTATCACAGTGATAATGACCGGAGGGGGAGCAGTAAGATGCGGTGAGGGATCCAAAGATCCCTCTATCGCAATGCTCTCCCCATAGAGCCAACCTGAAGAATTACACATACGGTAATGAGCTGGACGTGCCTGAGCTGTACATTACCATATGCGTAAATGGCTTTTCAATACTTGTTAAATTGCAGAATATAGCAGTCCCCATAGACATCTATGGGGACTGCGCTGTATTGAAACAAAATGCAAATCTGCAGATATTTTTGATATCTGCTGTGATGCACTGTTCATAAATTTGAACTATAGTTAGATTTGATGTGGATCCCCAAAAACGGAAGTTTTCGGGGAATTTATATGAAGATTTTATTATTAATAGGCCACTCTGTCTCCTCGTCTCTGACCTCCTTTTCTCTCTCTTTCTCGTCCTGTCTGACACTCTCATGCTCTCTCTCTCTATCTCCTCCATCTCTTCTCTCTTTATACCCCTCTCTTTCTCGCTCATTCTTTCTATCTGTCTCTCCTCCCCCTCTCTCTTTCTTCTCCATCTCTTCTCTCTTTATATCTTTCTCTATCTCTCTATCTGTCTCTCTCCTCCATCTCTCATGCTCTCTCTCTCTCTCTTTCTTCTCCATCTCTTCTCTCTTTATATCCCTCTCTCTCTCTCTTCTCCCCCTCTCTCTTTCTGTCTTTCTTCTCCATCTCTTCTCTCTTTATATCTTTCTCTATCTCTCTATCTGTCTCTCTCCTCCATCTCTTCTCTCTTTATACCCCTCTCTTCCTCACTCATTCTTTCTATCTGTCTCTCTCCTCCATTGCAGCTTTAAATTAACATTAATATAAGTCGATGACGTCAAAGAGCAGTGCCGGAGAGGTCTTCATTTGGAAGAAGTTGCGGTCAGCATGTTGGTGCATCGGAGATGGGCAGCGTCGGTTTTCAGGTAAGTCTGTTTAGATTGAAATAGTTTTTTCCTAAATTCAGTTTTTATTTGTAGGTCTCCTCACCGTCAAAATTGTGGCAATCGTTTTAATGACTACCACCGCTCCTCCATCTCCCTGTCTCTCACTCCTCTGCCTCTCTCTCTCTCTCCTCCCCCCTCTCTCTCTTTCTTCTCCATCTCTTCTCTCTTTATACCTTTCTCTATCTGTCTCTCTCCTCCATCTCTCATGCTCTCTCTCTCTCTATCTTCTCCATCTCTTCTATCTTTATATCCCTCTCTCTCTCTCTCCCTTTTCTCCTTGTCTCTTTCTTTCTCGTTCTATCTTAAATTCTCATGCTCTCTCTGTATCTATTCCATCTCTTCTCTCTCTCTCTCTCTTCCTCTCTCTCTCTCTCTCTCTCTGTCTCCCTTTCCTCATTTTTTCTCTCTTTCTCGTACTGTCTAACACTCTCATTCTCTCTCTCTATCTCCCTTTCCTCCTTGTCTCTTTCTTTCTCGTTCAATCTGACATTCTCATGCTCTCTCTCTCTTCCTCTCTCTCTCTCTCTCTCGCTGTCTCCCTTTCCTCATTTTTTCTCTCTTTCTCATACTGTCTAACACTCTCATGCTGTTTCTCTCTCTCTCTCTTGCTTGGTCTGTGTCTCTTACTTTGCACAATTTATGGGAACGTCTTGTCAAGTATTTTGTTATTTTTTTATTATGGAATTTAGAACATGATTGTCTTATTTTTAACAAAATTGACCTATATATTGTTTTTCTCTGAAGTGTTACTTGGAACAACAAGTAATCGTACTGTATAATATTATGCTAAAGACACATATCTCTGACTGTAACTCCTTTCATGTATCGGGCGATGCGATGATGAGTCCTTTCACTGGCGAAAAGTGGTCTTAGGGCTCCTTATCCCTTGATAAATATAAACACTTTGTTAACAAACTTTACTGCACCCAGCTTTGCAAATCATAGAATTATTATTTTCAGCACCCAAAATGAAATAAGATAAACCCCTAATACTTCCAAGCGATCTGCGGGTACCTGCAAAATGCCCACTAAATAGCTCCGTCGTTGGGCAAATGTCCTGAATTAAGTAAGAGCTACAGCTTCTGTGTGTTTGGAAGATGACATAAAATTGAATGTCATACTAGTTATTGTTTACATTAAGTATAACTACTGATTAACTGATCAATAGATGCAGTCTTAGAGTATCTCAGGTAAACAGTGCTCCGTGTCCGACTTCCCTCTTGGAACTTCTTCCCCGGAACGCAGACATAACGCATCTCAGAACTCGGCTCTCTCGATTCTCTCGCATCACCATAAGTCTCTCATTGTAAACATTTGGGTCCCACATGTAACCCACACCCTCTCCTTCAGGGCATGGCACCGTTCCCGCACCTATAATAAATAAACTGAATCTGGACAATGCCTGGTGACCGGGAGTAAATCCTCAGTGACTTCACTGGGAATTCTTGTTACAATTGTTATTATTTTGTGTAGCTCTTGCAGTTCCTCTGTTCCACCAGATGTGATGCTGTTGTGTATGTTGGACCTTCGCACTTTCCCAGCCATTGATTCCCTGACCATATATCCCCTTCTCTCACTCTGCATCGGACTGAGGACAGAGTCCTGCTGATAGTACCAGCAGCATTCTGCTTCCCTGCTGTCGAAGTCAGCAAACTGGATAAAGTCATTTCAATTAAAGTCGAGTAAACTTGGTTGTCTTTGTCTGAAAAGATGCGTACGGTACGCTACGGCGTACAAGGGCACGCTACGGCGTGAAAGGGTGTACGCATCCACTACACGTGGCAGCAACAGTAACTGGTCTTTTACCATACATTCGCACAAACACGCATACGTATAAAATAGTACACATTAATGGTAGTTGCAACACATAGTCAGTTATGTCGAAATATAGTAGTATTTATATGTTATATCAGAGTTACATGCATATTAGTAAAATACACGGAACGGGTTAAAGGAATAACATCATGAGTGGTATCATAATGAACCTCGTTACATATCCTACTGTTTGGTTCACTCTGTGAGGGAATCGCAAAGTGCATACACAAGTTATGAATGATAGGGAATTATGAACTACTTAAGACTAAGGAATGTTGGCGGGAAGAGCCGAGCATACCCCCTGGAGAGATGACCCCCTCCTTTGGATTCCTTGGGATGAACTAGCCAATGACTGACAACCCCTTGACCTTCCTGAAACCTGGACCAATAGATGCAAGCTATACCATCTTCATTGTATTACTGTATTTCATTGTGTATATAAGCAGCAGCTTCACATCCAGTGTTCAGACATCTTGTCCCCAGACTTCAGGATTGAATGACTGCACTGGATCCAGAGCGCCTGCGATAAGTAACGGCTGTATTTATTATTACTTCGCTTGAGCATATTATTCTACTTATTGCGAATAAATCTTTGTGCGTTGGAAACACAAATCGAGGTTCGACAATCGTTATTGGTTAGCGACAATACGCACATAACAATTTGGGGTCTCGTGAGCTTTGGAGGTTTCGTTGCCGATGATACGCAAGACCAACGGATTTCGGTTCCGCAACAAAGGGTGGAGACGCGTCATATACGGGTAAGAACGCATTGTGTTCAAAACCTGAATTTTACTCTGTGTTGTGAAACCGAATGTCCGTTTTGCATTATCTAGGGCACGCTAACTAGAACCTAGGGACAAAAGAGAAAACTGTTTCTTTTTACTGTCATTGTGCGTTTTAACTGTATTACATTGCTTTGCGTATGTGTATTTCCTGCTGTGCGTACGCGAACTTCCGGTAGATTTGCCACGTGGTTAAACAATCGATTTGATAGTTATACATGCATAGTATAAATCACTTGTGAAAACCTCTGGGACATTATTTCTATTGTTGGGAATTCTTTTATTTTCTGCGCAGAAAAGGTGTATGTCGTGTGATTCGTTGACTTTAAATACACTAAGGTTTTATCTATTGTAAAATAGAGTGTCAGTTGCTGTTTGACGAGGCAGGTGCCCAACTGGTGTACGGTATACAAGGCAGGTATACCGGGGGGCGGAAATTGAATAAGCGTTGCGATTGCACCGCACGGCAAGGAAAGCCGTGATTGCGACTTGGGGGTAACGGGGAGGAATTACGTTAGTAAGGCTGGTAATTGACTTTACCGGATGCTGCCAAACGTAATAAACTCAACAGATTTTGTTGGAGACTCAGGGGTGATCAGGAAGCTGATAACCCTTTAGTCCGCATTGATATTTCTGTATTAGGGGTCCTTGTTTAATACAAGAGGAAGAGAGTGGACGCGGCTTGTAGCAAATACGTCCACAGGCCGGTAAAATATCTCTAGCGGTAGTGTTGAAAATTAGTGGCTGAATATTGTGTTATTTCTGGAACCCTATTTTGTGGAAGGATATTGTGATATTTCTGGGACCCTATTGTTCAATATGGGTGCTAAGCAAACGCTAGAGAAGGCCAAGGTACTGCCCAAGGAAGGTCCTATTGGTTCAGCGAGATTTCTCATGTGTAAGAAATATGGTGCATGCGCAACTGCGTATTGCGACACGTGGGTCAAGATGACCAAAGGTTGTGATAGGCCTTTCCCAACAATAGGGAGTTTTAATGCAGAGGTGCTAAATACTGTAAAAGATAAAGTATGGTTGATTAACTCAACGAAAGTGAGGAATAAACATAATGATTGTTTAAAATTGTGGCAAATGGAAGGTAACACGTGGCAGAGCAGCGAATGCAAACCGGAAGTAGGCGTGGCGAAAAGCACGCGCAAGGCGGATGTAACCGTTGAGAAGCGTGGCGAACTCAGCACAAGCGCGCCCCCGCCACCTTATGTGGCGGGAGGGGTAAGTACAGCCGTTGTTAAAACTGAAAATAAAAAAATTGCTAAGCTGTATCCTGTTTTAAGCCAGTTTAAATCAAGTGTATCAGAAGATGAAGATGAACCCACTGTGATTTCGGCCATTGCCCATGCTGTTAGTGTACTAGAGGCTCAGCGCAAGTATGAGAAAATGGCTGAGATAGGTGAGAGTAGCGTGATCACTAGGAGTGAAAGCGTTCTAAATCTTGAACCAGCAAATCCTGTAGTGTCCCCTGAAGTCAGTGAACCAGAGGGTGCGTACCCAGTCCGCACAATATCAGTTCCCAATGGGAAACCGGACAAAGATGGTGTAGTTCCTTTAAGAAATGTTACAATGCATTGTCCCTGGACTAGATCAGAATTACGTTCCATTATGACTGAATTCCCAGATCCTAGAAAGGAGTTGGCTAAATGTCAGAAATTTGTTAAAGACTTAGGAAATGCCCACGAACCAACCGATAAGGATTGGTGTGTAGTGCTGAGGGCGTGTCTCCCTCCCCATACTGACATACAAAAATTTATTGAAGATTGTTTGTTGGAGGAAGATGACACCTTGACTGATGAGATTAACCAAAAGAATATAGAAAGAATTGTCAAGCACTTAGCCATCTATTTCCAATAGTAGTAAATTGGAGTAAGATTTTCACCATAAAACAAAAAGATAGTGAAACTGCAGCAGATTATTTTGGTAGAGCTCTTGCATCAATGACACAGTTTACGGGGATATCAGATATTCAGATATAAGGGAGAACCCACATCATAGGGAAGTAGCGGTAACAGTACTGATGGATGGTTTAAAGGAAAATCTAAAAACAAGAGTACAAACCTCAACCCCTGGTTGGAGAGGCAGCAGGGTAAATTCTCTTAGGGAAGTTGCTGTGGAACACGACAAAAATATCTTTAGGAAAAGAGAAGAGAAGAGTGACAAGTTGATGACGGTGAGTATACAGGTATAAGGGGAAATGCATACACGACCACCAGCATATAACCCACATAACGGGAAACGCAGAATGTTGAGATGTTACAATTGCAAAGAAGAAGGACATATGAGAAAAGATTGTACAAAGGGAAGGTATAATCCTAATGAAGGGTCACATAGATATCCTCCAGGGATTCACATAGACTAGAAGACTCACATCTACCCGCGCATATTACAGCAGCAAATGCTGCGCGGGAAATCAATAGTCAGCGCTAGGGGTCAGGTCATACCTGTAGTCTACAGCCAGTGAGGTTAACTGAGAGTCAGAGTGAAGAACCAGCAATGATAGTTGACATAGCTGGTAGGAGAGAAACTTTTCTTGTAGATACAGGGGCGGCCCGATCTGTGATAACCTCTCCTTTCAATCTACAGGTGACCAGTAAAACAATTCCAGCCATCGGGGTAACGGGAAAAGTGTTGCATTATCCACTAACTAAACCAGCTGAGGTTACTATCGGGCCCCTGCATACCAAGCATTCGTTCCTCTTGGCTGCGGCGGCTCCCACTAACTTGCTAGGGAGAGACTTGTTATGTAAAATGGGATGTGTCATATACTGTACTTCTGATGGTGTGTTCTTAGATATACCGGAGAAGGTCGCACATAAGGTACAGGATATATTGGACACCCCTCAAAGGTTAATGTTACACTCTCCTGTTATAGAACAAAGTCCATCTCAAGTAAAGGGGATGTTGCTGGAAATACCAGGTTCACTATGGACCAGAGATGGACAGGACACTGGACTGATGGCAAACGTAGCCCCTGTCATGGTCAATCTAAAAAGTGGTAGGATAGCTCCAAAAATCCCACAGTATCCATTAAAACCGGAGGTGGAACTAGGGGTATATCCTGTTATTGAGAGGCTGTTACAACAAGGGATTTTAATCCGTATGGCCAGTACAGCAAATAGTCCCATTTTCCCTGTGAAGAAGAATGGGGGGAAGGGCTATAGATTAGTCCAGGACTTAAGGGGAATTAATAAAGTTGTTAAGAGCCAATTCCCCGTAGTGCCGAATCCAGCTGTCATCCTCATGCAGATTCAACCGTCTGCCAGTCATTTTACTGTCATTGATCTATGTTCTGCTTTCTTCTCAGTCCCTCTTCACCCTGACTGCCAATGCCTTTTTGCATTCTCCTACAGGGGAGTGCAATACACATGGACCAGACTACCCTAGGGGTTCATTGACAGCCCCAGTATTTTCTCCCAAGCCTTACATGACTGTTTGCAATCCTTTCAACCCCACAATGGGTCTGTTCTAATTCAATATGTTGACGATTTGTTGTTGTGCTCTGATTCTTTTATGTCATGTTTACATGATACTAAATTGTTGTTGCTTCATCTTTCACAAACAGGGCACAAGGTGGCAAAGGATAAATTACAGCCATGTCAGACTAAGGTCAAATACTTAGGACACTGCCTCACTAAGGGGCTAAGACACCTGACAACCGACAGAATTGAGGCCATACAACACATGACTCTGCCGCAGAGCCAGAAGAAGATTCGTACTTTCTTGGGGATGTGTGGATACTGTAGATCCTGGATCTCAGGTTTTTCTATTCTGGCATTACCATTGCAGGAGCTAGTCTCTTCCTCAAAACCAGAACGTGTTGTACACAAAGAAGAGTCAGAGCAAGCGTTCTTTAATCTTAAAGATAGTCTGACTAGAGCACCTGCATTGGGAATACCTGATTATGAAAAGCCTTTTGAGCTATTTTGTACAGAAGCTGATGGTTGTGCAGCAGGTGTCCTCGCACAGAAACATGGTGATGCTAGCAGGCGGGTAGCATACTACAGTGCACAATTAGACAATGTGGCAAGATCACTCCCAACATGTCTCAGAAGTGTAGCAGCAATGGCTCTTCTGGTAAGTAAGAGCGAGGACGTAGTATTAGGACATAATTCAACTATCTATACACCCCATGCTGTATCAGCTCTGTTAAATTCAGCCCAAACCAGACATGTTTCTTCAGCTAGATTCACAAAGTAGGAACTAGCCCTGATGGCACCCTCAAACATCACCATCAAACGATGTAGCACCTTAAATCCAGCTACATACCTTCCGTATGTGTCTCTAGAGACACAAAGGGTGGGAGGTGAGGAGACCCTGGTTGATGATGAGTTAGGCAAGAATACTGACACGCATGACTGTATGGAACACCTGAATCAGACCTTTACCACAAGGCCCGACATACGTGACACCCCCTTAGAAAATGTAGATTTTACGTTTTATACAGATGGAAGTTGCCATAGACAGACCGAGACAGGAGAGCTATGTACTATGTTTACTATGGTTACGCTGTTGTAGACGATCAGGATGTGGTAGAAGCTGAACCCCTTGGCCCACCTCATTCAGCCCAGGTGGCGGAACTAGTAGCACTAAGGAGAGCATGTGAATTGGCAGAGGGTAAATCAGCCAATATATATACTGACTCTAGGTACGCCTTCGGGGTAGTGCACGATTTTGGGGCCCTTTGGCATCTTAGAAACTTTACGACAGCAGCAGGTACGCCAGTGGCACACTCACAACACATAAAAGGACTTCTGACAGCGATACAGTTACCCAGAACAGTAGCCGTCATAAAGTGCAAAGCCCATACCTTTGAAGAAGACCCAGTGTCATTGGGTAACAACAGGGCAGACGAAGCTGCTAAATGGGCAGCAGGGCAACCTATGACTGTATCGACCGAGACTATGATGGTTTTTCAGACATTAGACATGCAGAAATTAATTAAAATGCAAGATTTGTGTTCCCTGCAGGAAAAGGCGGTCTGGAAGGCGAAGGGATGTGGCCAAGAGTCCTCAGGACTCTGGAGGGATGGACAAGGTAAGCCTGTAGCTCCCCGAACATACTATCCAAGCCTGGCTGAAGCAGCACACGGTCTGACTCACCTGGGTAAAGAAGGTATGTGCAAACTGGTGAGAGCATACTGGTGTGCTCCCGGATTTTCCTCTCAGGCTGGTAAGAAAGCAATGTCATGTCTTACTTGTTTGAGGAAAAATGTTGGGAAAACTATTCCAACTGAGCCATCCCACATCCCTCCTACAGACGGACCTTTTCAGGTAATACAAATTGACTATATCCAATTACCACCGTGCAGGAATTTAAAGTATGTGTTAGTGTGTATTGATGTGTTTTCCGGTTGGGTAGAAGTATATCCGGTAGCCACTAATACTGCTGTGTTCACTGCAAAGAAAATTGTACAAGACTTTGTGTGTAGGTTCGGTATCCCTAGAATCATTGAAAGTGATAGGGGTACCCATTTTACTGGTGATATCTTCCAAAACATGTGCAAACTCATGGGAATTGGTAGCAGACTTCACATCCCTTACCGACCACAAGCCAGTGGTAAGGTGGAGAGAGTAAATGGTACTATAAAGAACAAGCTTGGTAAGATAATGGCTGAAACTGGGTTGGCATGGCCTGAGGCTTTGCCATTGGTCCTCCATAGCATTCGGACCACTCCTAGACCTCCTCTTAATCTGTCCCCCTTTGAGATACTGTTCGGACGACAACCTCATTTGATCGTGAGTCCACAAGACGACTTGAAGTGTAATAATGAAGTGACTGTACAATATCTTATAAGAATGAGTAGACAGCTAAAACAACAACAACAAAAACTAAAAATGCTGTCACCTGGTATGCCAGAAATGAACTGTCATGATGTTGAACCTGGAGACTATGTTATGATCTGCAATTTCTTACGTTCAGGTTGTTTAACAGACCGTTGGGAAGGCCCGTACCAAGTGCTGCTGACCAGTACTACATCACTGAAGGTTGCAGAGAGAGACACTTGGGTCCATTCCACCCACTGCAGGAGAGTCCATAATCCGGAGAAAGTGCAAGATAAAGCTAAGACCAACGACATAGATCTGTCACTCGTGAGTCTGTTCCGGGAGACCTAAAGCCTGCAGTTGAGACACCTGAACCAGAGACGTTGCCCCAGAACTATCTTTCCAGCGATGGAGTGGCGGTTTTTGTTTTTCTTTTGTTCCAGGATTTTCCTTGTTTTTGTTGTTTTTTTAGGACATTCTATTTTTGTGAAGGAGGATGGAGGACGGAGGAAGGTTCTGGGAGTGATACGGATAAGATGGAGGCAGAAGAAAAGTTACTCAGAGCAGCCCATTATCAAACTTGGTCTGAAAAAGTCTGCAAGCTCAGGAACTCGGAGGCAGTGTGAGGGGCTATTGTCTGATGAGTATTGTATCTGCAAGTTCTGCGACTCCCTAGTTGAAGAGAGATGCATCCAACGATCCAGTCCCCCAGTACTCTGAATATAGGCGGGCATCCTTTTGAGGATTATCACTCCCTGGTGGGTAAGGTGCTAAACCAGACCGAGTGTTGGGTGTGCTCTCACGTGCCGCAAGGGCAGCGTAATATAGGACTAGTGCCATTCCCTCTAAACATATCTGAAGTACTCGAATTGAGGGGTGGGAGGCCCATAGACGGGAGGTACAATAACACTAGGTCCCCTAGTCTGACGCTTCGACAATACTCCATAGGCAGATCTTTGCTGTGCCTAAATATATCTCATGCAAAGTGCCTGGAGAATTGGGAGGCTGACCTATCAGATCAGACAATGGCTCGCCACACTCATTTTAGGGGGAGACTCACAAGGTCACTACTAGGCAGGAATTTTGATGGAAGTCACAAATTAGGGCGTATAACCAAACATAAGAAGGTATCCATTGGAAAAGTCTCTACAGATAAATGCAAAAATATCATTAATGCCAACACGTGTCTAGAACAAATAGAGACACTGGGCATGGGTAGTTTTATCAAAACTCTGTGTGATATAATTCATGGGCATACTGTTCCTTATGTTCTCCCTGATGATGTGTATTTTGTTTGTGGAAGGAAAGCTTATTCCTGGGTGACTCCGAGTCCCAAGGGCTTGTGTTTCTTAGCTAAACTGGTTCCTGAAATCATGACTATTACTCATGAAGAAATGGTTGGTATTCACAAGACTACATCACCACCATACATACACACACAGTATGAACACCGTGGCAAGAGAAATATGATTCCTGGTGAGGAACCCATAGCTACAAAATTGATTAGTGAAACTGCTGGTTTCCAAGTTATGGTTGCTCTAGATCTCACCAGGACCGCTCGGGGAACATTAAACTTTAAATATATCCAAGACCTAGCTAAATTAATAGATAATATCACCGAGATGTACGATGACACTTTCAGGTATACTGGAAGGGAGCTACAAGCGTACAAGAAGGAGTTGGTGCAACATAGACTGGTACTAAATTATCTCACCTCTATTACTGGTGGGTACTGTGTGACACTGGCCACCCAGTTCGGTGTCAAATGTTGCACGTACATTACTAATAATACGGACGACCCTAAAGAGGTTATAGACCGGAAGATGGATGAAATTTTACAGCTGAAATGGGAATTTTGAAATAGCCATAATTCTTCGTTATATGAGGTCGGGGAAAAGGTGGCGGGTTGGTTCTCGTGGTTGAACCCTGTGAAATGGTTCTCCGGTCTGGGGGAGTGGGTACAGGAAATGGTTGCTAGTGTAGGTAAGCTCCTTCTCCTTATACTGGGTGTCATCTTAGCAATTGGTTTAGTTGTCAAATGTGTTCCTACTGTGTTGAAGTGTGGAAAGCGTTCTCATAGGAGTAACACTGAGAAAGAGACTGAAAGGGTGGTACCAGATACCGAGATCATGGTCTGTGAAGAAGTATTGTATAATCCTGAACTTGAAACGGTGATTGGGTGATAGTTTAGTACACTATCAAAGGGTGGAGCTGTCGAAGTCAGCAAATTGGATAAAGTCATTTCAATTAAAGTCGAGCAAACTTGGTTGTCTTTGTCTGAAAAGATGCGTACGGTACGCTACGACGTACAAGGGCACACTACGGCGTGAAAGGGCGTACGCATCCACTACACGTGGCAGCAACAAACACGCATACTTATAAAATAGTACACATTAATGGTAGTTGCAACACATAGTCAGTTATGTCGAAATATAGTAGTATTTATATGTTATATTAGAGTTACATGCATATTAGTGAAATACACGGAACAGTTTAACAGGTTGAAGGAATCACATCATGTGTGGTATCATAATGAACCTCGTTACATATCCTACTGTTTGGTTCACTCTGCGAGGGAGTCGCAGTGTGCATACACAAGTTATGAATGATAAGGAATTATGAACTACTTAAGAGTAAGAAATCTTGGCGGGAAGAGCCGAGCATACCCCCTGGAGAGGTGACCCCCTCCTTTGGATTCCTTGGGATGAACTAGCCAATGATTGACAACCCCTTGGACCTTCCTGAGACCTGGACCAATAGATGCAAGCTATACCATCTTCATTGTATTACTGTATTTCATTGTGTATATAAGCAGCAGCTTCACATCCAGTGTTCAGACATCTTGTCCCCAGACTTCAGGATTGAATGACTGCACTGGATCCAGAGCGCCTGTGATAAGTAACGGCTGTATTTATTATTACTTCGCTTGAGCATATTATTCTACTTATTGCGAATAAATCTTTGTGCGTTGGAAACACAAATCGAGGTTCGACAATCGTTATTGGTTAGCCTCAATACGCACATAACACTGCCTTTCCTGGTCTTACCGAAAGGTCAACATTTCAAAATTTCTCTGCAACTTTCAGAATTGTGAGCGTTCAGCTCCCCCTGTGATCTCTCCAGCTACCCATAGTGAGCTGCTCTTTGATGCTGTGTTATTCTCACATATCCTTATTATGCTACATTGTTATCCTGCCATACTCTTATTATGCTACATTGTTATCCTGCCATACCCTTATTGTGCTACATTGTTATCCTGCCATACCCTTATTGTGCTACATTGTTATACTGCTGTCACGACTCTGCCTATTCTTTGTATTTAGCAGCAGTACCTCAAATCCACCAGACGTGCTGCTGTTCTGTTCCTGAACTTTTCACCATATCTGTAGGAGTTAATCCCCTTGCCTGATGCCTGATTAGAACTGCACCTGTCCCACAGCTTGAAATACCTGCCTCAAGCTCTGCTCTGTGCAGTTCATCTTTAATCCCTGGCTGCTGCTGGTTCCGCCCTGTTCCAGTGTTTGTGCTTCTGCTGTTGATCTCCTGTTGTGAACCTCTGCCTGATTCCTGGACCCTGCTTGTTTGCCTGTTGCCCCGACCACGGCTTGATTACTGAACTATGCTATTTCGCTTGTGACCCTGACCTCCGCCCGGCTATTGGATTCTGCTTAACCTGATCTCTGCTTGATCCCTGGACTCACTTTGTCTGCTTCCCTGGTCTGCCTCGTGCCTCCTGGACTGGGGTAACTCATAATACTTGTCCCTGCTATTTATCTGTATCAGTCATTACTTGGAACCTGTTGCTCTGTGAACTTTTTCTGCCATTGATATCACCTGTTCATATCTGTGGATTTGAGTTATACCTGTTTATACTGCAACCTGGAAATCTGCATATCCCACGTACTGAATCTATTATGTTTTTGCCTGAATAAAGTCATTTGGTTTATCATACTTCTGTTGCTGCTTCCTGAATGCACTAGGAATCATAACACCTGCCATACCCTTATTGTGCTACATTGTTATCCTGACATCATAGTGTTCTACAATGTTATCCTGACATACCCTTATTGTGCTACAATGTTATCCTGACATACTCCTATTGTGCTACATTGTTATCCTGCCATCTAAGATCTATCCTGGACTGTATATCATTCATCAATCTTCTGCCTCGGGGCTCCACTGTTTCCTCTTAAGTGTGTGTTTGTACAGAAATAATCTTTCACCTACTTCTGACACCTCATCAATCATTACAAGCACCCAGATCATCATAACCACAATGTCATATGACAATTTTGTAGACCAGTAATATTACATTAACATTAGCCATTGCGTATCTGAAATTGCAGAACGCTCTTCACTGCTGTCTCTCAAAGGTCAAGAATCCGCTCTCCGTGGTCTATGGAAATGACACAGGACTTTGTTCTGGCAAAGGTCCATTCATTTACATTATTTTATGGACTACAGGAATATGTGGACATTTATTCAGCTTGGAGAATGCAACTTAAACCCTTAAACGTAATGTCTGTGTGACGGGGGCTCTATAAAGTTGTTCCCATGTCTAAACAAGACTCCATCTCACTGTTACTTTATTCTTTATTCTCAGTATTTCATGGTTTGCTGTCATTATCCGAGCTGAACACAGAGGCTGTAGTGGAGGGGAGAGGAACCCGGCTGTACATATAGATAGCATCAGGAGCCAGAAGTACGCCCACCCACAGGACTGCCCACACCAAGCTTGCCGGACAGACATAGAGCTAAAAATTTCACACTTTCCAACCTGTCCAAAAAACAATTAAAGAAAACAAATGTTTGAGGTCAGAGTTACTTTATTAGCTATCCTCTACCTGTACCAATGTCTTTTCTACAACTCAATAAGGAAAGGCTCCTTCCGCCTGGTTCAGACTATGGAGACATACCAGACTTCACTGTTTGGAAGGTGATAGTTTAACCTAAAAGCTAAATGATTAAAACTGCAGGACCTGAGCTCTTAATGGACGACTTGGAATAAAAAGCCTGGTAGTTTTACCTTGCGGGATAGAAGTCCGATCCCACTGATTTCTCATTGATCAAACACAGTCCAAATCCATTACTGCATCATTTTACCACAATTAGCAGCACAATGAATATCAAATGGAGACATTAGCTAGCAATTAATTTGATTATCGATGGAAATAATGGCCCCTGGTTTCTGATAAGGACAGTAAAAGCTTTCTGGAACTTTGAGGCACAGAAACATGGAATTAATCCTGTGTGTCTATACAGTAACATTATTATATTATACTATAGATATGAGATAGACGGACGGACGGACTAAAAAAAAAATAAGAAACAGATAGATAGTGATTTATAGCTATTTATATTTAATGAATGTCTGCCAACACCTGCCCCATCACCAGCCCCCCATTACTTGCCCCCATCACCTGCCTGCAATTTTCTGCCCCCATGACCTGTCTGCCAATACCTGTCACCATAACCTACCCCCATCACCTGTCCCCCATTACCTGACCGCCAACACCTGTCTCCATCACCTGTCCCTTCACCTATCCCCATCACCTGCTCCATGTCATGGAGTATTTTCGGACTGAAGATTACCTGCAGGTATTGACGCTGCTACTCAGGGAGGCATGGAGTCTAACACGCCACTGGTCTTCACCAGGGACCCCCGCAAGTGAGTTTAGATTTCGCCGCAGGAGGCGTGCAGGTCGTGGCCCTCCCAGGAAGCTACCAGCGAGGTGGGTGGTGAACAGTCGTGGTCGTACAGGCAGAAGTCAAAACCGTGCAGACAAACGAGGTACCAGGCAGTGGACAAAGCGAAGTCAGCAGGCCAGGGGTCAAAACCAGATTAGCACGGAACAGACCAGAGGAGAATCCAAAGCGGGATCAGGACAAGCCGGGTCAGTACAAATGGAGTTAGTCAGGATGCAGAAAGAACTACTGAGGTGCGGAGCATAGGAGACCTAGTTACTCTGGCACCGTAGTGGTGGCAGAGTCTCCCGTATATACAGGTAAGTATTCACTCATTGGTGGACAGTGGGGCGGTGGTCAGCCGCCGACAGGAAGCAGGGGAGCTTCCCCCCATCACCTGCCCGCCAACACCTGCCTCCCATTACCTGCATGCCAACACCTGTCCCCCATCACCGTCCCCATCACCTGTCCCCCATTACCTGCCTCATCACCTATCCTCATCCCCTTCCCCCCAACACCTATCCCCATCACCTGCCCCCATCACCTATCCCCACCACTGGCCTGCCATTACCTGCCCCCCATCACCTGTCCCCATCACTTATCCTCATTACCTGCCCCCATCACCTGTCCTCATCACCTGTCCTCATCACCTGCCCCCCATCACCTGTCCCCATCACCTGTCCCCCCATCACCTATCCCTACCACTGGCCTGCCATCACTTGCCCCCCATCACCTGCCCCCCATCACCTATCCTCATCACCTGTCCCCCATCATCTATCCCCACCACTGGCCTGCCATTCCCTGCCCCATCACCTGCCCCCCATCAATATTTATTGAAACTGAGTATTTAAAAAGTAAATAAATTACATAATTGCCAGGATAATATCTCGGTGAGGATAGTTATATGCTTAGATCATCCTGTGCAGCAACAACGTAATTGCAGAATTAGGTGATAGATACTGAGTGGATGGATATATAGACCTGTAATGCTATAACCTTGTGCCATTCCCAGCTCTCCCAGCACATGGGAGGTAATTACAGACACTATACTCCATGATAAACACCGGTGCTTTTATTTATTCAGACACCGGTGGTGGAAAACATCCAGAATAATGATTCAAGATATAAGCAGATGGAAGGGTTAATACAGGAGAAAACAACAGTTGTTTTTAGGAAATGTTCAAATATAAAGAGTAACCTAGTGCAGAGTACAATCCAGATAACAGTAACCATAAAGGAAGCGCCATGACTAGGAGATAAGAAGGCAGGTTTGTGTCATTGTCTAGGTGTCTAGAATGTAAAACCACAAATATTCATTACACTAAACCAACACAAGAATTTATGTCAAATTCAAATGGAAAAGTTTTTTCTGTGAAAGATAAAATCAGGAGCGACAGTACGGGGTGATATATCTCCTAGGGTGTCCGTGCGGCCTACAGTATATTGGCCGGAACATTAGGGGTCTGAAAATAAGATCGAATGAACACTGTAGGAACATCGGCAGACGGATGGAGACGCACAGTGACTACGCTAAGAAGCGTAATGCAGACCCCTCGAGTCTAAAACTTATGGGCATGAAAAAGATCCAAAAATCTTGGAGAGGAGGCGATTTGACATATCCAGAGAGGAAGCGAGATGGATATTCGAACTTTCCACTTTGGCACCGAAAACTCTGGGGAGTTTTCCGGATAAAAAGTCATCTAAGTTAATAATATTTAGATCCACTTATCTTTAAATTAAGTTTGTATCTACCTTTATGGAATTATACTCTGTCTAAGTAATATCTATGAGAAATATCTGTCCTCTATATATAAATATATTCATTTACATAGGAGTTTACTGGTGTTCAGTTGAGATAATGATACATATGTATTGGATCGTGCTGTCAGTGGGTCTGGTGGGCCTATACCCTGACTGACATCACAAGCCACAAACTATTCATAAGACCAATCTACAAGAGATTCCCATACCCTGAGGAAGTCTGCAGAGGTGAAACGCGTTGGGGGTGAATGGGAACACTATACAACCAAGCAGATCACGTTAATTTACTGTACGAGCTGGTGAAAGACTGAGACGTGGATGTGCGGAAGTTGGAATGCACAATGCGTTCCAAATGACCCGGAAGTGAGTATCGCATGTGGATAGCGGTCTCCCAAGTCCAGCACTACGAGAGAACCGGCCAAGGACTTTCTTTTAGTCCAGGGAGGAACATTGTACTACAGAACCAATCGTCTCTACACCACAGATGGAATATCTATCTATAGGATGTACGTGAGTGCTCACGCCGCTCATGAGATGTGCAAACTATATAAAGAATCATTGAATGTAACACTGACGAGTGCACAAAGCACCGAGGACTGATTAGGAATTACTATCTAATTATATTTTATTTGAATGTTTGTATGTGTATTTACATATTAGACTAGTTTTTATTGGTGTGAGTAAACACAGTCACATGTTGCCTATTTCATTCTATATCATTCTATTGATTCATTTGAGTGTAAGAGGCGACGCCAGGGGTATAGTCATCACTTTTATGGTATAAGGAGATGTAGTAGGAACTTGGGAAAGTAACATGATTGCGCCATATTTATACCGATATATACAGACACGTAGAGATGATCAGCGAGGAAATCGCGTAATGCGCAGATTGTACCACCAGAGCTTTGCACCCCTGTGAAACGGCCTGTTCTGCCGTAAACTCGATTTATAGTAAATAAAATAGCGCTGTTACATTGATAGTGAATTCTTTCTGTCGTGTGGAACGATTGGAGTCGGACTGAGGACATCTGATGCCAAATCCCACCAGAAAAATATTTCTCAGTCTGGTTTGTTCATAGTCCGCATACTTACCTCCTCTCTTGTAATGTCTGGGAGGCTTCCATATATCGGGGTCCCGCACACTTCCTAGTGGTCTGCGGCATCCCCTACTGCACTTGTCCCTTGACCCCCCTCCCCTTCTGGGATCTAATGGAGGGGAGAGGTACAAAGATGGTACGTATGATCCGCGTATGATCTCCAGGTAACTATCACTGTAACCCTGAGTATCTACCACGCTCCATAACTCACTCTGCATCTGTCTACAGCAGGGGGTCTTATACTATCCATGGTGGTCCTCGTTCAGCTACAACAGCTTTATAACAGGAACGCTCCATTCAGATATTTCCAGAGGCAGGTTGTCAGGATGTCAAGTCTCACCTTGAGCTGTCATTGTACGAGAGAGGACTGCTGTGCGCTCTCACGGATAATCCCCTGACTCAGAGCATCCTTTCAACATTTCAAAGTCTTTAAATAATAAAAGCTAACACGGAGCTGTAAGTGGAACAGGACGACACGTAGGTGGATAATGATTCTTTTACTGCAATAATTGGCGGGGACTTTCCTCGCCATGAGATTACCGTCAACTCTTAATTCAGAACGCCATCCGAATATCAGCGTATCCAAACCTTGAACCGGACGCGTTCCTGGGATTCATTGTTACTCATTTGCATCAGGAAATGTGAGGCTTATAGAATATATTATGTTTGTCTAATAATGTATTATGTAATGTGTTAGAGGTTGTTGTATTCTGTGTATTGTATACTACTGTAGATGTCATGTACGGCACTGCGGACCTTCTGTGGTAGAATAGTAATATACAATAACATCTAACACAACCGGTCATCAAGGGACGTAAATGGCGATTTTGTGCGTTTCACCCGCAACATTACTCTGCGCTGCCCAGAACCTGCTCATACATCACAAAAAGCAGCCACGGTCAATACAACTTCGGGGGGGGGGGGGGGGGCATTTATCCGTAGTCAACGCTCAGTAAGGGCGTGCCAATCGCGAGCACACGTAGCAGCACTCGATTCAAGCTCAGCTACTTGTACCAGTTACAGGTCAGGACTAAAGATGACGGCTGTGTATACATATAACATCAACTGTAATAATGAATGTTATGTACAGCATACATTCATAACATCCTAATAAATGTATTTCATGGGGAAAACATTACACGTATTTGTTAATGTTTTGTCATTAATAACTGTATTGTTAACATAATATTGAATTAATGTGAGGATTTATATCCCACATAGTATTGGACGTATCCTTCAGTGTCTGATAGAGCAGAGCGGACCTAGACCCGTATTCATCAGCGCACGGATCTTCACTTCCGCTCCTTGTTGTTTTCATACATACAAATGTGCGCTGAGCTCAGTATGCCCAACGTGTACATTACAAACTGCTCAGGAAAAAAGATTTCGTTGGTTTTCTTTATTGAAGTGAACAGAAATTTGTCCGATGAGCTCTGAAGACCCCGAATTCTGCAAGTAAAGGATGACTTTGTGGCTTTTGTATTTAATATTAGTTATTGTTTAGGACCCTATCCTGAAAAATGAGGGTCACTTCTGTGAGGACTATCAGCACCCTGCAGATCTGTTCTTCTCAATCCTCTGTCCTCTATTTGCCTGTCCGGGGAGGGGACCCAGTACTTAGGTCCTTGTCCTCTGTCCTGGTAGAACCACCTCTGTATTGTGGGAACCTCTGGAAGCAGCACTGACACAAGGGTTGGGCAGTATAGGCAGTTGTCTTGGGCGCAGGAGACCCAGTGCAAATCCAACACTGGAGTCACAATTTCTTCATTGTCTGATGCACAACTGGCTGTTATACAAGTTAATTCATGGAGAATAGCGTGTTATTACACCTTGAGCACATTTTATACCCTCTTTGTGGGAGTTCAGAGTAAATCTATCACTCGGTTTGATGAATTGCTTTGCTCTACACATGTTAAAGTGTATAATGCCAACGTTATTCAGAAAATTACAATATTTTGGGGTTTGGCGTAATAACAATTTAACTCGACATATAACAGATTTGTTTGTTTTTGATTTGTAAAGAAATGTACAATATATGAGGTTTGGAAACAGGTCATTACCAGTCCCTCTTCAGTCCCTTTAGAGGTTATTTTTTAGTCCCTTACGTTGCCAGCAGAAAGGAGCAGAGTACTCTGGCGCTGGTGCAGAGTTGGAAGTGAAATATGTAGAGCCGTACACATGGAGAGGCGCATCCACCTTCGCAGCGTAGGCGCCTGGTTACGTCAAGTCATCAGCAGCGAGTACCTAAGTCTGTTAGAACTCGCCTGCCCTCCCCAGTCCCAGGAACAGGACGGCGACAGAGCCAGAAGTCTGCATAGGCACATATTTGTGTGACCACTTTAAGGGCAAGCGCAGATCAATTTCACGCAACATACGCTCCACAAACTGGCGTAGCTCTCCCCCTGTATCAGAGCCTCTCGGTTCTAATTTATCCTCAGCAGTGCTTTTTTTGTAAGAAAAAAGGTGCCAGAACTCACATCATGTAGTCACTCACAGTACACAAACCCACACACGTCAGTTGTGTAACAAAATATAACAGTCGCCGCCCGCAGTAAGCTCTCACATGACCTATTACAAGCCAAGCAGCGCCATCACAACCAGTGCGGACGAAGTACGCGTGCATCGGACTCGACGCGCAAGCAGCCCGCATGCACCGTTTTAATGATTTTGTCGCCAACCCGCAACACTTAACAGGGCGAATCAAGTCCACGTGAACTAAACATCACATGTTCAAAAGTTACTTTTAAAACTTAAAAATACCGTTGAAAAAAGGTGCCGGAACTCAGTTCCGGTGAGTTCTATGACGAAAAGAGCACTGATCCTCAACAATATAACTATCTCTATATTACTAGGATTCTGCTAATTATCACCAGGTGGAGCTGAAAAATGGAAGCACATAATTAAATCTAATTAGTGCCACAATAGATTTCCTAATCAGGTAATAATATCTCCCACTTTAGCTCACACGGATTTATCAATGGAATACAAAGTATAACATTTAGTGTGTTTCCGCTTTTAGTAAATAAGTAGAGTTTCCAGGAGATTGAATAAACTGCAATGACTCCGCTTTTCTGCTGATTACACAATAACTTTAAAAGATTAATTTCCAATCTCCAGTTAAAGGTCTTTCTTTACTATGCAAATAAACTAAAGAGGATAATTCAATTTTTGCTTAACCAAATGCTAGACTATTTTAATTAAAGCTGGAAATATTAACATTTCATTTACATCCATTTTACATTATTCCAGCTACATTAGCTGCAACGTATCTGTATTACAGATAGAGGTGCAGTTAATGAACAGTTCTCCGTGCTCCATCTTATTGCATTGTGGGTGAAACAGGTCAGCAGAATGGAAAGGATTCGCCGCACTTTAATTAAATTCACCTTCTTCAAGCAATAGATTCATTACAGAGATGTCCCGTTCTCATTAGCTCGTTACAACAGTTTGAAACAATGCAAACAATACAGTCAGGAGAACGGCGTGCCGTGAAAGATCTCAAGGACTTATTAGGTCCCCTTATTCCAGAATTTGTTAGCGGTGTTAGTGGTCATGAACCGACATGAGATGATATTATCTCTGTATCGCCATCATATATAATGATCATACCTGACCTGTCACTTTAATAACGTCTGGTCATTTACATATGGCTGTCCAACGGCTCAGGTATAGATGGCCGACTTGTTTGACCCTACATGAGTGGTCAGGTAGCCTGAGTGCCTCCTAGTCTGATGCCCACCATACAGTGGGCCGTCCCCAGGAATAAAACCTTGGTATACTGATTAAACTCTGCCATGTGCCAAGAGACAAACAACCTAATTCCAACCATAGTCCTATGCCCGCCATACAGCCCTGTGCGTAACACAGCCAAGCTCATCACTGCTCCATACCCACCAGAGAAGGTGGCATCAGCCAATGGAGCAGATTCACATTAAAACCTGTGCTTTCTACTTCTGGAAGTAACTCTGTGCCCGGGTGTGGTCACTCTCCCCCCGCCAAACGATGTCAGGACGCACGCAGCGCCGATGCTTGTCAAACACCACTAGTAGTGCTAGTTATTTACTGGCTCTGTTTCACTCTGGGATCACAGAACCGCGCCAATGCCGTTGGGTGGACGGTGGGACCAAGCGGGCAGGGAGCATTCAGCAGGGTTTGCAGTGCCGATACACAGCGTCATATGCCCCGTATCATAAGTTATAAAGATATTAGAAGTCACAGAGGAGTTCCATGATCCTAAACAGACATATATAGCACAGAGCTTTATCCAAGGCCGCGTCTGATTTCCTTAATGATTAACATCACGGTGGACCTGACTCATTAAGGAAAGTTAAGCAAAAAATTGAGTAAGTTTTCTTACACTGAGAATTAAAGATGATCTAGGACATGACCTACACCAAATATAAATCTGCTATCACATTTTAATTTTACCTCCCCCTCCAACGCAACATGGTTTTGCCAGGGGCAGGCTGGGCTGGGGTGCATATGCCCCCCGGGCTTGTCCCATGGTGGCCTACCTTGGGCGGGGTCACTGGGCCACCTGCATTTTTTTTCCATTAAATTAGGCTGCTGAGTCAGGTCATGCCCCCCGGGCTAAAATTTGCCAGCCCTCCCTGGTTGTGACTTACTTACTTTTGCTTAACTTTCCTTAATGATTTAGGCCCAATGGGCCTGATTCATTAAGGAACTTAGGCAAGAAATTGAGTAAGTTTTCTGGACAAAACCACGTTACAATGCACGGGGTGAAAATTAGTTTTTTATTTTGCACATAAGTTAAATACTGGTTGTTTGTTCATGTAACACACAAATACATGATTGCTTATTTGAACACTGTCATTTAAACTTGATATTTGTGCACTGGGATTAAGAGAGAATATTTTGCTGTCATCTCGCTCTTGGTAGTTGAAGAATGTGCGAGAGTCACAAAGGATCCATCTCATGACAATATTATTTATTAACAGTTATTATATAGCGCCTTCATATTACAAAGTGTTTTATAGAGAGAGTATTTAATCACTCACATCAGTCTCTGCCCAGTGGAGCTTACACTCTATATTCCCTACCACACACACACACACACACACACACACACACACACATACACACTACGGTAATTTTCTGTCGGGAGTCAGTTACCAAAAGTCAGATGTTTATACACCCTGGAAAGAAGGGACAACAACATAATACACCATGAACCGGTAAAAAATATTGGTCCTGATTCATTAAGGAAAGTTAATCAAAAGTAAGTAGGTAAGTAAGGCAAAACCATGTTGCATTGGAGGGGGAGTAAATTTAAAATGTGATGTCAGATTTATATCGGGGGTAGGACGTGTCCTAGATCAACTCTAAATTTCAGTGTACAAATAAGCTATCAAGTATTTCTGTGCTAGATGAAAAAACAGCCAGTATTTTCCTTATGTGCAAAATAATAAACTAATTTGCACCCCTTGCACTGTAACATGGTTTTGTCCAGAAAACTTACTCAAATTCTTGCTTAAGTTCCTTAATGAATCAGACCCATTATTTACAGGGACTGAGCATCAGGTGTGTCTTATATTGATATAATTGGCGTGCAGTGGTAACAAGACACTAGTGACATCATCACCTCACCGTATAGCGAAGAGCTGGAGCCAGACTCTATCATTCAGAAGACACAAGAGGTGACTTTATGTCCTAAACATTCATGACAGATTGGTGCCTTTTCTGTTGTTATGGAATCCCTGCTCGGGGGCAATAATTAGGGTATAAGGAAGTAAGAATCCTTCAGAGAACCAGTCTGTGAGTTGGTGTATATTATAATTCTTTCACAATGAGATAAAGTGTAGTTCAAGTTATTACATGAAGAGAGAAATGCCGGCAGCCCGTGAAGTCACCTGCATTAGTAATACGGGGATAATAGAGCCAGGAGGAATGAAACATGAGCTCCTGGACCTGGGAGATTGGACTCATCACAGAGAGCAGCATCAGATACAGAGATAAGAGAGGTTATTATGTTGCAGAGTGTGACAGGACGGGCTCACTCTGACACCCTGCCGTGGGGGGGGGGGGGGCAGCAGATCACAGGAGTTGGGATTCCAAGTGTTAATCTAGCTTGGCGCGGGCTGACCAGGGGAGCAGAATGTATCCAGTTTCCACCAAGAACCGCCGCACGGCCAGATGGGCTTAACTGCCGAGAACTCGCAGGTCGCCGTCCTCTGGCCTGCCGCTAGATGTAACACTGCGGTAGCGAAGGTTTGAGGAGATAGGTAGCGCCTAGGCGATACAGAGAGCTTGGAACTGGTACACAGGCTGTCAGCTGCGACAGTAGAACCCAGCGGGAGAGATCAGAGGACAGAATACACAGGCGTCAGACAAGTGAGGAACTTGTTGTTCTGACACTGCTGAAGTGTCAGACTGAGCTTACATACTGAAGGAGATTTAAATTCCCCGCCTCCAGATGGCGCTGAAAACCAGAAGTGCCGGGCGACCGCATTGACAGCGGGTCGACAACGCTGGAGCGAGGAGAAGGTAAGATCGTGACAACCAGAGATGGTGGTTTTACTGATTCAGCTTGGGCATCTTCTGACCACCAGTAACCTGCCATTACTGACCAGTTCTACTGGTGCCACCAGCAACCAGACACTCACAGACTGAGCAGGATCCTGCTGCCACCACCAGGCTCCTTCACCGGCAACTGGTGCAGCTAACATCTGGGAGCTGGCTGCAGCTGCTGCAGCACCTCCTTGCTTGTGACTGCGGCTGGTTCCTCCTGACAGGATCAGGACTGCAGAGTCTCCGGCAGAGCACTGACACAGGACAGCCAGGGACAGTGCAGAGTGTTAGCTCTGCTGGTCACAGGAATACAGCAGAAAATAGGCATCTGGCAGGAATGAAGCAGGATATTTAAGAAGAGTAAAGATTATTGCTTAATATTAGCTCTTCTAAGAGATGTTACACATCACTGAGAGGTAGTGATAATATACACAATGGGTTACACACAATTCATGCACAGTGCACACAATACACACTCAGTACTACAACATGTGCTCCTTATGTTGAGTCGAAAGCAGTTTCCACCCCTAACATAAATTCTCATACTGCACCTATCCTAGTGAGTCATGTGATCTGGGAGAGGGGGTGGACTGCACTGAGCCAACCAATCAGGGCTAGATTTGACTGAGCCAATGGACAAGGGCTTTCTGCTCATGTGCAGTTCATTTCTCCTTTGGTTATTCATGAGGACAGACCTCTCCTTCTGCAAACAGGATATTACATATTCATGGTTAGCATTGGGACATGGCTCTTGGTGCAGGGAACAAGGATTTATCTAAAATTAGGATTTAAACACAATTTACAGTAATTGTGATTCCCAAATAACTCCATGTCTCCTCATTGGGACAGTGTCTACTGCTATCACTAACACACACATATACACTCATGGAGACTTCTTGGTGTGAAGGAATGCAGTTGTCAAGTTGATACATTCCCATTGTTTGGGCTCAGACCAAATGCTCCATTTACACAAAATATCCTAAGTCACAACATTACACCAACATGATGTGGGCATCCTGCCTCTGACATTTCAGTACTTAAATACAATTTATGCATTTACAATAATATACCCAAGATGTGCTACATCAATAATAGAAATAAATTTAGTCAATAAATCCAATGTAGTCAATAAATCCCATATTTGTGTGGGGGAAGGTAGATCCAGCCACACACCTCCCCCCATGTCCATACCAGATGATCTGGTTCCTGGTCTGGCAGTTCTTGGGTATACAAGGGGTTAACAGTGAGACCCAGCTACCGGTGCCAGACAGTCAGGTTGTTATGGGCCTTTCCTTGCTTGTGGATATATGAAAGTCATAAATCTGAAGTTCAAAGCTCCAATACAACTGTCTTCCATTCTCCACCAAGGTCCATATTTATAGATTTGCTTCTTTATCAATGTCTTCAACCAGCCTGATGCCTAGATCCAAGGTACCAAATAGGAGGCTGGACAAGCGATTCGTAAGTGGGCCTCCACAATCACAGCCAGTAGAGCACTCAGCCACTAGCCCACTGAGCCAACAAATGCATTACTCAAGTGGAGAGAGTGTTCTAAATGCGTGTAACTAGCCTGCTGTAACATCCAAAGTGCTAAAATGAAGCCAGATTCATACCAGAGCCTCCACGATAATGGCTAGTAAATCACCGGGCTACCTGCCCACTCATCATCATCATGAATCATCATCAACATTTATTTATATAGCGCCAGCAAATTCCGTAGCGCTTTACAATTGGGAACAAACATTAATAAGACAATACTGGGTAATACATACATACAGAGAGGTAAGAGAACCCTGCTCGAAAGCTTACAATCTATAGGACAATGGGAGTTAGAAACACAAGGGCTACATCATATTGCGCTCAGCCACCTCATTCTTCAAGTAAGAGGATAGACTTTTCTAAATGATGATAATTACCAGGTAGAAAATGGGGAAAAATTTGTGTATTATATGGGATTAACCTAAGAACCCACTAAAACTAGATGACTAAATAAATAGATTTTAAATAAAATAAATAACTTTAAAAATAGAAAACAGAAAAAAGAAAAAAATGCTTTATCGTAATAATAAAGAATATTTCCTGTGTTCACCCAACTTATTGCACCACCACAGTTCTTGGTAAGTAGCTGTTCTTATGCTTTGCATGGGGAATCTTTGCTGGAGGCCCCTGATTGTCTGGCCTGGGGTTTTAGTACATAGGGAGATGTCCTAAATCCTTTATTTAATTTAGGGATTCTCTCCCTCTGATAAATAGACCCTCTAGTTTACGTTAATCGTGTTTCATTGCTTCACCCAGAATGAAGTTTATGTTTTACCCTTTATTTTCCATATAATTGTGTCCCAGTCTCTGCTGCTGACTACTGCTCTTCCCATATCACTAGCCTGCACCCCTATGATAAACGTCCCCCATTATCTGTCAGGCTGAGGGTCTCTCTGCGTTGCCCCCTGGACGGGGGAAGAAATCACCAATTACCTTCTGCCTGTCTACAGATGAGGCTGGGTGGGAACAACTGTTCAATTTATATCCCATCCCTTGGAGCAGACATCTGCAGAGGGTACATATATATATAATATATATAATACGCACAGATGGCATGCCCAGTAATCTCTATGTTCTACAGAATCAGCCGGCAGAATGAACATGTTCTATGTATGATACGGAGCATTGTCCATATAATACAGACCCTGCATCTGGGGGGAACTTCCTGCTCCAGATCCGGACACACACGGCTCCAGGTCTGGGCTGTGATGTATCATCTGTCAGACTATAAGATCAATCTTTGTAACCGGCGGGGACACAACTCTGTGCTGTGTTATCTGCACTTTACAAGGTTATTTTATTCAATGACAGTGGCCAAAAGCTATCTCTGTTCTCAATGTACGACATAAAAACAGACAGCGTTTATCACGGCAGCCACCATCTTCCCATAAATGACACTGCGGACGTCTCCAGTAACTTAATCAGAGACTGAGGATGAGTCACCGACTTCCCAGTGAGTGGGAGGCAAGTTCCTGTGACCTCTCTAGATCTGGGCCTGGGAGCGTCATCAGACCACTTCACCAGCCAGAACCAGGGAGCTTACAGCTGATTCACCGGTAAATTAGGGTGTTGGGAACATTTCTGGGGTGGGTTCAGGGTGAGACCATCTCCACAGGTAGAAGTGAGACACAGCTGGTAACAGAGATACAGACATACCCCCCATCATGTCTGTCCCCAGGGGCAGGGGCGTGGCCACTTTGCAATGGGGGCGAGACCACATACCCAGATAGCTGCCCATTATATTCCTCCCTTCCCCCAACAGTCCCATCCGCGGGACAAACATGTCCCTGGGCGGGACAGAGGGACAGAGCCCTAAAATTGGGACTGCCCTGCTGAAATCAGGACAGTTGGGAGGTAAGGATGCAGAGCAGCAGGTAAAGTGTAGCTTGCCCGCATATTTAGGTTGCCATTAACAAAAAATAAAATGATCACAAAATGAAATCTCGTATCCATCTGGCTCAAACGTAACATTCTCCGCTCTATCATTATGGTAACCAACCTAAATATAGCTTCAAACATTTACAGGCAATATCGGGACACAATAAGCCCCATCCTGAGCTTCCCAAACTCTCAAGCTCCGGCCCTGATCCACCCCCAAACACACCTGTTTTTTGATAAAGGTTTGCCCCTTTCAGGATTGTCTATAAGGACTGAAAACATCGGGAAAGTTGGGAGGTGTGGCTAACAAGGTAACTTACCATCGCCCTCATTCCCTGATTCTCTTACCACAGGAACATACACAGCTGTAGCCTGACTGGTACCTGACTTGTTGTGTCCAGGAATCTGGGACTGGCTGAGTGGAACAAGGTTTGATTTTGTTGGTGTATCTATTGAACTTAGAGGTGTTAGCATGTGAACCATGAATGTTGTAATTGGCTGCAGGTTGGACTAATCCTGTGAATTGTCTAATGATCTGACCAATTACAGGACTAGAGGCTACAGCTTTATCTAATCCTGTAAATCGTCTAATGATCCGACCATTTACAGGACTAGAGGCTACAGGTTTATCTAATCCTGTGAATCGTCTAATGATCTGACCATTTACAGAACTAAAGGCTACACGTTGGTCTAATCCTGTGAATCGTTTAGTGATCTGATCATTTACAGGTCTAGAGGCTACAGGTTGGTGTAATCCTGTGAATCGTCTAATGATCTGACCATTTACAGAACTAAAGGCTACACGTTGGTCTAATCCTGTGAATCGTTTAGTGATCTGATCATTTACAGGTCTAGAGGCTACAGGTTGGTGTAATCCTGTGAATCGTCTAATGATCTGACCATTCACAGGACTAGAGGATACAGGTTGTTCTAATCATGTGAATCATCTAACGATCCGACCATTTACAGGACTAGAGGCTACAGGTTGGTGTAATCCTGTGAATCGTCTAATGATCTGACCATTTATAGGACTAGAGGCTACAGGTTGGTCTAATCCTGTGAATCGTCTAATGATCTGACCATTTACAGGACTAGAAGCTACAGGTTGGTCTAATCCTGTGAGTCGTCTAATGATCTGACCATTTACAGGACTAGAAGCTACAGGTTGGTTTAATCCTGTGAATCGTTTAATGATCTGACCATTTACAGAACTAGAGGCTACAGGTTGGTCTAATCCTGTGAATCGTCTAATGATCTGATCATTTACAGGTCTAGAGGCTACAGGTTGGTCTAATCCTGTGAATCGTTTAATGATCTGACCATTTACAGGTCTAGAGGCTACAGGTTGGTCTAATCCTGTGAATCGTCTAATGATCTGACCATTTACAGGTATAGAGGCTACAGGTTGGTCTAATCCTCTGAATCGTCTAATGATCTGACCATTTACAGGTCTAGAGGCTACAGGTTGGTCTAATGCTGTGAATCGTCTAATGATCTGACCATTTACAGGACGAGAGGCTACAGGTTGGTGTAATCCTGTGAATTGTCTAATGATCTGACCATTTACAGGACTAGAAGCTACAGGTTGGTCTAATCCTGTGAATCATCTAATGATCTGACCATTTACAGGTCTAGAGGCTACAGGTTGGTCTAATCCTGTGAATCATCTAATGATCTGACCATTTACAGGACGAGAAGCTACAGGTTGATGTAATTCTGTAAATCGTCTAATGATCTGACCATTTACAGAACTACAGGCTACAGGTTGGTCTAATCCTGTGAATCGTCTAATGATCTGACCATTTACAGGTTTAGAGGCTACAGGTTGGTGTAATCCTGTGAATCATCTAATGATCCGACCATTTACAGGACTAGAGGCTACAGGTTGGTCTAATCCTGTCAATCGTCTAATGATCTGACCATTTACAGGACTAGAGGCTACAGGTTGGTGTAATCATGTGAATCGTCTAATGATCTGACCATTTACAGAACTAGAGGCTACAGGTTGGTCTAATCCTGTGAATCGTTTAGTGATCTGATCATTTACAGGTCTAGAGGCTACAGGTTGGTCTAATCCTGTAAATCGTCTAATGATCTGACCATTTACAGGTCTAGAGGCTACAGGTTGGTCTAATCCTGTGAATCGTTTAGTGATCTGATCATTTACAGGTCTAGAAGCTACAGGTTGGTCTAATCCTGTGAATCGTCTAATGATCTGACCATTTACAGGTCTAGAGGCTACAGGTTGGTCTAATCCTGTGAATCGTCTAATGATCTGACCATTTACAGGTCTAGAGGCTACAGGTTGGTCTAATCCTGTGAATCGTCTAATGATCTGACCATTTACAGGACGAGAGGCTACAGGTTGGTGTAATCCTGTGAATTGTCTAATGATCTGACCATTTACAGAACTAGAAGCTACAGGTTGGTCTAATCCTGTGAATCATCTAATGATCTGACCATTTACAGGTCTAGAGGCTACAGGTTGGTCTAATCCTGTGAATCATCTAATGATCTGACCATTTACAGGACGAGAAGCTACAGGTTGATGTAATTCTGTAAATCGTCTAATGATCTGACCATTTACAGAACTACAGGCTACAGGTTGGTCTAATCCTGTGAATCGTCTAATGATCTGACCATTTACAGGTTTAGAGGCTACAGGTTGGTGTAATCCTGTGAATCATCTAATGATCCGACCATTTACAGGACTAGAGGCTACAGGTTGGTCGAATCCTGTCAATCGTCTAATGATCTGACCATTTACAGGACTAGAGGCTACAAGTTGGTGTAATCATGTGAATCGTCTAATGATCTGACCATTTACAGAACTAGAGGCTACAGGTTGGTCTAATCCTGTGAATCGTTTAGTGATCTGATCATTTACAGGTCTAGAGGCTACAGGTTGGTCTAATCCTGTAAATCGTCTAATGATCTGACCATTTACAGGTCTAGAGGCTACAGGTTGGTGTAATCCTGTGAATCGTCTAATGATCTGACCATTTACAGGACTAGAGGCTACAGGTTGGTCTAATCCTGTGAATCGTTTAGTGATCTGATCATTTACAGGTCTAGAGGCTACAGGTTGGTGTAATCCTGTGAATCGTCTTATGATCTGACCATTTACAGGTCTAGAGGCTACAGGTTGGTGTAATCCTGTGAATCGTCTAATGATCTGACCATTTACAGGACTAGAGGCTACAGGTTGGTGTAATCATGTGAATCGTCTAATGATCTGACCATTTACAGAACTAGAGGCTACAGGTTGGTGTAATCCTGTGAATCATCTAATGATCTGACCATTTACAGGACTAAAGGCTACAGGTTGGTGTAATCATGTGAATCGTCTAATGATCTGACCATTTACAGTACTAGAGGCTACAGGTTGGTCTAATCCTGTGAATCGTCTAATGATCTGACCATTTACAGGACGAGAGGCTACAGGTTGGTCTAATCCTGTGAATCGTCTGATGATCTGACCATTTACAGGACTAGAGGCTACAGGTTGGTCTAATCCTGTGAATCGTCTAATGATCTGACCATTTACAGGACTAGAGGCTACAGGTTGGTCTAATCCTGTGAATCGTCTAATGATCTGGTCATTTACAGGTCTAGAGGCTACAGGTTGGTGTAATCCTGTGAATCGTCTAATGATCTGACCATTTACAGAACTAGAGGCTACAGGTTGGTATAATCCTGTGAATCGTCTAATGATCTGACCATTTACAGGACTAGAGGCTACAGGTTGGTGTAATCCTGTGAATCGTCTAATGATCTGACCATTTACAGGACTAGAGGCTACAGGTTGGTGTAATCCTGTGAATCGTCTAATGATCTGACCATTTACAGAACTAGAGGCTACAGGTTGGTCTAATCCTGTGAATCGTCTAATGTTCTGACCATTTACAGGACTAGAGGCTACAGGTTGGTATAATCCTGTGAATCGTCTAATGATCTGACCATTTACAGGACTAGAGGCTACAGGTTGGTGTAATCCTGTGAATCGTCTTATGATCTGACCATTTACAGGTCTAGAGGCTACAGGTTGGTGTAATCCTGTGAATCGTCTAATGATCTGACCATTTACAGGACTAGAGGCTACAGGTTGGTATAATCCTGTGAATCGTCTAATGATCTGACCATTTACAGGACGAGAGGCTACAGGTTGGTGTAATCCTGTGAATCGTCTTATGATCTGACCATTTACAGGTCTAGAGGCTACAGGTTGGTGTAATCCTGTGAATCGTCTAATGATCTGACCATTTACAGGTCTAGAGGCTACAGGTTGGTGTAATCCTGTGAATCGTCTAATGATCTGACCATTTACAGGACTAGAGGCTACAGGTTGGTGTAATCCTGTGAATCGTCTAATGATCTGACCATTTACAGGACGAGAGGCTACAGGTTGGTGTAATCCTGTGAATCGTCTAATGATCTGACCATTTACAGGACTAGAGGCTACAGGTTGGTGTAATCCTGTGAATCGTCTAATGATCTAACCATTTACAGGACTAGAGGCTACAGGTTGGTGTAATCATGTGAATCGTCTAATGATCTGACCATTTACAGAACTAGAGGCTACAGGTTGGTCTAATCCTGTGAATCGTCTAATGATCTGACCATTTACAGGACTAGAGGCTACAGGTTGGTGTAATCATGTGAATCGTCTAATGATCTGATCATTTACAGTACTAGAGGCTACAGGTTGGTCTAATCCTGTGAATCGTCTAATGATCTGACCATTTACAGGACGAGAGGCTACAGGTTGGTCTAATCCTGTGAATCGTCTGATGATCTGACCATTTACAGGACTAGAGGCTACAGGTTGGTCTAATCCTGTGAATCGTCTAATGATCTGACCATTTACAGGACTAGAGGCTACAGGTTGGTGTAATCATGTGAATCGTCTAATGATCTGACCATTTACAGAACTAGAGGCTACAGGTTGGTCTAATCCTGTGAATCGTCTAATGATCTGGTCATTTACAGGTCTAGAGGCTACAGGTTGGTGTAATCCTGTGAATCGTCTAATGATCTGACCATTTACAGAACTAGAGGCTACAGGTTGGTGTAATCCTGTGAATCGTCTAATGATCTGACCATTTACAGGACTAGAGGCTACAGGTTGGTATAATCCTGTGAATCGTCTAATGATCTGACCATTTACAGGACGAGAGGCTACAGGTTGGTGTAATCCTGTGAATCGTCTAATGATCTGACCATTTACAGGACTAGAGGCTACAGGTTGGTCTAATCCTGTGAATCGTCTAATGATCTGACCATTTACAGGACTAGAGGCTACAGGTTGGTGTAATCATGTGAATCGTCTAATGATCTGACCATTTACAGAACTAGAGGCTACAGGTTGGTCTAATCCTGTGAATCGTCTAATGATCTGACCATTTACAGGACGAGAGGCTACAGGTTGGTGTAATCCTGTGAATCGTCTAATGATCTGACCATTTACAGGACTAGAGGCTACAGGTTGGTCTAATCCTGTGAATCGTCTAATGATCTGACCATTTACAGGACTAGAGGCTACAGGTTTGTGTAATCATGTGAATCGTCTAATGATCTGACCATTTACAGAACTAGAGGCTACAGGTTGGTCTAATCCTGTGAATCGTCTAATGATCTGGTCATTTACAGGTCTAGAGGCTACAGGTTGGTGTAATCCTGTGAATCGTCTAATGATCTGACCATTTACAGAACTAGAGGCTACAGGTTGGTCTAATCCTGTGAATCGTTTAGTGATCTGATCATTTACAGGTCTAGAGGCTACAGGTTGGTCTAATCCTGTGAATCGTCTATTGATCTGACCATTTACAGGACTAGAGGCTACAGGTTGGTGTAATCCTGTGAATCGTCTTATGATCTGACCATTTACAGGTCTAGAGGCTACAGGTTGGTGTAATCCTGTGAATCGTCTAATGATCTGACCATTTACAGGACTAGAGGCTACAGGTTGGTCTAATCCTGTGAATCGTCTAATGATCTGATCATTTACAGGTCTAGAGGCTACAGGTTGGTGTAATCCTGTGAATCGTCTAATGATCTGACCATTTACAGGACTAGAGGCTACAGGTTGGTGTAATCCTGTGAATCGTCTAATGATCTGACCATTTATAGGACTAGAGGCTACAGGTTGGTGTAATCCTGTGAATCGTCTAATGATCTGACCATTTACAGGTCTAGAGGCTACAGGTTGGTGTAGTCCTGTGAATCGTCTAATGATCTGACCATTTATAGGACTAGAGGCTACAGGTTGGTGTAATCCTGTGAATCGTCTAATGATCTGACCATTTACAGGACTAGAGGCTACAGGTTGGTGTAATCCTGTGAATCGTCTAATGATCTGACCATTTACAGGACTAGAGGCTACAGGTTGGTCTAATCCTGTGAATCGTCTAATGATCTGATCATTTACAGGTCTAGAGGCTACAGGTTGGTGTAATCCTGTGAATCGTCTAATGATCTGACCATTTACAGGACTAGAGGCTACAGGTTGGTGTAATCCTGTGAATCGTCTAATGATCTGACCATTTATAGGACTAGAGGCTACAGGTTGGTGTAATCCTGTGAATCGTCTAATGATCTGACCATTTACAGGTCTAGAGGCTACAGGTTGGTGTAGTCCTGTGAATCGTCTAATGATCTGACCATTTATAGGACTAGAGGCTACAGGTTGGTGTAATCCTGTGAATCGTCTAATGATCTGACCATTTACAGGACTAGAGGCTACAGGTTGGTGTAATCCTGTGAATCGTCTAATGATCTGACCATTTACAGGACTAGAGGCTACAGGTTGGTGTAATCCTGTATATCGTCTAATGATCTGACCATTTATAGGACTAGAGGCTACAGGTTGGTGTAATCCTGTGAATCGTCTAATGATCTGACCATTTACAGGACTAGAGGCTACAGGTTGGTGTAATCCTGTGAATCGTCTAATGATCTGACCATTTACAGGACTAGAGGCTACACGTTGGTGTAATCCTGTATATCGTCTAATGATCTGACCATTTATAGGACTAGAGGCTACAGGTTGGTGTAATCCTGTGAATCATCTAATGATCTGACCATTTACAGGACTAGAGGCTACAGGTTGGTGTAATCCTGTGAATCGTCTAATGATCTGACCATTTATAGGTCTAGAGGCTACAGGTTGGTCTAATCCTGTGAATCGTCTAATGATCTGACCATTTACAGGACTAGAGGCTACAGGTTGGTGTAATCCTGTGAATCGTCTAATGATCTGACCATTTACAGAACTAGAGGCTACAGGTTGGTCTAATCCTGTGAATCGTCTAATGATCTGACCATTTACAGGACTAGAGGCTACAGGTTGGTATAATCCTGTGAATCGTCTAATGATCTGACCATTTACAGGACTAGAGGCTACAGGTTGGTGTAATCCTGTGAATCGTCTTATGATCTGACCATTTACAGGTCTAGAGGCTACAGGTTGGTGTAATCCTGTGAATCGTCTAATGATCTGACCATTTACAGGACTAGAGGCTACAGGTTGGTATAATCCTGTGAATCGTCTAATGATCTGACCATTTACAGGACGAGAGGCTACAGGTTGGTGTAATCCTGTGAATCGTCTTATGATCTGACCATTTACAGGTCTAGAGGCTACAGGTTGGTGTAATCCTGTGAATCGTCTAATGATCTGACCATTTACAGGTCTAGAGGCTACAGGTTGGTGTAATCCTGTGAATCGTCTAATGATCTGACCATTTACAGGACTAGAGGCTACAGGTTGGTGTAATCCTGTGAATCGTCTAATGATCTGACCATTTACAGGACGAGAGGCTACAGGTTGGTGTAATCCTGTGAATCGTCTAATGATCTGACCATTTACAGGACTAGAGGCTACAGGTTGGTGTAATCCTGTGAATCGTCTAATGATCTAACCATTTACAGGACTAGAGGCTACAGGTTGGTGTAATCATGTGAATCGTCTAATGATCTGACCATTTACAGAACTAGAGGCTACAGGTTGGTCTAATCCTGTGAATCGTCTAATGATCTGACCATTTACAGGACTAGAGGCTACAGGTTGGTGTAATGATGTGAATCGTCTAATGATCTGATCATTTACAGTACTAGAGGCTACAGGTTGGTCTAATCCTGTGAATCGTCTAATGATCTGACCATTTACAGGACGAGAGGCTACAGGTTGGTCTAATCCTGTGAATCGTCTGATGATCTGACCATTTACAGGACTAGAGGCTACAGGTTGGTCTAATCCTGTGAATCGTCTAATGATCTGACCATTTACAGGACTAGAGGCTACAGGTTGGTGTAATCATGTGAATCGTCTAATGATCTGACCATTTACAGAACTAGAGGCTACAGGTTGGTCTAATCCTGTGAATCGTCTAATGATCTGGTCATTTACAGGTCTAGAGGCTACAGGTTGGTGTAATCCTGTGAATCGTCTAATGATCTGACCATTTACAGAACTAGAGGCTACAGGTTGGTGTAATCCTGTGAATCGTCTAATGATCTGACCATTTACAGGACTAGAGGCTACAGGTTGGTATAATCCTGTGAATCGTCTAATGATCTGACCATTTACAGGACGAGAGGCTACAGGTTGGTGTAATCCTGTGAATCGTCTAATGATCTGACCATTTACAGGACTAGAGGCTACAGGTTGGTCTAATCCTGTGAATCGTCTAATGATCTGACCATTTACAGGACTAGAGGCTACAGGTTGGTGTAATCATGTGAATCGTCTAATGATCTGACCATTTACAGAACTAGAGGCTACAGGTTGGTCTAATCCTGTGAATCGTCTAATGATCTGACCATTTACAGGTCTAGAGGCTACAGGTTGGTGTAATCCTGTGAATCGTCTAATGATCTGACCATTTACAGGACTAGAGGCTACAGGTTGGTGTAATCCTGTGAATCGTCTAATGATCTGACCATTTACAGGACGAGAGGCTACAGGTTGGTGTAATCCTGTGAATCGTCTAATGATCTGACCATTTACAGGACTAGAGGCTACAGGTTGGTGTAATCCTGTGAATCGTCTAATGATCTAACCATTTACAGGACTAGAGGCTACAGGTTGGTGTAATCATGTGAATCGTCTAATGATCTGACCATTTACAGAACTAGAGGCTACAGGTTGGTCTAATCCTGTGAATCGTCTAATGATCTGACCATTTACAGGACTAGAGGCTACAGGTTGGTGTAATGATGTGAATCGTCTAATGATCTGATCATTTACAGTACTAGAGGCTACAGGTTGGTCTAATCCTGTGAATCGTCTAATGATCTGACCATTTACAGGACGAGAGGCTACAGGTTGGTCTAATCCTGTGAATCGTCTGATGATCTGACCATTTACAGGACTAGAGGCTACAGGTTGGTCTAATCCTGTGAATCGTCTAATGATCTGACCATTTACAGGACTAGAGGCTACAGGTTGGTGTAATCATGTGAATCGTCTAATGATCTGACCATTTACAGAACTAGAGGCTACAGGTTGGTCTAATCCTGTGAATCGTCTAATGATCTGGTCATTTACAGGTCTAGAGGCTACAGGTTGGTGTAATCCTGTGAATCGTCTAATGATCTGACCATTTACAGAACTAGAGGCTACAGGTTGGTGTAATCCTGTGAATCGTCTAATGATCTGACCATTTACAGGACTAGAGGCTACAGGTTGGTATAATCCTGTGAATCGTCTAATGATCTGACCATTTACAGGACGAGAGGCTACAGGTTGGTGTAATCCTGTGAATCGTCTAATGATCTGACCATTTACAGGACTAGAGGCTACAGGTTGGTCTAATCCTGTGAATCGTCTAATGATCTGACCATTTACAGGACTAGAGGCTACAGGTTGGTGTAATCATGTGAATCGTCTAATGATCTGACCATTTACAGAACTAGAGGCTACAGGTTGGTCTAATCCTGTGAATCGTCTAATGATCTGACCATTTACAGGACGAGAGGCTACAGGTTGGTGTAATCCTGTGAATCGTCTAATGATCTGACCATTTACAGGACTAGAGGCTACAGGTTGGTCTAATCCTGTGAATCGTCTAATGATCTGACCATTTACAGGACTAGAGGCTACAGGTTTGTGTAATCATGTGAATCGTCTAATGATCTGACCATTTACAGAACTAGAGGCTACAGGTTGGTCTAATCCTGTGAATCGTCTAATGATCTGGTCATTTACAGGTCTAGAGGCTACAGGTTGGTGTAATCCTGTGAATCGTCTAATGATCTGACCATTTACAGAACTAGAGGCTACAGGTTGGTCTAATCCTGTGAATCGTTTAGTGATCTGATCATTTACAGGTCTAGAGGCTACAGGTTGGTCTAATCCTGTGAATCGTCTATTGATCTGACCATTTACAGGACTAGAGGCTACAGGTTGGTGTAATCCTGTGAATCGTCTTATGATCTGACCATTTACAGGTCTAGAGGCTACAGGTTGGTGTAATCCTGTGAATCGTCTAATGATCTGACCATTTACAGGACTAGAGGCTACAGGTTGGTCTAATCCTGTGAATCGTCTAATGATCTGATCATTTACAGGTCTAGAGGCTACAGGTTGGTGTAATCCTGTGAATCGTCTAATGATCTGACCATTTACAGGACTAGAGGCTACAGGTTGGTGTAATCCTGTGAATCGTCTAATGATCTGACCATTTATAGGACTAGAGGCTACAGGTTGGTGTAATCCTGTGAATCGTCTAATGATCTGACCATTTACAGGTCTAGAGGCTACAGGTTGGTGTAGTCCTGTGAATCGTCTAATGATCTGACCATTTATAGGACTAGAGGCTACAGGTTGGTGTAATCCTGTGAATCGTCTAATGATCTGACCATTTACAGGACTAGAGGCTACAGGTTGGTGTAATCCTGTGAATCGTCTAATGATCTGACCATTTACAGGACTAGAGGCTACAGGTTGGTCTAATCCTGTGAATCGTCTAATGATCTGATCATTTACAGGTCTAGAGGCTACAGGTTGGTGTAATCCTGTGAATCGTCTAATGATCTGACCATTTACAGGACTAGAGGCTACAGGTTGGTGTAATCCTGTGAATCGTCTAATGATCTGACCATTTATAGGACTAGAGGCTACAGGTTGGTGTAATCCTGTGAATCGTCTAATGATCTGACCATTTACAGGTCTAGAGGCTACAGGTTGGTGTAGTCCTGTGAATCGTCTAATGATCTGACCATTTATAGGACTAGAGGCTACAGGTTGGTGTAATCCTGTGAATCGTCTAATGATCTGACCATTTACAGGACTAGAGGCTACAGGTTGGTGTAATCCTGTGAATCGTCTAATGATCTGACCATTTACAGGACTAGAGGCTACAGGTTGGTGTAATCCTGTATATCGTCTAATGATCTGACCATTTATAGGACTAGAGGCTACAGGTTGGTGTAATCCTGTGAATCGTCTAATGATCTGACCATTTACAGGACTAGAGGCTACAGGTTGGTGTAATCCTGTGAATCGTCTAATGATCTGACCATTTACAGGACTAGAGGCTACAGGTTGGTGTAATCCTGTATATCGTCTAATGATCTGACCATTTATAGGACTAGAGGCTACAGGTTGGTGTAATCCTGTGAATCATCTAATGATCTGACCATTTACAGGACTAGAGGCTACAGGTTGGTGTAATCCTGTGAATCGTCTAATGATCTGACCATTTACAGGTCTAGAGGCTACAGGTTGGTGTAATCCTGTGAATCGTCTAATGATCTGACCATTTACAGGACTAGAGGCTACAGGTTGGTGTAATCCTGTGAATCGTCTAATGATCTGACCATTTACAGAACTAGAGGCTACAGGTTGGTCTAATCCTGTGAATCGTCTAATGATCTGGTCATTTACAGGTCTAGAGGCTACAGGTTGGTGTAATCCTGTGAATCGTCTAATGATCTGACCATTTACAGGTCTAGAGGCTACAGGTTGGTGTAATCCTGTGAATCTTCTAATGATCTGACCATTTACAGGACTAGAGGCTACAGGTTGGTCTAATCCTGTGAATCATCTAATGATCTGATCATTTACAGGTCTAGAGGCTACAGGTTGGTGTAATCCTGTAAATCGTCTAATGATCTGATCATTTACAGGTCTAGAGGCTACAGGTTGGTGTAATCCTGTGAATCGTCTAATGATCTGACCATTTACAGGACTAGAGGCTACAGGTTGGTGTAATCCTGTGAATCGTCTAATGATCTGACCATTTATAGGACTAGAGGCTACAGGTTGGTGTAATCCTGTGAATCGTCTAATGATCTGACCATTTACAGGTCTAGAGGCTACAGGCTGGTGTAATCCTGTGAATCGTCTAATGATCTGACCATTTATAGGACTAGAGGCTACAGGTTGGTGTAATCCTGTGAATCGTCTAATGATCTGACCATTTATAGGACTAGAGGCTACAGGTTGGTGTAATCCTGTGAATAGTCTAATGATCTGACCATTTATAGGACTAGAGGCTACAGGTTGGTGTAATCCTGTGAATCGTCTAATGATCTGATCATTTACAGGTCTAGAGGCTACAGGTTGGTGTAATCCTGTGAATCGTCTAATGATCTGACCATTTACAGGACTAGAGGCTACAGGTTGGTCTAATCCTATGAATCGTCTAATGATCTGATCATTTACAGGTCTAGAGGCTACAGGTTGGTGTAATCCTGTGAATCGTCTAATGATCTGACCATTTACAGGACTAGAGGCTACAGGTTGGTGTATTCCTGTGAATCGTCTAATGATCTGACCATTTATAGGACTAGAGGCTACAGGTTGGTGTAATCCTGTGAATCGTCTAATGATCTGACCATTCACAGGTCTAGAGGCTACAGGTTGGTGTAATCCTGTGAATCATCTAATGATCTGACCATTTACTGGACTAGAGGCTACAAGTTGGTGTAATCCTGTGAATCGTCTAATGATCTGACCATTTATAGGACTAGAGGCTACAGGTTGGTGTAATCCTGTGAATCGTCTAATGATCTGACCATTTACAGGTCTAGAGGCTACAGGTTGGTGTAATCCTGTGAATCGTCTAATGATCTGACCATTTACAGGACTAGAGGCTACAGGTTGGTGTAATCCTGTGAATCGTCTAATGATCTGACCATTTATAGGTCTAGAGGCTACAGGTCGGTCTAATCATGTTAACATTCCAATAAGATATCAGGTTTGATTTTATGAGATCACAGATTCCCTGATTCTTTTCTATTTATTAAATAAACTTTGAGGCCACAGGAAAGCCAAGAATAACCAATCCTTTAGTTATGTGTGGACTTCGTACCTGATTCTTTTTGTGTTATGTATGTTGAAGTAAAACTTCTCTTTCTATACAATTATTGAGAAATTTGTCGGCATAGACAGAAAAACCTGTTTGGCTTCTCCCAAGAGAGGGTTTAGTCACTTCCAGGTTCCTCAGATTTAATAATCTCATATATAGTGTGTGTGTTCCTCTTCAATTACATGTGGAATTATCATGTATGTGTGACCAGCCGCACACGTCTGCGCTGTATGTCACAGATACCTCATCTATTTACCTACCCGATGAGAGATGTATTTATAGCTCTGCCATGTGTCCACGGGCTCAGGAATAAGCTGCGTACACAGAGATTTGATATGAGAAAACAATCTTCAATAAATGGCTGAGAAGAGACTGTTATTCCTCTGATGTCCTCCTCGTACTCCCTGCGCTGGGCCTTTAAATATTATGATTGCAGTTTAACACTCGCAGTGCTGGATGAGACTTCAGAGAAATGAAGAGAGAACTGACCTCTATCTGTCATACCGCATAAGCTGCAATAAAACACAGAGAGACACTATTATTATCTTTTATTATTTGCTACAATTACCGGTGGTTGTGTAATGAGTCCGCTGGAAGGCGGCATCAGTTCATTTTTAGGTAAATAGTTTGCACAGTTTATATTTATTGTGATCCACAACTTGCAACATGTTTTCTGTACAGGAAACGATCATATTTTCCTCTGACAATTGGATCTAGAAGATCTGAACGTGTCCTTAAATGAAAGACGTTGTCCTAGAAACTAATATGTAGCTTGAAGAAACTAAGAGACATTACAAGAGGACGTAAGATTCTACTCGTCTATATACAGTATATAGTATATTAAAGTGAAGTGATTTGCATTCATAATTCCGTGTGATCTAAGCTACATGCGTGATATTAACTAGCACAGAAGATACATGACCACGTTGTTACGGCTTCCAGTGTGACACACATGACAATTCATATTGCTGTTGGAATTTAATTATTTCACATGATGTTGCGGAAGTTAATCTGATCCATAGTGGTTATTACATAGCTCCCAACTAACCTGATTAGGTGGTCAGTTCTGATTTTAGGCTCTGTCCTGCCAGTGGGCATCTTTATCCAGCGTACAGGAAATCGAATGATGGGTAAGTGCCCCCCATAGGATGAATGGGGCCACAAGCACCTACCACTGGTGCACGTGGCAAGGGATGGGTGTTTGGAGGAGAGAGGGTATGGGGGCGGCCTAGCATTTGCGGGGTGTGACCATGCCCGGGAGTGGAACAAAACATCACTGAGACCCACAGAACAATTTGCTTATTGGCTCGGTGATCCTGCTCTCGCCCCCTGTATGCGCTGCTCAGAGCAGAGCGGGGGCTGCAGAGGAGGAGGGAGGTGACCAGACATTGCTAGAACCCCTGTACTTCCCCCACTGACCAGACCTCCAACATATGACCCCATGCCCTTTTGTCGTTGATATTGGGAGGGATGTTAATGGGACATGGGATTAATTGACAATTCCAAGAGAATTTAAGAAGGAAATTATTATTTTAAAAAGAGAATCACAATATGATTTCTGAATCTATTAATTATATGAGATTTAATCTAGAAACTCGCCTGTATTTTCTGCAGTTAGCTGAGCTGCCTGTACTGACACTAGTACATAGAGGTGAACTGGAGTAATCTTTGTGGCATTAGCGCAAGGAACAGAGGTTACCGTCCCCACAGTATAATCTGGTCATAGGCCCAGCGATGCCGCTGCAGCCTCATTACCCTGCGCTCTCAGAACACAGAGCAGGTGATGCTCCCGGCACGTGTAGTTCTCTGCAGAGGCCTTGGTCGGGGAGCAGGACTGCGGGGGCCCCTAACGGGAGAACAGAGGTCAGTGCAGGTGAATGGGTCTATTATCTGGGACATAACACTGAATAGGGGTAAATATAGGGATAAAAATGGGGATCTATGTGGGGAGATATCGGTGACTGGGTGTGAAGTTAGCGGTAAATTGGGTTAAATGTTTAGTAAGTCCACATTCCCTCTCCATTGTCTTACATGTTACTATATACAGCACGTTTATTATATACAGCACATGTAATATATACAACACGTTTATTATATACAGCACATATAATATATACAACATATTTATTAAATACAGCACGTTTATTTTATACAACACATCTATTATCTCCTCCCTCTCCTCCACTGCCCACCTCTATCTCACCTCTTCAGAAACCCCCCCCTGCGCTAACTATGTGGCCGCTATAGCTGCACTGTCCTATACAGCAGCCGCGGCGCTGTCAAAGAAGCGTCTGCGGCGGTGCTGTAGTGTATACAGCACCGCTGCGGACGCTTCTTAGACAGCGCCGCGGCTGCTGTATAGGACAGCGCTGAAGAAACGGAGCTGCTGCGCATGCGCAGCAGCTCTCGCGGGGGGTGGGGGGTTTTTTTGGGTCGGCAATCCTCCGTTCGCCCCTGAAGCCCTCAACAACACTACCCCTGCATACATCTCAAATCTCATATTAATATACCCTCCCTCTCGCCCTCTTAGATCTACCTCTGACCTGCACCTTGTCTTGTCTCTGGTAACCACCTCTCACTCCCACCTATAAGACTTCTCCCGTGCTGCCCCCACTTATGGAATTCTCTACCACGCACAGTTCAGACTTTCCCACGGCCTTCAAATCTTTAGACTTTTCCTAAAAACCCATCTCTTTTTTAAAACTTACCTTATCCCTGAGGATATTACTCGCACTAATACACCCTCACAGATGCCCCAATCTCCACTCTAAGCCACACTCACTCCTCATATTTCAGCTGTGCCCTCTTCCACTTAGAATGTAAGCTCTCTAATGAGGAGGGTACTTTCATGTCTGTATTTATTTTGTCTGCCTTATATGTATGTCTCTGCTTTATGTATGTCCTGTTTTTCCTACTGTACAGCGCTGTGGAACAATGTGGTGCCTTACAGATCTACGATAATAATAATAGTAAAAATAATAATGATGCAAATCATGAAAGGCTATGTAACAAGGATGGTGGCTGTACAAGTAACACTGTAATCCTTGGCCCATCATTGTTATATTATTGCAATAAAGCTTGTTTTTCAATGGTAAATAAGGTTGAAGCTGAGAGCCGTCCAATTTTAATCTCTAATTGTTCCTGTGTGACTGATGTGCGACTGTTTCTAATGTAATACTAATAATGATAGAATAAAAATGAACTGGAGACTATTTCCTAAACTGTCAGTAAAATAAAATGATAATAATAAAAATATTTCTCATTAATAAATGAGGGCCTCATCCTAATAGTATTACAGATTCCAAACTTCGTCATCAAGCAATAGAGATTCTACATTGTATGAGACACAAGATTACACATATCATGTTACTATGTAAATATATGAACACAGCTCAGTTACAATGGGCCGAGCTTCTGAATCGTGCATGGCCCCCTCCTCTGATATCACCCCCACTCCCCCGAGCTGCGCTCACAGAGTAATCTGGTGTCAGCGTTGTAGGACATGTGTAAGTAGAGACCTCGATTAAATGGTCGGCGCTGCCTGATTAATTATGTATTGTTTCCAACACAAAATCAATGTGTAATTTATCGAGAACATTTGCTGCTTGACTATAAAATATATATGGACACGAGGCAGCAGAGATAACATCGAGGACATGAATTCTATATAACGTGTGTCAGGGAAGAAAATTACACAACAAACCTCAGCGTCTCCGTGTCTTGTGAGCTAACCATCTACTTGTAGAACCTGGAAGACAGAGATGGTGGCAATAGGAGGTAAGAAGACTATAGGAGGCCGCCAAGAACTGCCCCCAACCCAATCAGAGCTCACATTTCAGGATTGATGTATTAAAGGGTGAAAAGCGCAATGGCGCAAGTCTTCGCCTTTTACATCAAGGGGTTACAGCGCTGCTTTTTCTGGAGGTAAGAATCACCGGATTACAGTAATATGTACGGCCCTAATACTTGCTCTGCTAGCCGCATGGGCACATTGACTGGGCCGACAAAGAGAGAAGTTAACTCTTACCCAGGCAGGGGAGTGTGGCGAAACTGACTTGGAGAGATTTTATTGATAAATTGTGACGATAACAGATATTTTATCACCACTATAAGCCGCCATAAAAAAATTGCTGTCATCGCTTGTTCATCTCTTTCTCACCCCTGTAAAACTCTCTCAGTATACACAGCCGTCTAATAGGCAGATAAGTGCAGCTACGGCGGAGACTGTATGACTTTCCCAAAACTTCAGAGGTCGTATTTTCTCTGAGATTAATGGTTTTAGAACAAGTTATTTAATAGTCAAGGTACAAAGAGTCTTTCTCTGCAATCAAGCGAGTGTGTATTTCTTTTCATCTCCTCTCCAACATGTTAGCTTCATTTTAAAATAAACCTAATTCTCATCCCCAGAGAGAATTCCGTTCAGACGCTGCCGGTGAGAGAACTCAAGGTGCCTGAGATGGGTTAACGGTGTCTAGAGAGAAGCTGCCAGTATGGGGAGATGTTATCTGTGTATAGGAGCTTGTAATGCTGGGGAAGTAACAGTTGCACACTTAGTAACTATGTTACAGCGAGTGTCCGCAATAAACTGCCAAATAAGAGCAGCGTTTTCCTGTCTACCAACTGATCTGTGAACATTTATTGGAGTAATTGAATTTTCTTTGAGAATTGCAGGAAAAGTGCAGTTATATTGTGTAAATTCAGACCACGGTGTTCACAAATAGTTGGTCCTCAAAATTCACAATGTTTATAATTTCCAGACTTTACTCACAAATGAATGTTTACTTCCAGACGTTGTGCAGTTTCCCCTCAGTGCTCAGTCTCACACTTGTAATATATTTATTAGGATACCACGAACGTTCATCCCACGTTACCCCATTGTGTTAGCTGTGTTACATTCAACTGCGAACATGAGTTTAAAAAGGAGCATTCACACTGAAGAGGGCTACATGGTCCTTGTACACGGAGGTAACACAGGGTGAGTGTTCCACAAAGCGTAGATGAAAATAGTGCGAGCTGTGTCTGGGCCTCATTGAGCCGCCTGATGCCCAAAGTTCTCCTGTAGATGGATCTTGCAATCCTCATGGGGGGGACCAGAACGCAGCTGCGAGGGCCGAGTGGAGGTGCCTGTGTGTACAAACCATCAATGCAGAGAAAATGGCGTAAAATCTCATCCGCTATGGACACTCAGATTTCAGTTTGTGGAATTCATAGTTTATGAATAGAGCTGGGACAACAGCAGCTAATCGGTCTGTTATGCTGTATAGTCCGGATCGATGGAAAGGTAATAAGATCTCGTCCTTCCCTCTCGGGTGTCCACCAGAATGCCCCATCCTCAGGTGCTGCGTCCCCATCACAATTATTACCTTGCGTGGAGCAGAAGGCAGAGATTGGGGTGTAAGACTCAGCGCTGCTGGTCATCTGTGAACCATATGTGATAGGCTGGAGAGTGGCACTGGTCACCTGTGATAGGCTGGAGAGTGGCACTGGTCATCTGTGATAGGCTGGAGAGTGGCGCTGGTCACCTGTGATAGGCTGGAGAGTGGCACTGGTCACCTGTGATAGGCTGGAGAGTGGCACTGGCCACCTGTGATAGGCTGGAGAGTGGCACTGGCCACCTGTGATAGGCTGGAGAGTGGCACTGGCCACCTGTGATAGGCTGGAGAGTGGCGCTGGTCACCTGTGATAGGCTGGAGAGTGGCGCTGGTCATCTGTGATAGGCTGGAGAGTGGCGCTGGTCACCTGTGATAGGCTGGAGAGTGGCACTGGTCACCTGTGATAGGCTGGAGAGTGGCACTGGTCACCTGTGATAGGCTGGAGAGTGGCACTGGTCACCTGTGATAGGCTGGAGAGTGGCGCTGGTCACCTGTGATAGGCTGGAGAGTGGCGCTGGTCACCTGTGATAGGCTGGAGAGTGGCACTGGCCACCTGTGATAGGCTGGAGAGTGGCGCTGGTCACCTGTGATAGGCTGGAGAGTGGCGCTGTGCCGTGTCCTCTAGCAGCTAAACCTTCATTGAGGTAACTTTCATGAGCTTCTTAAACATGGCAGGTGGGGGTCTGACAGTATAAATTGTGTGTTCATCCATAAGAACCTGGGGTATCACTAGGGAAAGGTCTGGTCCTGTGGGTCCCAGATATAGATATATATATATACTCTATTCTCCTTTACTATTATTGTTTACTTCCAAAGCTGAGCAATTCTGCAGATCTCTCTGTGGCAGCAGGCGACGGTGTTGATATATACTATATAATATACGATGTATTACTCTTTATATATTCTATACAGCAGACTGAGCCCCTGAAGTAAGAAATGATCTTATACAAAGCATTAGATGGTGAGAATATGGTTAGATTCTGTACATTAGATGTTACATAGAAGCCTCGTTACCTCTTCTACACAGTCAGTGTGATTGGCCTCAGAAGGTCAGTTATCACTGTGACTGGATAAAGCATAACACAGTCAGATGGATAATGTCAGAAATCATATGATGGAAGGTTCCTATTTCCCCAAGAAACCTCCAGTTATCATGAATCAGCTGCCTTTGAAGGTGTCAGCTCATCAGTCAAGCACTGTCCAGGACCTTTCAGACCCGTCCCCCTTACTTCCAACCGGTGACCAATTCTGGTGCAATCAGCCCTTAGTGCTGCACAGAGACAAATCTATCGCAATGCTGGATTTCGACCATAAGGCACAAGAGATGTGAACACTCCTAAAATGCACCACATTATTGCTCTATTTGGGTTATTCCACTAGATGCCAAACACAAGAGACCAATTAAGTCATCAACATAAAAATACTGGATGTGTTATAATTAAAAAAACATAATTTGTTGGTACCATCATAAAAATATCTTGATATACAATAACCAACTGCTGTTTGGTGCAGTTTATAAGATCACCAAAAAACTGCCCACAATGGTTAAATAATAGTAGTACATTTGATCTACAACATACTGACATGTGAAAGGCAAAATTCATGGTAATAAACGTGCAGAAAATCCCACATATATTGGGGAAAACTGTAAGTGTGATGAAATGCAGATTGTTCTATGATTAGTGGCTGTGACTAGGGTGTAAGTGTTACTCCTGACTTATCCTCTGGTGTAGATGAATGGCTGGAACATCAACACTGAGAAGAACAGTATATATCAGATGACAGCCCATCTCTTTATGTGTCCCATAGTGTAAGGGGACTTGGTGTGAAAAGAATCTTCCCCTATTTGTAAATACAACAGTGGATACACAGTCAGGTGAGGGTTCTGAATAAATGCCGTTAGTACAATCACTTTTATGTTGGTAGATACACAAATTCTTAAAGCGAATACTTACACTTCTTTAATAATATCTTTCCAAATCACAACTAATTCAGACGTTTACTTTACACCAGATCTTTATAACATTTCCATTTAATATGTGGAGATTATAAGTCGTTCTGCAGAAGTAATGGCCATAATAGAAGCCAGCAGCTTGTTGCTCGCTGAAGATTGCCACTCATCCGCTATAGGAGCCTCTGCAAATAATGCCTAACGTCTTATGTCACGTTTGCCAGAAGTGAGATGAGGATGGTAGGTGTTTGCCAGTACTTAGCACAACTGAACTAAAAGGCCTGGAGTCTAATGCCCCCGGTATTCATCTGGACCCCCGCTAGGGAGTATAGGCTTCGATGCGTGGGACGTTTAAGTCACGGTTCTCAAAGACAGTCACTGGCCAGACGGGTAGGTGAAGACAGCCAGATCAGACAGTCCAAGGTCAATAGACAGACGGGATTGTTGTACCAGAGCGGAATTTAATTTCTCCTTCTGTAACAGTGTCAGAAAACAAGAATCATCACTGGTGACTGGGGCAGTGATTATTTCCTTACAAAGTATGGGACACATGGCGAGTCGGAGGTAGGGCAGTGGCAATCACAAGATTTCTACAGGAGGTTTCCATGCCATGCTACCAGAGCCAGCATGACCTAAGATCACTGCCTATCATTTTAGCCAGTTCAAGGCTGCTTTCCAACCCCTTTCCATCCACTTCAAATACACCGGCAATGCTGCATGCACTACTGCTAGGTGCATGCAGCTCACCTTTCACTAGCAGAGTAGTATGAAGCAGGACATACATCCAAGCTGTCCTTGCGGTGGGGACAAAGTCCTTACTGACCAGGACAATCATCCAAAATCGTGACTGCCCCATCAAAATCAGGACATTTACATCTGTAAAGTGCTGACATACTACACAGCTCTGCACATCATGACACCAGCAGGTCAGAGACACAAGATGCCCCATCACCGCTTGATGACATAGGACACTGGTGGAACATCCTCTGTAGGGCCCAGAGGTGAGGGGGGCCCTTGCAATGTGAACCTCACCTCTACGGCTCTATCCCTCCTGAGGTCCATGCGCTTCTCTCAAGAGAACATAGCGTTGTCTTTTCTGACGACGCAAGTACAGGACACGCGGGATGAGCCCCAGGGCCATCTTAACAACATTATGGGCCCCCGGGCAAAGCAGTGCACCGGGGCCCCAAGATATAGATATAGATATAGATATAGATATATAGATCTATACAGATACAGATACAGATATAGATATAGATACAGATACAGATACAGATATAGATATAGATATACATATAGATATATACAGATAGAGATAGATAGATAGATGTACTTGCTCAGTGACCCTTGAAGGTTTTTTTTGCAGGTTTTTTTCTTTTGCAGGATTATTTATTCTCATTAAAAGCCGTGACTATGGGCCCCCCTTGCCCGTGGGGCCCCCGGGCAGCTGCCCATCGTGCCCAATGGAAAAGATGGCCCTGATGAGCCCCAGTCACCAGGGTCCATGGTCACTGCGCCCTATCCCCAATTCTGCTATGGATCCCTGCTCGCCCCTGGCAGGGGCTATTTCTGCACCTAAAATAAACAGCTTGGGATCGGAGAGGAATGTCGCTGTGAGACGGGGGCGTATTGTATCATTAAATGAAGAAATGATCACTCTCCATTTATGGCAATATGAACAAAATGCCAAAAGTTCCCTAATCTCTTCCCAGCACAATGTGAGCAGAAACTTTCCTCTGACGACCGATATATAAATAGTTCCACTTGGGATTAATAATCACGGAGGTCATTTCACAAGGAATATTAAGCTGTGAAAAACCTCTTCAATCATTATCCTTGAAACAATTATCAGTTAGAGCCTGTTCTGCTCTTCTAAATCATTTTGTAATCTTTAAAATTATGAATTTCTACCATTGAGGAAACGAAGGGATTTGCATAATAACTATTAGGAGTCTGAAGTAAAATCATCAACGTTAATATATTGATATATTATTAAGTATCTTGGCTAATGGCAGCAAACTCCATCGTTGGCACAATGCTCGCACCACTAGAAATTTCGGCAACAGTCCAGATTAACGGGGTCCAAACTATTTCACAAACTGGAAGATTTGGAAGATTATTTAGTACAAGTTTCATATAGAGTGAAATCATTGCTTTCTGGAAAATCACGTGGTTACATTATATTATGAGGAATCACGTTGGTCACATTATATAACGAGGAATCACGTTGGTCACATTATGTAATAAAGAATCACATTGGTCACATATAACAAGGAATCACATTAGACACAACATATAACAAGGAATCAGGTGGTCACATTATATAACAAGGAATAACATTGATCACATTATATAATGAGGAATCACATGGTCACTTTATATAACAAGGAATCACATTGGTCACATTATATAACGAGGAATCACATGGTCACATTACATTAAAAGGAATCACATGGTCACATTACATTATGAGGAATCACATGGTCATCTATAATATAAATGTCTAGTGGCGTGTGTTAGTCTGTCTGTGTGTGGAAAAAATAAAACCAAGCTGCAGCACCACCTGCTGGGTGGAGTTATACACTGACCTACTAAATTCTTAGTGTGTGTGGGAAAAAAAAATCAGAAAGGGCTGAAATTTGGTATACTAAGATGTTTTTAATTTGTTAAATTAATTTGTTAATTGTTAAAAGTGTTTATAAAGATTTAAAAAAAATATATATATATTTCTTGAAGGAGAAGTGACAGTGGGGAGTGGTTGGTGGTTGCCGGGGGTGACAGTGGGGAGTGGTTGGTGGTTGAGGCCTGGGCTATGGCCCAAATGCATGACAAGAACCTTTTTAACACCTTAAGTAGCTTGATTTGACTAGAATGCATGAGTATCATGCATGGGTTAACTTGTATACTATATAACGAGGAACCACATTGGTAACATTACATAAGAAGGAATCACATTAGACACAATATATAATAAGGAACACATGGTCACATTATATAACTAGGAATCACATTGGTCATATTATATAACGAGGAATTACATGGTCATATTACATAAGAAGGAATTACGATGGACACATTGTATAATAATCGCATGATCACATTACATTATGAGGAATCACATTGGTCACAATATATAACTAGGAATCACAAGGTAATATATAACAAGGACAACATGGTCACATTTTATAATGAGGAATCACATGGTCACATTATATAACGAGGAATCACATGATCACATTACATAAGAAGGAATTACGATGGCCACATTGTATAATAAGGAATTACATGATCCCATTATATAACAAGGAACCACATTGGTAACATTACATAAGAAGGAATCACTTTAGACACAATATATAATAAGGAGCACATGGTCACATTATATAACGAGGAATCACATTGGCCACTTTATATCATGAAGAATCACATGATCAGATTACATAAGAAGGATTTACGATGGACACATTGTATAATAAGGAATCACATTTTCGCATTATATAAAATGAGGAATCGCATGGTCACATTATATAACAAGGAATCACAATGGTTATATTATATAACGATGAATCACATTAGACACAATATATAGCAAGGAACACATGGTCAAATTATATAACAATGAATCACATGGTTACATTGCATAAGAAGGAATTACGATGGACACATTGTATAATAAGGAATCACATTCTTGCATTATATAAAATGAGGAATCACATGGTCACAATATATAAATAGGAATCACATGGTCACATTTTATAATGAGGAATCACATGGTCTCATTATATAACGAGGAATCACATGATCACATTACATAAGAAGGAATTACGATGGCCACATTGTATAATAAGGAATCACATTTTCAAATGATATATCGAGGAATCCCCTTGTTCACATTATATAACTCAGAATCGCATGATCACATTATATAACGAGGAATCACAATGGTTATATTATATAACGAGGTATCACTTTAGACACAACATAGTATAGAAATTCATGTCTTACACAACGTCCAACTCAAATATTCTTTTGAAGGTAAGGTTGGCAGCACAGTGGCTCAGTGGTTAGCACTTCTGCCTTACAGCACTGGAATCATGAGTTCAATTCCCGACCATGGCCTTATCTCTGAGGAGTTTGTATGTTCTCCCCGTGTTTACGTGGGTTTCCTCCGGGTGCTCTGGTTTCCTCCCACACTCCAAAAACATACTGGTAGGTTAATTGGCTGCTAACAAATTGACCCTAGTCTGTCTGTGCGTGTGTTAGGGAATTTAGACTGTAAGCTCCAATGGGGCAGGGACTGATGTGAGTGAGTTCTCTGTACAGCGCTGCGGAATCAGTGGCGCTATATAAATAAATGGTGATGATGGTGATGATGAATATATAACAAGTAATCACATGGTCATATTACAAAATGAGGAATAACATTGGCCACATACAACGAGGAATCACATTGATTATAGCATATAATGAGGATTCATATTGGTTATATATATAAAGGAATCACCTCATCACATTAAATTAACGAGGAATCAGCTGGTCACATTATATAATGATTAAGAGGACTTGTTAGAAGAGGATATTAGGTGATCTCAGTAGTGCTGGATGATGGAGATTGCACTCTGCGGGGTGGAAAGGACGGATCAGACTTAGTTCAGTGCATTTGGGGTAACCAGCCGCCTCCCCCAGACATAAGAACAGCTGCTGCATAACAATTTATAGTGGTTTCCCTGACAACCAGTGTAAGTAATCATTAGCAGTCTGAGTCCTGTAAAGCATGTATATGTGACCTGAGTCTGCAGCTGTTGTGGAACTAAAAGTACCTGCAATTCCTGCCAGCTTCTGAGCATGCTGGGACAGCTGGAACATCCCGGGGCAAACAGAATACATCCAGAGGGGGGTTACAGATGCTATTTCACAGAAATAATTAAAATATTCAGATACATTTTTGTGATGATTTATCTGAGTCCTTGTCTATGTGTTATTCACTTGTTTAGACGTGCTGTGAGCTATATGTACAATACATTATGTGTGTGCTGCAGGTCACAGAAAGACATAATGTAAGTCTGAAAATCCCATTATATTGCTGCTACTATAATAACATGTCAGACAGTGTAGTAATGTTCTCCAATGTCAAATATACCTGTGTGCGACTATATCTGTATTATACTATACCTGTGTGTGATTATACCTGTGTGTGACTATACCTGTGTGTGACTATACCTGTGTGTGATTATATCTGTATTATACTATACCTGTGTGTGACTATACCTGTGTGTGACTATATCTGTATTATACTATACCTGTGTGTGACTATACCTGTGTGTGACTATATCTGTGTGTGACTATACCTGTGTGTGACTATATCTGTATTATACTATACCTGTGTGTGACTATATCTGTGTGTGACTATACCTGTGTGTGACTATACCTGTGTGTGACTATACCTGTGTGTGACTATATCTGTATTATACTATACCTGTGTGTGACTATACCTGTGTGTGACTATATCTGTATTATACTATACCTGTGTGTGACTATATCTGTATTATACTATACCTGTGTGTGACTATACCTGTGTGTGACTATATCTGTATTATACTATACCTGTGTGTGACTATAACTGTGTGTGACTATACCTGTATTATACTATACCTGTGTGTGACTATACCTGTGTGTGACTATATCTGTATTATACTATACCTGTGTGTGACTATATCTGTATTATACTATACCTGTGTGTGACTATACCTGTATTATACTATACCTGTGTGTGACTATACCTGTGTGTGACTATATCTGTATTATACTATACCTGTGTGTGACTATACCTGTGTGTGACTATACCTGTATTATACTATACCTGTGTGTGACTATACCTGTGTGTGACTATATCTGTATTATACTATACCTGTGTGTGACTATATCTGTATTATACTATACCTGTGTGTGATTATACCTGTGTGTGACTATATCTGTATTATACTATACCTGTGTGTGATTATACCTGTGTGTGATTATACCTGTGTTTTTCTGAATTTAAGAAGAAATTGAGGGAGAAATTACGTCAGAGTGAGCCTTATAGAGAAGAGAGATCAGTCAGGGTAATATACTGAATTACCTCAGAATATAACGGTATGACTGAGAGACACAGCATCTGAGTGAGTGACCCAGAGATATTCTGTGGGAGCAGAGAGACAACATACATTGAAGTGAGGGGACAGTAAGAGGTAAGTGCCAGCGCTCACACATGTGAAGTGTCTCCAGCAGAGTAGGTGTGAGGGAAACACTAGGTGTGAGCTGAGGCACATTGCTGAAAGTGACTGTACACAAGTTCCCATGTTACTTGTTTACTAACTGCTGGTGGAGACAGGAGCTGAACATATTTACCTTACTGTGTGTGTTGTGCTGGAGGAGGAGTAGTGTAAATAAAGAATTTATATTTTGCAATATAGAGATGGTCTTGTGTCCAACTTACTGTGACAGCTGCTGCACCACGTTCTATGCCCCCTGTGCCCACAGACATTACTGTGATACCGGCATGTGCGGGCTCCTCTGGTCCCCTATGTACAGAGCCAAGAGCTGGCCAGGGAAGGGAGCTCAGCTGAGGAGGTGTCTTATCCCCCCCCATACACCCCAGGACCACACACACAATAATACGAGGGCGGAGCTATGAGACATCCAGAGACCTACACTCCCCACAGACGGACAGTCACATCCTGCCTGGGGCTGTCTATGTGGCTTTGGTGCACTATATTAAACCTGATTTATGTGATGTCATATATATATATATATATATATATATATATCCAACGAACAATGACAATAATTGTGGTGCTCAATTGCAGATTGTATAAGTAATAGTCCAATTGTTATTCACACCCGGACTCCTCCTTCATACAAGGTGGCAGCGTCACCCTTCAAAGTTCGGATGATATACTGATAAGAATTCTACAGAAACGGGGTGGAAGGGGAAGGCGCTTATGGTGTAGTATTTAGGGTAATATAATCCCAAGAGACAAAGGGCTAGATTTACTAAACTGCGGGTTTGAAAAAGTGGGGATGTTGCCTATAGCAACCAATCAGATTCTAGCTGTCATTTTGTAGAAGGTACTAAATGAAAGCTAGAATCTGATTGGTTGCTAAAGGCAACATTCCCACTTTTTCAAACCCGCAGTTTAGTAAATCTAGCCCAAAGTGTGTACATATGTCGACTTGAAGACATGCTCATCAATACACGAAGTCTGGGTGCTTCACCGTAGTCCTATAAATCCAATCTTGTGTACTCATATGAAGGAAAGAGAAAACCATGTAGTGTAATATGATCAAACAAGTAGAGTTAGTATAACAAATAACACAACGTCAAACAGGAGCTCAAAAATATGGCTGCTTGTAGCCACCTCACAGAGGATACACCAAATGGCCCCAAAAAGTAAAAAAACATACAACAGAAAAGGAACTGACGAGCGTCAATTAGTCCACTATAGGGTTTATAAATGAATTCATAAATATGTGGAAAGTTCTTTAGGACTTCAGGACTCTTCCAATCCTGTCCTCATATACTAGAGGGTAATAGATATCATCATCATTTATTTATATAGCGCCACTAATTCCGCAGCGCTGTACACAGGCCCGGCGCTCCCATTAGGCAACCTTAGGCAGTTGCCTAGGGCGCCGGGACCTGCAGGGCGCCGATTTGAAAATCTAGTCAGCGGAGAAAAGTGTGAGAGGTGCAGCGGTGGCCGGGTGCCGCCGCTGTTTCTTCGATGTTCGCCCGCCCGGGCTGCTCGGCGCATCGTACAGCTGATCACCTGACCACTCACATCAGTGATCAGGTGTCAGATCTTCCCAGCGGCTGCGCCTCTGCGCATGCTCATCACCCGTGGCAACTGCGACAGACGCGAGTATCCAGCTGCACAGAGAGGAGGGGCGGATGGCCGGGAACTCCTCATCGCTCTGCTGCAGGACTCGGGAGAGCTGTCCAGCTGCACGTGGAGACCGCAACACCGGACCAGGATCGTTCTGGGAAGCATCTCCGGATTTAGGTCAGTGCCTGTTAAGCCCTCGCTGATTTCACGCTATGTGTATGAACTCACTGCATTTGACCACACATAGTGTTCATTTCTCTGCACGGCAAGTGCACACACTCCAGGATCGTTAACTCCTGGTGGATAGTTTCCTTCTTCAGCAAGGACTTTCTGGACTTAGTAGCCTCCAGCACTGGACTTATTGGACTCTCTGTTGCCACATGTTTGGTGAAGGCAGCCAGTAAGCCACCTGTTCTGTAAATCTTGTATGACAGTTGTATATTATTGTCCTTTCCAATACACAAGTTTATTGTGGAACTGTGTTTATTGTGATTGTTTTTATGTGTGCAGCACACCATTTATCATCATCACTGTGTAGAATAAATCAGACTTTCAGCCAACTTATATCCACTGTATATCTTTTCAATTACATTAAGTGCCTGGGAATTTCTCTTCCAATATATGTAACCTTGGGGATTAGGACTGCCCCATCCACATCCCATTGGCTGCTCATACATAGGTATAGAAGCGCGGACCCCACCTTTGTGTATCCCAGTGGCTGCGGCGCCTGTGCTGCAATATATCACACTGTCTTCCACTGGCAGACAGTGTGAATAAAGTTTTGTAATACCCAACACCCCCCTCCCTTCCCAGCATGCATTGGCTGCTCCACCCCTCTCCTTTCTGGTCAAGAAGCCGAGGAGCGGTGGGCAGCCATTAAAGAAGAGCCTCCCAGCCTTCAGGATCCAAAACAGTAAGTATTTATATTTTTTTGGGGGGGGTATTATTAATTTAATTTAATTAATTAAAGTGTGTAGTAAAAAATTTTGACATTTTGCCTAGGGCGCTGAGAACCCTAGGACCGGCCCTGGCTGTACAGAGAACTGATACACATCAGTCCCTGCCCCATTGGAGCTTACAGTCTAAATTCCCTAATATATATATACACACAGACAGAGAGGGAGACAAACAGACAGTGACTATGGTCAATTTTGATAGCAGCCAATTAACCTACCAGTATGTTTTTTGGAGTTTTTTGGAGATATGAATGGATAATGGGAATTGCATCCAGCATACAGAACAAGGAACTGTACTGGACAGATGGGCAGTAGTAAAAATAGGGATTTAGGGGGATTGTCCTGTGTGTTCTTCATCAGACCCTTTCTGACCCCTATAGAATGGTCTTTTGCTAATTCCCACAGGTTTTATGAAGAATTCTCTCTCATTATATTGCCCTAGTATTTCCTCTATAAACAGACTATAACCTGTCCCCACTTTCTGTGCCTCCTCTAACTTGTTTCCCAGCCTCCGTCACAGGTCAGGGCACAAACTGTTTCATTAAAGCTTCGAAACAACTGAGCTCTCACATCAACAACTGTATTAAACAACCTCAAATTACAAATTTTCAAAGTTCCAATTAGACAACAGTTCAAACGTTAGGAAACTTTGCAGCACAAGAGGCGCTGAACCTGTTCAGCGATGGATCTATAGCACCATAGGCAGCTGCCTCTTCCATTAGAACCAGCTCTTACGATTGGAGTTTTAATCAACAATTCAACACAGGAGAAAGAAATTCAACAGCAGTGACTGCAGAACTAGTCACACAATCCAGATCCCTGTGATTATCTCAGCGTGACAACCATAAGACTGATGAACAGTGATTGATATTATGTATTGTCTTTCTGACTCTGTCTTCTCACTAAATCACTGTCTGTTCCAAGCTGCATCTACGATCACAGACAGAACATTGCGCCTCTCTGGCACGGTACGCGCTGTCTGCTCAGACCTCTGCCAAACCGTCCGCCTCCAGCATCTTTAATTAATACCAGTGGAACTGAGGGGCTGGAGCAGTACGGGAGCATTAATAGATCTAGATAAAACCGCTTAGAGAACTGTAAGAACCAGGTAATAAAGACATATGTGTTTATAAAGAGATAGCAATTCACTGTGTAGATCGCGTGAGCGGAGACTGCGCTAGACGAGACGGTGATGACCTGGGAACAACGAGGGAACATTTTGACTTATTACTCCTTATGGTTCCAGCATTTGTATCACAGCCTCCCCATCGCCGCCGCTGAACAATTATTCCGAACCTCAAATAAAACATTCAGCTTTATTGAATCGTTTTCCTGCTTCACTTTTACCTCTATCCTGGCTGGGGTATGTCTAAAAATTCCCGTCGCAGTTTAACAAGGAAGGATTAGGTCATGTCAGACATTTGTAAGAGTATAAACGAAAGGAGATGGTCATTGCCTTCGTTTGTAGGTGATTGTATGATAATTATGGCCACATTCACACACGACGTATACAACTTTTATGTTATAAAATATTATATTGTAAATTATTTCAAATGAGCACACTAAGGGGCAGATTCAGTTCGGAGTGAGATGCTGGCGGACAAAACTCCTCAATGCCACCTGTTACGGTAAGGAATCTCCGCTCATTATTCTGCGCACATCCATGGGGCGCAAGGAAAAATAAGCAAAGATTTTGGCCTGAACACCGTCTCAATGAGTCTCTGCGGAATCTGCGGACACAACACGCTGAATTAAAGTATTAATCCACGTTACATGTTAGTGACAGATTTTAGAGTTCAATCTCTAGTTACCTTTCTGACTCATTTTATAATCTCTCTATTGCAGTTATACCATTGTATTATAATCACTGCTAGTTTGTCCTGGGAAAGTGTCCTCTCCGAGGAACGCCGTAGGGCAGTCATCATCATCACCATTTATTTATATAGCACCACTAATTCCGCAGCGCTGTACAAAGAAATCACATCAGTCCCTCCCCATTGAGGCTTACAGTCTAAATTCCCTAACACACACACAGACACACACACACACACACACACACACACACACACACTAGGGTCAATTTGTTAGCGGCCAATTAACCTACCAGTATGTTTTTTTGGAATCCTGAACACACAGCAGATTTCAGTCACTCCGATTGGTGCTCAGACCTTATTTGTAGACAGAAATGAAGGGACAACACTCCACTGATTCTGCACATTGCTGTTTTGTGGTATATTGGTTATACAATAATTATATATTCTAATCACTTCCATGTGTATTTTGATAACTCTTAGTTTTCAATTTTGTATAAAATTTATAAAGCAAAACATTGTAATTAGAGTAATAAACACAGATATTTGTGTCATAGTAACATCAATATAACAAGAAGGGAAACACACGCACTCACCAATGGAGGAACTACCATGGGTTCAGGGCATGTACCCACCGGGGCACAGGGGAGAGGGGGCCTGGTAATGCAGAGTTCTACCCCTGGCACTCACTGGTCATACTCAGTAACCTCCTCCTAATCAGCCAATAACAACCTGAGGACAGATTCACCTCTGATGGAGCCGTCATACGTTACATATTCCCACAAAATACAGCATATGTGGGACCCCCATTTACCTGAAGCCGAGAACTGCGCTCGTTCTCTGCGATGATAAAAGAGCATATTCCAGAGGCCTCCAAACTCTCTATAGAAAATAGCTTCAGAGGGATCTGTTATAGAGCCATGGAGGGATGTTGTGGAGCACATTAAATAACAACTCACCTAGAAGTGGTTTTGTCTTTTAATTATATGATATAAAGGTATCTCAACCCGGCCTTCTGTGTTCATTTCATGGTTTCCTCAAGATCTGCTACAGAACCTTTCATCCGGTCCATCTTGATGTTTTTGGCAGATGGCATTTTGAGACCACCCAAAGATCACACCCAACAGTGTATAGGAAAAGTTTTGAAACAAACCTTGAAAGTTTTTTTCAAAAGTTATGAACTATCTCCTGTCAGATATTTTTTCATGTTACTGTAACACCCCCTTCTGTATTATGCATTGTGAGGGTGTATATATATATATATTGAACGATGCAGATGCTTCTCACCTCGGTTCTTGGTTTTCAGAGCCTCCACACGAATCGCTGCTTTCTCTTCTGGGGGGTGTTCTAAAGATACACCAGGGGGAGATTCGGGAAAACCCCTGCCCATTATTAACACTCTGTGACAAACTGTGTGCTGCAAAAGCCATCCAGGCACATTTATTGAAATGGAAACCACTAAATGCAGCTTTGGGATTTTATAGAAAAATTATACTTTGGTATAATTTGAAATAATAGTGCAAACAATACAATACAGTAATAAGACAGTGTGGATAAAAGTGCAGCACCACTTCTTACTATGAACACCCAGTTAACACACTAACTCGCAATAAATCAATAACATTAACAGCATACAATATGAACATTAACTGTCACAGCCTTATACAAAAATATATCAGATACCTTACTGGCTCCTGATACTGGAGTATCTTGCAGGGTGAATGTATATATATTTTCCTTATAGCTCTACAATGTACTGCCAAACACACACACATATCAGTATTCAACCACACCACACAAATGGAGCCGTGCACTGCAAGTTGGGGCCCTTCTGTATGGATGCAGCATGGCATGGAAGCATCATGTGTCCAGTTTCCAGCTTTTAGAGGTCTTTAAATCACTTGTAGTGAGGTACAGCAGTCACAGTATGCCAACCCTCCTGTAGCAACAACTGTAAAATCCTTTCTTATTTGTATTCTGGGACTTGTAGTTCCACAAATGCTGATTAGACAAACACTTGTTGCAATTTTACCTGCCCACCCATCTATCCCTAACTCTTCAGCCCTTGTAGCCAGATATAGTCCAAACCCCACTTGAATAATAACAGATAGGTAAAAATAACCAGTAACTTATCTGCACCAGTGTGTGTCACAGGTCTGAACTTTGATTCCAAAATGGCTGACTTGTAAGATGTCCTTCTTCAGAGGTGCATGCAAATATCTACAGCTTCAAACTGTGACTTCCAGCAGGTTCTGTTCAGGACTGCACTGAGCTCTGATATCTCTGCAGACTGTCTGCTCTCTCTCCTCAGACCACCCATCCAGGGCCCTTCTGCCTGGGGGTCACCTATCTGGACTGGTCACACAGCTCAGTCTCTCCCAGGATGCTCCTCTCTCTCCGCCCCCTGGTTTCTCAGTCTTCTTAGGCTCAGCCCCCTCTCCACAATAGCATTGTGGGAAATGTAGTTTTTCTTCCTGGACTGGTAAATAGCTATAGCCATCTCTTTTTTTACTGATGCAATTGTGATTATTAGCCCCAGGGTGCTCAAGTCCAACTGCAGCATCCCCAGGGGTTACATTACCAATGTGCTCGTAGTTTCTGAAACTTAAAGAAGTATTCTTATTATATTACAGACCTTCTACAGGGTATCGTACCGTCCAATAAGAGCCCTATATGCTGTTTCTGTAACTGAGGCGCTAAGTGAAGCTCTTTAAACAGTCAAAGCTGTTTAAAAATAATATGGTTAAAATCAGAAACCCAAACCAGCCTGCATGCCATGGGGACCTGTCATGAAATGATCTCAGTATAAATATAGCCTAGAATCTAAGCTCTTTGATATGGGATGTACCTTTATCGGGGGGAAGGACACCTCTGAATAGATTTAATCCATAGTAATGGATTGATTCCCACTGTGGGATATCTCAGTTCTATGAAGCTCCGTTAAGAGTTCTTACTGAGTGATGGCATCACATGTTCTACGGCAACCTGAGGGGTCCACACTCAAACGCCCCTGAGACCAGACCCAAAGGACCTATTACCTGAGTGAGCACAGAAGCCTCAGTGTGAAGGATCATAGTCAGGATTCAGATCATCCCCGAGACCAGACTCAGAGACCCAGCTCCCAGCCTTGGTATTAAAATGTAATTGTAAATGAAGTTTACTTATCCATTGCCTACTCCACCTTGAATGTGGTAACCGTGGCCCTCTCCCCCCAGGCCTAAAGGAGGACTCAGAGTATGGGCCCCAGCTTGAAATAGGCGATGATTTGTTGAACTGGAACTTTTAGGGCAATAAATCTGACATCCCCTTACTCTCAAGCTTTAATTAATTAACTTAAAATAGTACTCTACTCCCAAGATGCAAAGTAGGTATTTCAATTCATGTGTACAAATGTGAGGTACATTAGAAAGTGAGGTAGAATGTGAGGTAGAACCAGAGGCCTGATTCATAAAGGATCTTAACTTAAGAAACTTCTTATTTCAGTCTCCTGGACAAAACCATGTTACAATACAAGGGGAGCAAATTAGTGTTCTGTTTTGCACATAAGTTAAATACTGACTGTTTTTTCATGTAGCACACAAATACTTGATTTGCACCCCTTGCATTGTAACATGGTTTTGTCCAGGAGACTGAAATAAGAAGTTTCTTAAGTTAAGATCCTTGATGAATCAGGCCCCAGATGCGGGAAGAGTAACAACCAGTCAGATCTTTAAGACCGAGGACCGGAGAGCAATCACCGCTCATGAACCAGTAAATTCGTCTGGCTTCCATCGCAGCACGAATAAAGACGCTGTCTCCCTGAAGTCATCTGGAGGTACGAGCCGCCCGTTGTCTGATGCACTCCACGTGGAACGCCGCAGCGTCAGTGCACCAGACAGGACGCTTTTGCTCATTATGATTTTAAACTGTATAAGTGGTTTTTATAATAAGACACACTAACATATCACTTGGACCTACAAAGACAAAGTGCATTGCTTATCAGGCATCTCAGATTAGATTACTTATACTGAATAGGTCGTCCGTCCTACCTCCAGCTACCTGGATAACGAACTTTGTTATATTCTACTTAGTTGTACAAGAAACCTGAATTTCCTGTAGCATTGTGACATATGTATCTGCCTGGTCACAGCGCTGGGCCCACTCTCTGATCTCCGCATACTGAGAATTTCTCTTTGTACAATAAGAGACTGTCTTCTGGATCCTAGGTATATAGATATGTTACTTATGGATGTTACAAAACATTATTACTGGTACAGTTATTAAAGATGTGTCTATTATCTGTCCATACCTCCCCTCCATGTTTCAGTATCACCTATTGATCTCCCTTAACGTGATCCTTTAATTTCATTATTGACACTTTTGTGACTTACATCTCCACTAATAGGATATTGATCTCCCCTCCCTTTCCAATACCTCTGATTGTGAGGACATACTGTGCTGGTGATATTCTGTGCATTGTGTTATATGCATCACACCTCGCACATGAATTGAAATATTGAACTTGCGCCTTATAGATACTGTTCAATTATTATTTAGTGGGTAGGGAACTCCCTCCACATATATATATTCCTATTGGCAGCATTTCCACACTAATACACAGATTAACACTAATACACAGGCTAACACTGATACACAGACTAATACTAATACATAGACTAATACTGATACACAGACTAATACTAATACATAGACTAACACTAATACACAGACTAATACTAATACATAGACTAACACTGATACACAGACTAATACTAATACATAGACTAATACTAATACATAGACTAACACTAATACACAGACTAATACTAATACATAGACTAACACTGATACACAGACTAATACTAATACATAGACTAATACTAATACATAGACTAACACTAATACACAGACTAATACTAATACATAGACTAACACTGATACACAGACTAATACTAATACATAGACTAATACTAATACATAGACTAACACTAATACACAGACTAATACTAATACATAGACTAACACTGATACACAGACTAATACTAATACATAGACTAACACTAATACACAGACTAATACTAATACATAGACTAATACTGATACACAGACTAATACTAATACATAGACTAACACTGATACACAGACTAATACTAATACATAGACTAATACTAATACATAGACTAACACTAATACACAGACTAATACTAATACATAGACTAATACTGATACACAGACTAATACTAATACATAGACTAACACTAATACACAGACTAATACTAATACACAGACTAATACTAATACATAGACTAATACTAATACATAAACTAACACTGATACACAGACTAATACTAACACATAGACTAACACTAATACACAGACTAACACTGATACACAGACTAATACTAATACACAGACTAATACACAGACTAACATTAACACATAGGCTAATGGTAATATACAGACTAATTAATATTAATACACAGACTAATACATAGACTAACACTAATACACAGACTAATACTGATACACAGACTAACACTAATACATAGACTAACACTGATACATAGACTAATGATAATATAGAGACTAATTAATATTAATACACAGACTAACACTGATACACAGACTAACACTAATACACAGACTAACACTGATACACAGACTAATACTAATACTGATACACAGACTAATACTAATACATAGACTAACACTGATACATAGACTAACACTAATACACAGACTAACACTGATACACAGACTAATACTAATACACAGACTAATACTGATACATAGACTAATACTAATACATAGACTAACACTGATACACAGACTAATACTAATACACAGACTAACACTGATACACAGACTAACACTGATACATAGACTAACACTAATACACAGACTAACACCTATATACAGACTAACACTAATACACAGACTAACACTGATACACAGACTAACACTAATACACAGACAAACACTAATACACAAACTAATACACAGACTAACACTGATACACAGACTAATACTAATACACAGACTAACATTAACACATAGGCTAATGGTAATATACAGACTAATTAATATTAATACACAGACTAATACTAATACATAGACTAACACTAATACACAGACTAATACTGATACACAGACTAACACTAATACATAGACTAACACTGATACATAGACTAATGGTAATATAGAGACTAATTAACACTAATACACAGACTAACACTGATACACAGACTAACACTAATACACAGACTAACACTGATACACAGACTAATACTGATACACAGACTAATACTGATACACAGACTAACACTGATACATAGACTAACACTAATACATAGACTAACACTGATACATAGACTAACACTAATACACAGACTAACACCTATATACAGACTAACACTAATACACAGACTAACACTGATACACAGACTAACACTAATACACAGACAAACACTAATACACAGACTAACACTAATACATAGACAAACACTGATACATAGACTAACACTGATACACAGACTAACACTAATACACAGACTAACACTAATACACAGACTAACACTAATACACAGAGGCAGCGCAGTTAATTCATAACGTTTCTATTTTCTCCAGCTTTACGCCCCGGGAGGTTGCCGCTCTCACACATATTTAATATATGCCTGTTAGGAGGTATATGGGATGGGGCCAGTGTGATTAAGGTGATGTATCTATAACCTAGGTCTAGAACTCAGATGATATAAAACATGAGTCGGGCGTATTAGGCCACAGACGCAGAGCGGGAGCGCAGCTGGCGCTGGGAGACAGTATAATAACCTACATAACACTGATGTCAGAGGAATGGCGCAGGGGAAGGGCTGCCCATAGCTGCCTCCTTACATGTCTCTGCCATTGTATAATGTACATATATGTGAGCAGATTAGGAGGCGGCTGTGTTTATGGTCTGTAAATGTTCCAATCAGCCAGCGACACCGAGCAGGACGGACAGGTTCATCCAGATACTCTTCTTTATGCTTAATTCTCCCACTGCTGGATATGAATCATAATATCTATTGTATTCATTCTATGAGCTTAGCTTGTACAATATAATGTACATCATGTATAGTGTATAATGTATAGAGTCTGGTGTGTATATAGAGTATAGTGTATAATGCATAGAGTCTGGTGTGTATATAGAGTATAGTGTATAATGTATAGTGTATAATGTACATCATGTATAGTGTATAATGCATAGAGTCTGGTGTATATAGAGTATAATGTATAGTGTATAATGCATAGAGTCTGGTGTATATAGAGTATAATGTATAGTGTATAATGCATAGAGTCTGGTGTATATAGAGTATAATGTATAGTGTATAATGTACATCATGTATAGTGTATAATGTATAGAGTCTGGTGTATATAGAGTATAATGTATAGTGTATAATGTATAGTGTATAATGTATAGTGTATAATGTACATCATGTATACTGTATAATGTATAGAGTCTGGTGTATATAGAGTATAATGTATAGTGTATAATGTATAGTGTATAATGTACATCATGTATAGTGTATAATGCATAGAGTCTGGTGTATATAGAGTATAATGTATTTTGTATAGTGTATAGAGTATGGTGTGTATTATATAGTCTATAATGTATAGTGTATAATGTACATCATGTATAATGTATATTGTATAGTGTATAGAGTATGGTGTGTATTATATAGTTTATATTATAATGTATATAGTCTATACCTAGATGAAGTAACCGGCATTGCTGGGTTTAAATCTTCAAGTTATTAAGTAATCAATGAGTTGGATGTAACTGTCAACACTTTAAAAATAATTATCAGCTAAGATGTCCACCACATCCATCCAATGGGAGGCCCAGAACAGTCTTCCTAGGTCAAAGTTCTGACCAGCGTACACCAATGGGAGGTGACCGGGACCCCAAACCCCTTAAGACCTGTCCGGGATCCAAATGGACCACCTCATGTTGGTTTCATCTCAATCGGTGCAGTAGTGTACGAATGTAAAACCGGACAGACAAACAAACAGACCAATGATCTTTATATATAATATCCAGTATAATCACAGTATATAATCTGTATAAAAGGCCAGAAATTTTCTCCATATGGGTTTGCCTGAAATCAGCGTTTTCCGAGCTTTTCCCACCCAAAACTTAAGTGTCTTGTGGAAGTGGATGAGCACCCCACTGCAAAGCAAGCAGCACCCCTCAAACAGCGCTCCCCCCTTAATCTCATTTAAATAATCTTGATTCCCAAACGAAACCAAACTTTTGCACAGGACAAATCTAGGCACAGTCCGCACTCGGCTTATTTATCTTGTCATGTAAATGACGCCATATTCCACCGCCCGCGCATGAGCCGCAATATATTACGACGCGCAAGATCAGCAATTTTTCAAAATGGTTTTGCGGAAAATGTAAAAACACTACAACAAACAGTATTTGCAGTATAATACCTCTTGTAATCTTTATTTTGTGTCATGCAGCATGTCACACCACCATGGTACAGTAGTAATTTACATACATATAAAGTGCATTTGCATGTTGGAATTTTCCACGTAACATTTGTTGCACCGCATATGTGTACAATGTCCTTGCCCCTATTTAAGGTTAGAGGCACGTCTGAAATTTTCTTGCCATATATTTTGCCTCTACACAAAGCAGTTGGAGCTCTATATTAATATATTTATATTTATAGTTAGAGTAGGTCTAAGTGCAATGTAACTCTACATACGAGCTGACACATTTAACGTGAGTCTGTGCTTATTTCTAGATCTTTCGTGCAACTTTAAACAAATCACCCTCTTAACGCTTTTGTGAATTTTACACAGGGGTTGTGAGTAAATTTAGGGGTTATTGTCAAATAATTTGCACATTTTGGCGGCTAACTGGATACTTTTTCGGGTACGATTCCTCCGGCAGTGCTGGGATCATATGGATAATTCTGACCAATGATGACGCCTCTTCTGCCAACATCCCAGCGGATCACCATCAGGCGGAAAACGATGGGGCACGTCCGGGGCTTCCCCCACTTTCTGTATTGGTGACAGATTACTGAATTGTATCGTTATGTCCATTGCTGCTGACAGGAGATGGTTGTGGAAACACTGATATATTATCTGACATTTTTCCTGTGTTTTGCAGAAGTGGAAGTTGCTCAATCAATTTATAGGTTCATAGCAGGTGCTTGAAAGGGCGGGGTTATCCTGAAAGGAACAAACACAGAGGAAACTCCCCCAGCACACTGCTATAGCCAGCAAAGGAGCTGCCATTTCTACTTGTACATAAAAATACAGAAAGCTCAGTTGCACACATTGGCAATGTATGGTAAGCACCCTCCACTACACGGCGCTTCTGCTAATAGGGTGGTCCTAACTCTAAATATTGAGAGTCCCTATTTTTCAGCCAAACATATATGTGTTTTTAAATTGAGAGCTCACTTACCAAGAGGTACCCCAAACTCCGTTAAATGACAATACAGCACCAGCCCTCCCCATCAGCCACCGACACCAACATGCCTCAAACAAACAATATAGAAGTGGAAGTTGCTCAATCAATTTATAGGTTCACAGCAGGTGCTTGAAAGGGCGGGGTTATCCTGAAAGGAACAAACACAGAGGAAACTCCCCCAGCACACTGCTATAGCCAGCAAAGGAGCTGCCATTTCTACTTGTACATAAAAATAAAGAAAGCTCAGTTGCACACATTGGCAATGTATGGTAAGCACCCTCCACTACACGGCGCTTCTGCTAATAGGGTGGTCCTAACTCTAAATATTGAGAGTCCCTATTTTTCAGCCATACATATATGTGTTTTTAAATTGAGAGCTCACTTACCAAGAGGTACCCCAAACTCCGTTAAATGACAATACAGCACCAGCCCTCCCCATCAGCCACCGACACCAACATGCCTCAAACAAACAATATAGAAGTGGAAGTTGCTCAATCAATTTATAGGTTCACAGCAGGTGCTTGAAATATTTCCTGCTCTCGCTGTATAAATAACAGAACAGTTGGTGGAACTGATTCTTGGCACTGACTCTTAATTCATACTGGGCAAAAAATCTCCCAATTTCCCATCATGATGCAACACTCGCTGATATCACAATGACTTGTCTGTGTATTTAATGTCCCGACAACAAGGGGGTTAATTTGCAGGCGCCATGCGCTGAGTGTACAAAGATGTTAACATTTAATTTATGAAGGTGTATTTTATATAATGTTTATGTATGGTGCGGTGACGTCGGGAGAGTTAATGTCACTGCAGCACTGACGGGGTTAAGAGCCTGTGCTGTGCGCTGCTTGTACAGATCTATATATAAAGTATTTTGCTCACATTGGAGGTCCAGTGGTAATTGGGGTAATATATTGTACAGAAGAGAACACGTGATACAGACAATATATGTCGAGAAGCACAGTCACAGACCCCAAAGTGAGTGTCAGCTCTGAGGTAATTCCGGGAAGCACTGACATTATTTATTTATTGCAATTAATGAAGAGCTGGCGGAGGAGACTTCACCCAACATCTACTGCGACCTGTGTCCTCCCAAATACAACTTATGTGTGCGGGAGCCAGAGGTAGGTGCCTATGTGAGGAGCACCTACCCCACAGCACCGCTGTAAAAGGTGCTACAATAACTGAGCTGCTCTTTTCCTTCTAGCTCAGAGATCAGACAACAAAGGAACTGACTCATATTAATTTAACTATCAAATGACTGATGGACTAAGAGGAATGTCACATCCTTAAAGGGAATCTGGAGGGGTGTGAGAACGTCACAGAACTTCATTACTATAGTAACACTGATATATACATATAATAACCACCTTTCTATGTATCTATCTATGTATCTATCTATCTATCTTCTATCTATCTATGTATGTATCTATCTCTCTATCTATCTTCTATCTATCTATCTAATATCTATCTATCTACATATCTATCTATCTTCTATCTATCTATCTATGTATCTATCTATCTATCAATCTATCTCATATCTATCTATCCATCTATCTATCTCATATCTATCTATCTCATATCTATCTATCTCATATCTATCTATCTACATATCTATCTATCTTCTATCTATCTATCTATGTATCTATCTATCAATCTATCTCATATCTATCTATCCATCTATCTATCTATCTCATATCTATCTATCTCATATCTATCTATCTCATATCTATCTATCTAATATCTATCTATCTATCTCATATCTATCTATCTCATATCTATCTAATATCTATCTATCTATCTCATATCTATCTATCCATCTATCTAATATCTATCTATCTCATATCTATCTATCTAATATCTATCTATCTCATATCTATCTATCTATCTATGTCATATCTATCTATCTATCTATCTATCTCTATGTCATATCTATCTATCTATCTAATATCTATCTATCTCATATCTATCTATCTAATATCTATCTATCTACCTATCTAATATCTATCTATCTATCTCATATCTATCTATGTATCTATCTATCTCTATGTCATATATATCTATCTATCTAATATCTATCTATCTCATATCTATCTATCTATGTATCTATCTATCTCATATCTATCTATTTATCTATCTATGTATCTAATATCTATCTATCTCATATCTATCTATGTATCTATCTATGTATCTATCTATCTATCCATCTATCTCATATCTATCTATCTATCTAATATCTATCTATCTCATATCTATCTATCTATGTATCTATCTATCTATGTATCTATCTATCCATCTCATATCTATCTATCTATATCATATCTATCTATATATCTATCTATCTCATATCTATCTATCTATATCATATCTATCTATATATCTATCTATCTAATATCTATCTACCTATCTAATATCTATCTATCTCATATCTATCTATTTATCTAATATCTATCTATCTATCTCATATCTATCTATCTATCCATCTATCTCATATCTATCTATCTATCATCTATCTATCTATCTCATATCTATCTATGTATCTATCTATCTATGTATCTATCTATCTATCTATCCATCTATCTCATATCTATCTATCTATATCATATCTATCTATATATCTATCTCATATCTATCTATATATCTATCTATCTCATATTTATCTATCTATCTCATATTATTATTATTATTATCATCATTTATTTGTTAGGCGCCACAAGGTATCCGCAGCGCCGTACACAGTACAAACAGTAGACTATACAGGGTGAAACAGTACAGAACAATAAACAAAAATACCAGTACTTCAGAAACTCCAGGCAGGCTGCTGCAATAAGCACGGAGCAGAAGAACAGGTGAGGAGACAGGAGGGAAGACGGCCCTGCTCATGTGAGCTTACATCCTAAGGGAGGGTAGACAGAACCAGGCACAAGGGGAGCCAGAAGAGAGAGGGGAGAGCGAGTGGAGGTGGTGAGGTGGTTAAGTAGATGGTTGGTAGGCTTTGAGGAAGAGGTGAGTTTTCAGTGCACGTTTGAAGGAGCACAGAGTAGGAGAGAGACGGATGGAACAAGGGAGGTCGTTCCAGAGAAGGGGAAAAGTCTTGGATTCTGTAGTGTGAAGAGGTGATAAGAGTGGAGGAGAGGCGGCGGTCGTTGGTCGAGTGCAGGGAGCGAGCAGGAGTGTAAATGAAGAGGAGGTTAGAGATATAAGGGGCAGTAGACTGGGAGAGAGCCTTGTAAGTGGTGGTGAGGAGTTTGAAGAGGATTCTATAGGGGAAGGGGAGCCAGTGTAAGGCAAGGCAGAGAGGTGAGAGGAAGATGAGTCTTGCAGCCGCGTTGAGTATAGAGCGGAGGGGGGAGAGATGGGAGTGGGGAAGGCCAGTGAGGAGAAGGTTGCAGTAATCCAGGCGGGAGATGATGAGTGCGTGGATGATGGTTTTGGTGGCATCCTGAGAGAGGAAGGGACGGATGCGGGTGATGTTGCGTAGTTGGAAACGACAGGACAGGGCAAGGGAAAGAATGTGGGGGGCAAAAGAGAGAGAGGAGTCAAGGGTGACACCCAGGCAGCGGAGTTGGGTGACAGAGGAGATGGTGGTGTTGTTTACGACAATAGAGAGGTCGTGATGGGATGGGAGTCTGGGCGGAGGAAAGACAATGAGTTCAGTTTTGGAGATATTGATTTTAAGAAAACGCGCAGACATCCAGGAGGAGATGGCGGGGAGGCAGTCAGATACCCGAGAGAGGAGGGTGGAGGAAAGATCAGGAGAAGAGATGTAGAGTTGAATGTCATCAGCATAAAGGTGATACTGAAGACATATCTATCTATCTCATATCTATCTATCTCATATCTATGTATCTATCTAATATATATCTATCTATGTATCTATCTGTCTATCTCATATCTATGTATCTATTTATCTATCTATGTATCTAATAAATATCTATCTATCTATCTATCTCATATCTATCTATCTATCTATCTATCTCATATCTATCTATCTCATATCTATCTATCTATCTATCTCATATCTATCTAATATATATCTATCTATGTATCTATCTATCTATGTATCTATCTATCTAATATCTATCTATCTATCTCATATCTATGTATCTATCTAATATATATCTATCTATGTATCTATCTATCTAATATCTATCTATCTATCTATCTCATATCTATCTATCTATCTCATACCTATCTATCTATGTATCTATCTAATATATATCTATGTATCTATGTATCTCATATCTATCTATCTATGTATCTATCTCATATCGATATATCTATCTCATATCTATCTATCTAATATATATCTATCTATCTATGTATCTATCTATCTATGTATCTATCTCATATCTATCTATCTCATATCTATCTATGTATCTATCTCATATCGATATATCTATCTCATATCTATCTATCTATCTCATATCTATCTATGTATCTATCTCATATCTATCTATCTCATATCTATCTCATATCTATCTATCCATCTATCTCATATTTATCTATCTATCTCATATCTATATATCTATCTCATATCTATCTATCCATCTATCCCATATCTATATATCTATCTCATATCTATCTATCTCATATCTATCTATCTATCTATCTCATATCTATCTATCCATCCACCTTTGTAGTTCAGCTCTGCACAGATTTGTGCAGTTATATCTCAGTATGTTCACAATAATCTGCTCCAATCAGGGCTCCCCCTACACCTGTACCTACCTGTACCTACACCTGTACCTACCTGTACCTACACCTGTACCAACTTGTCATCGGGATTAACAGGGAAAAATACTTTACTTGTTTCATGTAACATTTGTCACATTAAGTGATCAATTATTTAATTATACTGTAAGCTCCTATGGGCACAACAATATGTCATAGTAATTAGTAATCAGTTTTTTCCCCCCGAAACATTTATTTTATCATTTTATCAGTGTTATTTCCAAATCACCCAAATGTGAGCCGTCATTCCCCCTTATACATATTATCTGATCCCCCCCCCCCCCCCCCCCGCCTTACACCCACATTAATGTTATTAGAAGTCACTCGGCCCAAGGCACAGGCGGCTTCATGTAATGCAGCAACGGCTGCGGAGCAGTACACAGAGCATAGATATCTGAGGCCACAGTGCCCAGAGTACACGGAATATGACAATATCTGATTATATCGGATTAATACAGAAGCTTTGTATTACCCAGCTGTATAGTGGCTCATTGTAGTGTCCCTCGTTAGGCTTAGACGGTGGCCTGATACTGTCCGAACAAAACTTGCACATAAGTTGCGTGCTTAAAAAGAGCGCAGAACTTGTGCGTAGATCTGACCGTATTCAAACCTAAGTGGATGTCAAGATACGTTTCTATTGGAATCTGGATGTAAATACATTTTGCCTACACAGTACCTGCCGTACGCAGATGCAGTATACGCACAGAAAGTCAAGGTCAGATCAGAACATGGTCCACGTTAGTCCATCGATTCCACCTGTTCCATATCTCAAGTCCTAGGCTGGCCCCGGACAATCTATCTCTCTCCAGGTGTTTATGAAACTACAAGTCCCAGCATGCTTTGCCAGCAGATAGCCAGCCAATATGAAACAAGGTATTCTGTGACTTGTAGTTTCACAACACCTGGAGAGCCACAGGTTAGGCAGCCATAAGACTCATATGCGTTCAGAATGGAATGCGATCATTGACATAGCATCTGTTATCTGGGCAGGCACATCGCTATTTCACACTCATTACGCAACCAGACTTACGTCCCAACGTGACTCCGGCCCAGGAACATTAGTAATAACCTTTTATAGATTACTTGGATTTTTCTATGAGGTTTAAATTCAGATAACTAATATATGAGCTCGATTGTGTCTTCCTTCCACTATTACTTATACATTTCTTTATGGTCCAACATCAGAAACGTTTATTTTATACAACCAGCGGCTGAGAGCTCAGGGTCTGAAAGGTACAAAGAGCGGCAGTAAGAAAAGAATCTGAAGGCGTAAGACCCCTGGATGTGACAGAAGAGGCGCAAATGTCTTGTCTGTTTATTTCATGTTTCCTGGCTACTTCTTGTCATTTCAGTCACATTCGCTGTTTTGTTTCTCTAGGAGTATATTGGACTATGCGCCCAGTAAGATCTAGATATGGAAACAATTCATTTCAGAGCTGGGATTTGATAAAATGAAAAGAAAATGATGAAAATAGAGAAGAAATATTTATCTCTCGGAACAGATAACTGACGCTTTTATCATCCTTATAAGTCTGACATAACAAAGGATTCAGGGCCAATAAGGCTCCATCCCCACTGACGTTAAGTCATGCGCTAGTACGACGCAGGAAAACGGGTCTGACAATGGCGCCCGCAGTTTCCAATGTCTGCATACCCACTGGCGTTTTTATGTACGTTTGGCTGCGTCACAGTGTTCTAGATGCTTCTGACTCCGTTAAACACATGGGAGTAAATGTAATGAACGCAAGTACGAATGGTATTAAAAACAAATGTTATATGCGATTGTGTTTGATATGCACATCAAATGTCAGTGGTGCTGGACTTTAATTTAATATATCACCCGTTACTGCGTCAAACACTCGGCTTGTACTCAATCTGTACTAAGAAATTAATTGAAATCAGAAAGTTAACATTTCATCCATTGCTTACGGCCTATGATGTTATTATAAGCAGAGCAAGCAAACGTGGCAAGCAAGCTCCTCCAGACAGAGGCATGCTGGGACTTGTAGTTCTACAACGTATAATATATTGCGAGGAGGCATTGAAAGATTTTGTTTTAAAGTAATGGTGAGGGGATTATTACTAGAGATGAGTGGGATTGGATTGCGCTAATCCGAGCCCACCCGAACAGTGCGGATCCGACGGGATCCGAGCACTGTTCGGGTATTTCCGGCGGGCAAAAAAAATGAAACAGAGTCTCTGTCGTCCAAGTCTCGCGAGACTCAGATTGCAAAAATTCCCCGCTTGCGGCCGCCATTTTCAGTCGGGCTCAGATCATTGAAGAGGGAGGTTGTAGTTTGGTGCTCCTGTGTCCTGTGTCCTGTCACTCTGTCCTGCTTAATCCAGTGGTGCTTTGTCCTGTGCTCTGTCCTGCTGATCAGTCCAGTGGTGCTTTGTCCAGTGCTCTGTCCTGCTGAGTCCAGTGGTGCTTTGTCCAGTGCTCTGTCCTGCTGATCAGTCCAGTGGTGCTTTTGTCCTGTGCTGTGTCCTGCTGAGTCCAGTGGTGCTTTGTCCTGTGCTCTGTCCTGCTGATCAGTCCAGTGGTGCTGTGTCCTGTGCTTTGTTCTGCTAAGTCCATTCATTTGTTATTTTAAAATTATTTAAAAATCATAAAAAAAATTAAAAAAATTAATAACAAATTATACAAAAATAATTAAAAAAAATATAAAAAAATTATACAAAAATAATTTAAAAAAAAATATAAAAAAATTATTAAATAAGTATAAAAAAAATTCTACTGCAATATTTTAAATACGTTCACTGTTCCTGCAGTCCAGAAATATTAGTACTGCAATATATAAATACGTTCACTGTTCCTGCAGTCCAGAAATATTAGTACTGCAATATATAAATACGTTCACTGTTCCTGCAGTCCAGAAATATTAGTACTGCAATATATAAATACGTTCACTGTTCCTGCAGTCCAGAAATATTAGTACTGCAATATATAAATACGTTCACTGTTCCTGCAGTCCAGAAATATTAGTACTGCAATATTTTACTACGTTCACTGTTTCTGCAGTCCAGAAATATTAGTACCAGAGATTAAACTATAATGGAGTACAAAAATTTGGAGGATAAAGTAGGGAAAGATCAAGAACCACTCCCTCCTAATGCTGAAGCTGCTGCCACTAGTCATGATATAGACGATGAAATGCCATCAACGTCGTCTGCCAAGGGCGATGCCCAATCTCCTAGTAGAGGGCATGTAAAATGCCCAATCTCCTAGTAGAGGGCATGTAAAATCCAAAAAGCCAAAGTTCACTAAAATTAGCAAAAAAAGAAAATTGAAATCATCTGAGGAGAAACGTAAACTTGCCAATATGCCATTTACGACACGGAGTGGCAAGGAACGTCTTAGGCCCTGGCCCCTGTTCATGACTAGTGGTCCAGCTTCACCCAAGGATCTAAGCCCTCCTCCTCCCCCCCCCCCTCTAAAAAATTTAAGAGAGTTAAGCTGTCATCAACAACACAGCAAACAACTCTGTCTTCTAAAGAGATGGCATCACAAATCCCCAAGGCGAGTCCAAGGGTGTTGGTGGTTGCGAAGCCTGACCTTCCCATCACTGTACGGGAGGAGGTGGCTCCTTCCACCATTTGCAGCACGCCCTCTGCATATGCTGGAAGGATCACCCACAGTCCAGTTACAGATTTGGCTAATGAAGGTGTCAATGTTGTACACCGGGAGGAGGATATTGATGTAGCTGGCGCTGAGGAGGAACTTGATGAGGAGGATGCTGGTTATCTTAAATGAGGCACCAGGGGGGGAAACAGTTGTTGTCCATGGGAAGAAAAAGCCCATCGCCATGCCTGGCCAGAAGACCAAGAAATCCACCTCTTCGGTCTGGAATTATTTCTATCCCAATCCGGACAACAAATGTATGGCCATATGTACCTTATGTAAAGCTCCAATAAGCAGGGGTAAGGATCTTGGCCACCTAGGGACATCCTCCCTTATACGTCACCTGAAAAACCTTCATAATTCAGTGTTTAGTTCAGGACCTGTGGCTAGGACCGTCAGCAGTCCAGGGACACCTAAGTCCCTTGGTCCTGTTGTATCTACACCAGCAACACCCTAATCGTCAATTTCCTCCACGATCTCGATCAGAGATAGTCCTGCAGTCCAGAAATATTAGTACCAGAGATTAAACTATGTTCACTGTTCCTGCAGTCCAGAAATATTAGTACCAGAGATTAAACTTCGTTCACTGTTCCTGCAGTCCAGAAATATTAGTACCAGAGATTAAACTACGTTCACTGTTCCTGATTGGTTTGTTAAAGTGCGAATGTCCTATTTCAACAACATCAGGGTGGGTGGGAGGGCCCAAGGACAATTCCATCTTGCACCTCTAGCAAACTCTTGCAAACTGCCATCCTGTCTGCCTAGATGGGCCACGTGTTTGTGCCGCCCACTTGTGTCGCTTAGCTTAGACATCCAGCTACCTTGGTGCACCTTTTGGACTAAAAACAATATTGTGAGGTGTGAGGTGTTCAGAATAGACTGGAGATTAGTGGAAATGAATGTTATTGAGGTTAATAATAGTGTAGGAGTGAAAAAAAAAAACCAAAAATATGGATTTTAGCACTTTTTAAGCTTTTTTTAAAAAAAATCAGAACCCAAAACCCAAAATCAGAACCAAAACCTTTCGTGGGGTGTTTTGGCAAAACAAATCAGAACCCAAAATCCAAAACACCAAAAGTGGCCGCTGCACACCCCTAATTATTACCTGTCCTCTTGCATTTAAAAGTAAATATTGACAAAACTGACACAATCTCTGACATTTATTGATGGCAATTTCCCCATTAGGTCCAGACAGAGATTAACCCCCTCACAATAGGAGGTAATTATCCATTAGTGACTGGAGTTAACTTGGGTTCACAACTATGTAACCTGACTGCAGATGGGATGTCTCTAACGATTTCACCAACGGCTGAAACAATGATCTTACAGATTGATACTTACAACTACACAATTAACCTGCACGTATGTGATCTTCATCTCTCATAACCAACCACAACTAAGCACATTTTATGCTAATTTCCCTCAAGTGATGGGACTTTCACTCGGTAGAATCAAATATTAAAACCACAAAAATACACATTTTCTGAATGTTTTCCCATAGTCACTTATATCCATTTAGCACAGCCCCAGAAAATGACCCTAAATGTTATGTCCTACCTCTCCGCAGTGTGGGTGTACCAGACTTATATACTATGCAGCAGTTCTGTGCTAAGAACAATGGTATCATGTGATCCTAATGCAATATATAAACTAACAAATAATCAAACATCTAAAAAAATGACCTGAATAAAAAGTAATGGGGATTAAAGAGGTTTATTTAGGAACAAGGTAAATGTATTAAAAGAAAGAAATGATATATATTAATTTTACACAGGAATATATAGCAGCTTCTCTCTGGGCTTTGAAGGTATAGGAGGTGCTGTGATTTGTCTGAACAGTGGCTGCAGTAATGGCCCAATACCTCTGCTGCTGCCCATCTGCGGGTTCTTGCCCAGTTGCGCCCGTCTCACCTGTAGTTGACGGACAGGAAGGGACTAATAATAAAAATACTTTACGCTTCTGCCACTTATGAGTGTATTTGCCTTTGAATTACCAGCATTTAAAGGATGATATTATCTGATGTGTAAACTGGAATAAATAAATTTCTGTTTTTATTAGCAAAGAACTTGGAAGACATTGCGTTAGCTGCTACGATCAATCATGTTACGGCTTTTTCATAGTGATAATCATTTAAACCAATAGTATGTAGGTAATCTAGTTACAGTATTTTATCTCCTTACAATGGTAAAAAGCAGATGATGTTAGTTTGCCCTACAGTAGGAGGATTCTAGTGTCGATGTCATCATCAACATTTATTTATATAGCGCCAGCAAATTCCGTTACGCTTTACAATGCGGAACAAACAGTAATAATACAATACTGGGTAATACAGACAGACAGAGAGGTAAGAGGGCCCTGCTCACAAGCTTACAATCTATGGGACAATGGTCTGATACACAAGGCCATGTGCTACATCATATTGCACTTTGCACCAGCTAGAATGCAAAGGTAAAAAGTATTTAGTGAGCTGCGTGATCCAGTCACACAACTAGGTTGGTCAGAGGGTTGTGTCTTGTGGGAGATTAAGATGCTGGTTGAGGAATATTATAAGCTTGTCTGAAGAGGTGGGTTTTCAGAGAACGCTTGAAGGTTTGAAGACTAGAGGAAAATCTTACCGTGCGAGGGAGGGAATTCCACAAAATAGGTGCAGCCCGAAAAAAGTCCTGTAACCGAGAATGGGAGGAAGTGATGAGAGTGGAAGGGAGACGCAGATCTTGTGCAGAACAGAGGTGTCGAGTTGGGAGATATTTTGAGACAAGTGAGGAAATGTATGTCGGTGCAATTTTGTTGATGGCCTTGTATGTTAGTAGAAGAATTTTATATTGGATTCGTTGATAAACAGGCAACCAATGTAGAGACTGACAGAGTGGCTCAGCAGAGGAAGAACGGTTTGCAAGGAAAATCAGTCTAGCTGCTGCATGCAAAATAGATTGTAGGGGTTCAAGTCTGACTTTGGGATCAGTAAGAAGGGAATTGCAATAGTCGATGCGGGAGATGATAAGTGCATGAATTAAGGTTTTTGCAGTGTCTTGTGTGAAATATGTGCATATTCTGGAAATGTTCTTTAGATGTATGTAACATGATTTAGATATAAAGTCGATGTGGGGAACAAAGGATAGTTGTGAATCAAGGATTACACCAAGCAGCGAGCTTACGGGATGAGACTTATGGTCATGTTATCAACAGAAATAGAAATGTCAGGCAGGAAGCTTCTGCTTTTAGATGGGAATATTATTAATTCAGTTTTTGAAAGATTGAGTTTGAGTTGGCGAGAAGACATCCAAGATGAAATGGCAGAAAGACAGTCAGTAACGCGAGACAACACAGATGGTGAGAGATCAGGAGAGGATAGATAGATTTGTTTATCATCCGCATAGAGATGATTCTGAAATCTAAAGGAGCTTATTAGTTTCCCTAGAGAAGTGGTGTAGATAGAGAATAGCAGAGGACCTAGGACTGAGCCTTGTGGTCTCCAACTGATAAAGGAAGCGGAGCAGAGATGGATCCAGAGAAATTACACTGAAAGAGCGATTAGATAGGTAGGATGAGAACCAGGATAGGACAGTGCCTTCAAGACCTAGGGATTGTAGTGTTTGTATGAGGAGAGAGTGGTCAACAGTGTCAAATGCAGCAGAGAGATCCAGGAGAATTAGAAGAGAGTATTGGCCTTCGGTTTTTGCTGTGATCAAATCATTGACAACCTTGGTCAGCGCAGTCTCTGTGGAGTGTTGAGAGTGAAAACCTGGCTGAAGAGAATCCAGTAGGTTGTTTGCTGTAAGAAAGTGTGTGAGGCGAGTGTAGGCAATTCTCTCGAGAAGCTTGGAGGGGCGGGAGCTGGGAGATGGGGCAGTAATTTGAGAGTTTGGGTCAGAATTTTGTGATTTCAAAATAGGCGTAATCACTGCATGGTTGTATAATGACGGGAAGATACCAGTAGAGAGAGAGAGATTACAGTTTTTATTTAGAGGGGGAATGAGCACAGGAGACAGGGACCAACCAATTTGTGAGGGAATTGGATCAAGAGGACAGGAGGTAGAGTAGGAAGATTAGAACAGAGTAGAAACTTCCTCTTCATTTGTGGGATCAAATGAAGAGTGTCAGAGGATGCTGGGAAGGAATTGGGCTGATTGCTTGTCGAGGGAGATGACACCATTTCAAGTCTGATCTTATCTATTTTGTCCTTGAAATAGGAAGCAAGATCCTGGGCACTGATGGTAATCTGAAGGTTTGGGGTGGGAGGGTTTAGAAGAGATTTAAATGTGTTAAAAAGGCGTTTGGGATTAGAAGCCTGAGCATAGATGAGAGATTGGAAGTATGTTAAGTTTTGCAGTGTCCAGAGCATTTTGATAGATGTGGTAGATATCAGTATATGATGAAATCATTAGAGGTACAAGATTTACATCAGTGACGTTCTGCTTTACGAGAAAGTTTTTGTAGAATTCACAGTGTATATAGTCTCATACCACCCGACATATATATATATAAATCAGGACAAAATAAGGCCTGCCCCCAATCTACCCAACTCCCCCACTCAAAACACAGACTGCAAAATCCCATTCACTTAAGTATAACCATCTATTCCCAGGCGGCCACAGCTGGACTGTCCCGCTGGAGAGATGGGATCTATGCCTACGGGTAATGAGACCGCATACAGCAGGATTTATTTTTTCTCCCTGAATGTTTTTGTTCCTGAGAATTTATTTTTTAAAGACCAATGAAATCGACAAAACATTTTCGAAAGCTCTGATTCAGTTTGTGGATTATAAGAATTGCCTTGGATTTAAAATGTTTCACGTGTATTAGAAATGAAGAATTCTCACTGTGTAACTAAAAGAAGAACCCGTGGAATTCAAATGAAGACATTGGTGAAATTGTAGAGTATTAATATTGGTTAGTTTATTTAATAATTGTGTATTTTATATTTATTTTAGTACAATGGAATAACGGGGTATTGTGAGCCGGGCATACATTGGGGCAAACGCCGAGAGACTTCCGATAGTTCTGGTGCAGTCAGATCCCTTGAGAGCAGTGATCACTCTCCTACCTCAGCCAGTTTGGATTAACAGCCCATCTTCTCCCCTGCTGGTCCTGGATATAAGGGGTGTAGGATGCAGGAACAGAGGATTCAGTTATACCAGGGAAAGGTTTGGTTCCCTCCTGCTGTGGCTTGGCTGGAAAAGTGGGGCTCCAATGTCTCTGACACAAAGGTCAGCTTGGCTCTCAGCGGCCTTTAACAGTGTGTGTGGGGGGGCTCCAGTCGTCTGTCACACTACTCCCCGAATATTTTTACCTCCCAATCTTCTTTATCCCTAGGTGCCCTACAGGTGGTACATTATGGGCTAGCGCTAGTAACTGGGCATGATATCGTTGTCCGTATCTGGCCAGGGATCGCTTCAGGATCGCTGTCAGATACAACAACTCATCATCCTTGTCTGTCGGTAAGTGAGCCAGAGAGTGGTCAGTATGCTGTGGTGTTATTCCCGCCCCGCCTATCCTGTCTATTCCTGGCAAACAGAATCAAGCTCCTAATATCTAATTTATTTCACCATCCATCTCCCCTACATCTCTGACTGCACCTCACTTCTCTTCTACTTTGCTGACTGTGACCCGTTTCTCCTTTATGTCCCTGACTGTACTCCATTTCTTCTCCAGCTCCGAGACATCACCTGCTTCTCTTCTATTCTCCTGTCTGCACCTCGCTTCTACTCTGGCTCCCTAGCTTCACCATGCTTCTCTTCTACTTTGCTGACAGCAAACAACTTCTCCCCTAACTGCACCCCACTTCTCTTCTACATCCTTGACTGCACCCTGCTTCTCTTTTAGCACAACTGCACCTTACTTCTTCTCCACCACACACTTTACTCTAGCACTCTGGCTGCACCCCAACTTCTCCTCTAACACCCGGTTCCTCCTCTGGCACTCTGGCTGCATCCCATTTCTCCAGCAGCTCCCCAAATTTTTCTCCAGGACACTGCCTCTCAACCAGCATTCTGGCTGCACCTCAGCTTCCCCTAAAGCACCCTGGTTGCACCCCAGCTTCTCCTCCAGCACCCTGCTTTGCCTCCAGAATCTCAGCTTCTTGTTTTGCACCCTGCGTCTCTAGCACACTGGCTGCACCCGTTTCTCCTCCAGCACCCAGACTGCACCCCGGCTTCTCCTCTTGCACTCTGGCTGCACCCCACATCTCATCCTGCACCCTGGCTTCTACTCCAGCAACCTGACTGCACACCAGCTTCACCTCCAGCACCCTGGTTTCTTCTCCAGCAACCTGACTGTACCCCAGCTTCACCTCCTTCATCGTGGTTTCTCCTCCAGCACCCTGGCTGCACCCCAGCTTCTCCTCCTGCACCCTGGTTTCTCCTTCATCACCCTGGCTGCTCCTCAGCTTCTCCTCCAGCTCCCTGGCTGCACCCCAGCTTCTCCTCCTGCACCCTGGTTTCTCCTCCAGCACCCCAGCAGCACACCACTTCTCCAGCACCCCAGCTTCTCCTCCTGCACCCTGGTTTCTCCTCCAGCACCCCAGCTGCACCCGAACTTCTCCTCCTGCACCCTGGTTTCTCCTTCATCACCCTGGCTGCTCCTCAGCTTCTCCTCCTTCACCCTGGTTTCTCCTCCTCCTCTCACAGCACCCCAGCTTCTCCTCCTGCACCCTGGTTTCTCCTTCACCACCCTGGCTGCTCCTCAGCTTCTCCTCCAGTTCCCTGGCTGCACCCCAGCTTCTCCTCCAGCACCCCAGCTCCACCCCACTTCTCCAGCACCCTGGATGCACCCCAGCTTCTCCTCCTGCACCCTGGTTTCTCCTCCTTCTCCCCCAGCACCCCAGATATCTCCTCCTGCACCCTGGCTGCCCCCCAGCTTCTCCTCCAGCACCCTGGCTGCACCCCAGCTTCTCCTCCTGCACCCTGGTTTCTCCTCCTTCTCCCTCAGCACCTCAAATATTTCCTCCTGCGCCCTGGCTGCACCTCAGCTTCCCCTAAAGCACCCTGGTTGCACCCCAGCTTCTCCTCCAGCACCCTGCTTTGCCTCCAGAACCTCAGCTTCTTGTTTTGCACCCTGCGTCTCTAGCACACTGGCTGCACCCGTTTCTCCTCCAGCACCCCGGCTTCTCCTCTTGCACTCTGGCTGCACCCCACATCTCATCCTGCACCCTGGCTTCTACTCCAGCAACCTGACTGCACCCCAGCTTCTCCTCCTGCACCCTGGTTTCTCCTCCAGCAACCTGACTGCACACCAGCTTCACCTCCAGCACCCTGGTTTCTTCTCCAGCAACCTGACTGTACCCCAGCTTCACCTCCTTCATCGTGGTTTCTCCTCCAGCACCCTGGCTGCACCCCAGCTTCTCCTCCTGCACCCGGGTTTCTCCTTCATCACCCTGGCTGCTCCTCAGCTTCTCCTCCAGCTCCCTGGCTGCACCCCAGCTTCTCCTCCTGCACCCTGGTTTCTCCTCCAGCACCACACCACTTCTCCAGCACCCCAGCTTCTCCTCCTGCACCCTGGTTTCTCCTCCAGCACCCCAGCTGCACCCGAACTTCTCCTCCTGCACCCTGGTTTCTCCTTCATCACCCTGGCTGCTACTCAGCTTCTCCTCCTTCACCCTGGTTTCTCCTCCTTCTCTCTCAGCACCCCAGCTTCTCCTCCTGCACCCTGGTTTCTCCTTCATCACCCTGGCTGCTCCTCAGCTTCTCCTCCAGCTCCCTGGCTGCACCCCAGCTTCTCCTCCAGCACCCCAGTTCCACCCCACTTCTCCAGCACCCTGGCTGCACCCCAGCTTCTCCTCCTGCACCCTGGTTTCTCCTCCTTCTCCCCCAGCTTCTCCTCCTGCACCCTGGTTTCTCCTCCTTCTCCCCCAGCACCCCAGATATCTCCTCCTGCACCCTGGCTGCCCCCCAGCTTCTCCTCCAGCACCCTGGCCGCACCCCAGCTTCTCCTCCTGCACCCTGGTTTCTCCTCCTTCTCCCTCAGCACCCCAAATATTTCCTCGTGCACCCCAGCTTCTCCTCCTGCGCCCTGGCTGCACCCCAGCTTCTCCTCCTGCACCCTGGCTGCACCACATTTCTCCTCCTGCACCCTGGCTGCACCCCAGCTTCTCCTCCTGCACCCTGGTTTCTCCTCCTGCACCCTGGCTGCACCACACTTCTCCTCCTGCACCCTGGTTTCTCCTCCCGCACCCTGGCTGCTCCTCACCTTCTCCTCCAGCTGGCTGCACCCCAGATTCTCCTCCTGCACCCCAGCTTCTCCTCCTGCACCTTGGCTGCACCACATTTCTCCTCCTGCACCCTGGCTGCACCCCAGCTTCTCCTCCTGCACCCTGGCTGCACCACACTTCTCCTCCTACATCCTGGTTTCTCCTTCATCACCCTGGCTGCTCCTCACCTTCTCCTCCAGCTGGCTGCACCCCAGATTCTCCTCCTGCACCCCAGCTTCTCCTCCTGCACCCTGGCTGCACCCCAGCTTCTCCTTCTGCACCCTGGCTGCACCCCAGCTTCTCCTCCTGCACCCTGGCTGCACCACACTTCTCCTCCTACATCCTGGTTTCTCCTTCATCACCCTGGCTGCTCCTCAGCTTCTCCTCCTGCACCCTGGTTTATCCTCCTTCTCCCTCAGCACCCCAGCTTCTCCTCCTGCACCCTGGTTTCTCCTTCATCACCCTGGCTGCACCCCAGCTTCACCTCCTGCACCCTGGTTTCTCCTTCATCACCCTGGCTGCACCCCAGCTTCTCCTCCTGCACCCTGGCTGCACCCCAGCTTCTCCTCCTGCACCCCAGCTTCTCCTCCTGCACCCTGGCTGCACCCCAGCTTCTCCTCCTGCACCCTGGCTGCACCCAAGCTTCTCCCCCAGCACCCCAGATATCTCCTCCTGCACCCTGGTTTCTCCTCCTGCACCCTGGCTGCACCCCAGCTTCTCCCCCAGCACCCCAGATATCTCCTCCTGCACCCCAGCTTCTCCCCTTCTCCCCCCTCCCCTGACTCGCTCGTCCTCCCCGGGGGGCGGGGCCTGGGGCGCGCTGCCGCCACACCGCGCTGTGATTGGCCGGCTGGTGTCAGGGAGCGGGGCCGCGCAGCGCGCACAAGGAGAGAAGCTGTGCGCGCTCCCGCTACGGTACAGACATGGCGGCGGATCCGAGCCCGGACTGGGTCCTCTCCCTGCCCCGGGCGTGGGGCTACGGGATCACCGGGGGCGGCCGCGTCTTCTTCACCAAGTAAGCGGCCTTCATACATGTTACATACGTCTCACATACATGTTACATACGTGTCCCGCTGACATGTCTCTCCCCACAGTGAGGAAGCCAAGAGCACAAGCTGGCTGCACCCTGGGACCGGAGAGACGGTGCTGACCGGGCACAGGAGGAGCCCAGGTAACCTGCTGTTATACTCTGTGCTGCTGTGTGTCCTGTGTCATACTCAGTGCTGCTCTATCTATGTCCTGTGTCATACTCAGTGCTGCTCTATGTCCTGTGTCATACTCAGTGCTGCTCTATCTATGTCCTGTGTCATACTCAGTGCTGCTCTATCTATGTCCTGTGTCATACTCAGTGCTGCTCTATCTATGTCCTGTGTCATACTCAGTGCTGCTCTATCTATGTCCTGTGTCATACTCAGTGCTGCTCTATCTATGTCCTGTGTCATACTCAGTGCTGCTCTATCTATGTCCTGTGTCATACTCAGTGCTGCTCTATCTATGTCCTGTGTCATACTCAGTGCTGCTCTATCTATGTCCTGTGTCATACTCAGTGCTGCTCTATCTATGTCCTGTGTCATACTCAGTGCTGCTCTATCTATGTCCTGTGTCATACTCAGTGCTGCTCTATCTATGTCCTGTGTCATACTCAGTGCTGCTCTATCTATGTCCTGTGTCATACTCAGTGCTGCTCTATCTATGTCCTGTGTCATACTCAGTGCTGCTCTATGTCCTGTGTCATACTCAGTGCTGCTCTATGTCCTGTGTCATACTCAGTGCTGCTCTATCTATGTCCTGTGTCATACTCAGTGCTGCTCTATCTATGTCCTGTGTCATACTCAGTGCTGCTCTATCTATGTCCTGTGTCATACTCAGTGCTGCTCTATGTCCTGTGTCATACTCAGTGCTGCTCTATGTCCTGTGTCATACTCAGTGCTGCTCTATCTATGTCCTGTGTCATACTCAGTGCTGCTCTATGTCCTGTGTCATACTCAGTGCTGCTCTATGTCCTGTGTCATACTCCGTGCTGCTCTATGTCCTGTGTCATACTCAGTGCTGCTCTATGTCCTGTGTCATACTCAGTGCTGCTCTATGTCCTGTGTCATACTCAGTGCTGCTCTATCTATGTCCTGTGTCATACTCAGTGCTGCTCTATGTCCTGTGTCATACTCAGTGCTGCTCTATGTCCTGTGTCATACTCAGTGCTGCTCTATCTATGTCCTGTGTCATACTCAGTGCTGCTCTATCTATGTCCTGTGTCATACTCAGTGCTGCTCTATCTATGTCCTGTGTCATACTCAGTGCTGCTCTATCTATGTCCTGTGTCATACTCAGTGCTGCTCTATCTATGTCCTGTGTCATACTCAGTGCTGCTCTATGTCCTGTGTCATACTCAGTGCTGCTCTATCTATGTCCTGTGTCATACTCAGTGCTGCTCTATGTCCTGTGTCATACTCAGTGCTGCTCTATCTATGTCCTGTGTCATACTCAGTGCTGCTCTATCTATGTCCTGTGTCATACTCAGTGCTGCTCTATCTATGTTCTGTGTCATACTCAGTGCTGCTCTATGTCCTGTGTCATACTCAGTGCTGCTCTATGTCCTGTGTCATACTCAGTGCTGCTCTATGTCCTGTGTCATACTCAGTCCTGCTCTATGTCCTGTGTCATACTCAGTCCTGCTCTATGTCCTGTGTCATACTCAGTCCTGCTCTATGTCCTGTGTCATACTCAGTCCTGCTCTATGTCCTGTGTCATACTCAGTGCTGCTCTATCTATGTCCTGTGTCATACTCAGTGCTGCTCTATCTATGTCCTGTGTCATACTCAGTCCTGCTCTATGTCCTGTGTCATACTCAGCGCTGCTCTATCTATGTCCTGTGTCATACTCAGCGCTGCTCTATCTATGTCCTGTGTCATACTCAGCGCTGCTCTATCTATGTCCTGTGTCATACTCAGCGCTGCTCTATCTATGTCCTGTGTCATACTCAGCGCTGCTCTATCTATGTCCTGTGTCATACTCAGCGCTGCTCTATCTATGTCCTTTGTCATACTCAGCGCTGCTCTATCTATGTCCTGTGTCATACTCAGCGCTGCTCTATCTATGTCCTGTGTCATACTCAGCGCTGCTCTATCTATGTCCTGTGTCATACTCAGCGCTGCTCTATCTATGTCCTGTGTCATACTCAGCGCTGCTCTATCTATGTCCTGTGTCATACTCAGCGCTGCTCTATCTATGTCCTGTGTCATACTCAGCGCTGCTCTATCTATGTCCTGTGTCATACTCAGCGCTGCTCTATCTATGTCCTGTGTCATACTCAGCGCTGCTCTATCTATGTCCTGTGTCATACTCAGCGCTGCTCTATCTATGTCCTGTGTCATACTCCGTGCTGCTCTAGGTCATATAATGCACTGTATATAGCATCTGTCATACTCAGTACTGCTATATATCATATGTATATTACATTCTAGTGCTATTCTATATCATCATCATCAACATTTATTCATATAGCGCCAGCACATACCGTAGCGCTTTACAATTGGAAGCAAACAGTAATAATACAATACTGGGTAATACAGACAGAGATAAGAGGGCCCTGCTCACAGCTTACAGTCTATGGTATTCTATATATTATGTCATTATATTACACTGTATATACTACTGTTATATGTCATATAATGCATTGTATCCCACCTGTGTCATACTCACTACTGCTATATGTCATATAAATTACACAGTATACAGTACTGTTATATGTCATCCTATATATAATGTATTGTATCCCACCCCTGTCATACACAACACAGATCAGACACAGCATTACACCACTGACAAGTGAAGTGAATAACACTGATTATCTGGTTACAATGACACCTGACAAGGTGTGGGATATATTAGGCAGCAAGTGACCAGTCAGTTCTTGAAGTTGATGTGCTGGAAGCAGGAAAAATGGGCAACGTAAGGATCTGAGTGACTTTGACAAGGGTCAAATTGTGATGGTTAGATGACTGGGTCAGAGCATGTCCAAAACGGCCGGTCTTGTGGGGGTGTTCCCGTTATGCCGTGGTTAGTACCTACTAAAGTGGTCCAAGGAAGGACAACCAGTGAACCGGAGACAGGGTCATGGGCACCCAAGGATCACTGATGCGCATGGGGAGCTAAGGCTATCCCATCTGGTCCAATCCCACAGAAGAGCTACTGCAGCACTGTTGCTGAGAAAGTTACTGCTGGCTGTGATAGGTGTCAGAACACACAGAGCATCGCAGCTTGCTGGGTATGGGGCTGCGCAGCCACAGACCGGTCAGAGAGCCCATGCTGAGCCCTGTCCACCACTGAAAGTGCCTACAATGGGCATGTGAGCACCAGAGTTGGACCATGGAGCAATGGAAGAAGGTGGCCTGGTCTGATGAACCATGTTTTCTTTTACACCATATGGACAGCCGGGTGCGTGCATCATTTACCTGGGTAAGAGATGGCACCAGGATGCACTATGGGAAGAAGGCAGCCGGCGGAGGCAGTGTCATGCTCTGGGCAATGTTCTGCTGGGAAACCTGGGGTCCTGGCATTCATGTGGATGTTACTATGACACGTACCACCGACCTAAACATTGTTACAGACCAAATACACCCCTTCATGGCAGCGGTATTCCCTGATGGCAGTGGCCTCTTTCAGCAGGATAATGCGCCCTCCACACTGCAAACATTGTTCAGGAATGGTTTGAGGGTTTGAGGAACGGGACAAAGAGCTCAAGGTGCTGACTTGGCTCCAAATTCCCCAGATCTCAATCTGACCGAGCATCTGTGGGATGTGCTGGAAGATCAAGTCCGACCCACGGAGGCCTCACCTGGCCACTTACAGAACTTACAGGATCTGCTGCTAATATCTTGGTGCCAGATCCCACAGGACACCTTCACAGGTCTTGTGGAGGCCTCGACGGGTCAGAGCTGTTTTGGTAGCAAGATGGGGACTTACACAATTATTATGCAGGTGGTTTTAATGTTGTCTGGTCAGTGTATATCATGTATAATACACTATACAACCTGTGTCATACTCAGTACTGCATTCAGTAATGTATAATACACTTACACTCAGTACTGCTATAACTATCAAATAATGCACAGTATACAGCATCTGTCATAGTCCCTACTAATCAATAAAACATATAATACACTATACAGCCAATGTCATACTCTAGTACTGCTCTATATATTATATAATGCACCATATACAACCTGTCGCACATTCTGTACTACTATATATAATGTATAATACACTGTCATGCTCAGGACTTATAATTACTATATGTCTTACTCAGTAGTGCTATCTATGACTTATAATGCACTGCATAAAGCCAGTGTTAAACTGACCGTACAACCAACACCATTCAAGTGAAAAACAAACAAACTGTGAGAATAAAAACCTTCTATACCCCAGTTGCATAAGTGTGCACACCCTTAGACTAATACTTTGCAGGAACACCTTTTGCTTTTATTATAGTTATAATAGTGTGTATGTGTGTATATATAGATATATAAAATACTTTGAATAAGTCTCTATCAGCTTTGCACTGGACTTTCTATCTCACTCTTCCCTGCAGACAAGGTGCATCAGGTTGTGAGGGGTTTTCCTGTGTTCGGCTCTGTAGCTCATTCCACAGGTTCTCCATGGGATTGAGGACTGGGCCACTCCAAGGGGTAAATGTATTAAGTTCTGATTTTTGCAAGTTGCCGTTATTTGGCGACTTTGCAATGAAAATTTAAAGCGGCTTTAAAGTCGTTGGCGCTTTAAATATTCACTTTAAAGTTAATACCTTTACCCCCAAAACGTTCTCTTCCTTTTCTGAAGCCACCGCTGGCTGATTTGGATCGTTACCATGTTGGAAGTTCCTCTTCATCTTCAGTTTTCTGACTGAGGCCATCAGGTTTTGTGATAAGATATCTTGGAGCTATGTCCTCTGTCCTGACTAGGCCTCTGCCCATCTGCGCAGCATGATACTGCCCCCCCCCCCCCCCCCCCCCCATGCCTCGCACTAGGTGATCTGTGGGTAGTGAGTGGCTTTATCTTTGTGCCAAACATATCTTTTAGGATTAAGGCCACAAAGTTGAACCTTAGACTCATCAGACCATAAGACATTTTCACACATGGTTTGGAGTATTTTTTGCAAAATTTACAACAACTTAGATGTTGTTTTTTGTAGTAAATGTTTTTCATCTCATCACCCTACACCAAAGCCCAGATATGTGCAGAATACGGGGGGTTCCTGCCAGAAATCCCTGCAGCTCCTGTAATGTTTCTATAGCCTCTTAGTAGCCGCCCTGATGAGTTATCTTCTTGTACTGTCACCAGCTTTGGACGGACGTTGCCGGTCTCGGCAGTGTCCCTGATGTGCCACATTGTCTCCACTTGTCCTCACAGTGTTACATGGTACATTTAATGCCATTTATATTCCTTTATACCCCTCTCCTGATTGGTACCTTTATTTGGGTTTAATCCCTTTCATTGCTGTCGGGTGTATGTAACGTGATATTCAATGTGGTTATCTCTGAACACATCCCCACTCTGAAAGGGTGTGTACACTTGTGCAACCATGGTATTATAGGATTTGTATTCTTCAGTTATTTATTTTATTTGATCTTCAGTTGAATTTTATTGGCTGCAACGTCAAATTAAAGGTGGTGACGTTGCAGCCAATAAAGTGCTGGACATAGTGCACTATATATATATATATATATATATCTATCCAGCCTGTGTCATACTCACTACTGCTATATATAATTGTGTAATGAAATGTGAAGTTCTACTCGCTGTGTAATATGCAGGAAGAGGGAGGAAGGGTCCGGCTGTGTAATATGCAGGGAGAGGGAGGAAGGGTCCGGCGGTGTAATATGCAGGAAGAGAGAGACGAAGGGTCCGGTGGTGTAATATGCAGGAAGAGAGAGACGAAGGGTCCGGTGGTGTAATATGCAGGAAGAGGGAGGAAGGGTCTGGCGGTGTAATATGCAGGAAGAGGGAGGAAGGGTCCGGCGGTGTAATATGCAGGAAGAGGGAGGAAGGGTCCGGTGGTGTAATATGCAGGAAGAGGGAGGAAGGGTCCGCTGGTGTAATATGCAGGAAGAGGGAGGAAGGGTCCGCTGGTGTAATATGCAGGAAGAGGAAGGAAGGGTCCGGCGGTGTAATATGCAGGAAGAGGAAGGAAGGGTCCGGCGGTGTAATATGCAGGAAGAGGGAGGAAGGGTCCGGCGGTGTAATATGCAGGAAGAGAGAGACGAAGGGTCCGGCGGTGTAATATGCAGGAAGAGAGAGACGAAGGGTCCGGTGGTGTAATATGCAGGAAGAGGGAGGAAGGGTCTGGCGGTGTAATATGCAGGAAGAGGGAGGAAGGGTCCGGTGGTGTAATATGCAGGAAGAGGGAGGAAGGGTCCGCTGGTGTAATATGCAGGAAGAGGGAGGAAGGGTCCGCTGGTGTAATATGCAGGAAGAGGGAGGAAGGGTCCGGCGGTGTAACATGCAGGAAGAGGGAGGAAGGGTCCGGCGGTGTAATATGCAGGAAGAGGGAGGAAGGGTCCGGCGGTGTAATATGCAGGAAGAGGGAGGAAGGGTCCGGCGGTGTAATATGCAGGAAGAGGGAGGAAGGGTCCGGTGGTGTAATATGCAGGAAGAGGGAGGAAGGGTCCGGCGGTGTAATATGCAGGAAGAGGGAGGAAGGGTCCGGCGGTGTAATATGCAGGAAGAGGGAGGAAGGGTCCGGCGGTGTAATATGCAGGAAGAGGGAGGAAGGGTCCGGCGGTGTAATATGCAGGAAGAGGGAGGAAGGGTCTGGCGGTGTAATATGCAGGGAGAGGGAGGAAGGGTCTGGCGGTGTAATATGCAGGGAGAGGGAGGAAGGGTCTGGCGGTGTAATATGCAGGAAGAGGGAGGAAGGGTCCGGTGGTGTAATATGCAGGAAGAGAGAGGAAGGGTCCGGCGGTGTAATATGCAGGAAGAGGGAGGAAGGGTCCGGCGGTGTAATATGCAGTAAGAGGGAGGAAGGGTCCGGTGGTGTAATATGCAGGAAGAGGGAGGAAGGGTCTGGCGGTGTAATATGCAGGAAGAGGGAGGAAGGGTCTGGCGGTGTAATATGCAGGAAGAGGGAGGAAGGGTCTGGCGGTGTAATATATGCAGGAAGAGGGAGGAAGGGTCCGACGGTGTAACATGCAGGAAGAGGGAGGAAGGGTCCGGCGGTGTAATATGCAGGAAGAGGGAGGAAGGGTCTGGCGGTGTAATATGCAGGAAGAGGGAGGAAGGGTCCGGCGGTGTAACAGGGAGGAAGGGCCCGGTGGTGTAATATGCAGAAAGAGGGAGGAAGGGTCTGGTGGTGTAATATGCAGGGAGAGGGAGGAAGGGTCCGGCGGTGTAATATGCAGGGAGAGGGAGGAAGGGTCCGGCGGTGTAATATGCAGGGAGAGGGAGGAAGGGTCCGGCGGTGTAATATGCAGGAAGAGGGAGGAAGGGTCTGGTGGTGTAATATGCAGGGAGAGGGAGGAAGGGTCTGGCGGTGTAATATGCAGGGAGAGGGAGGAAGGGTCCGGCGGTGTAATATGCAGGGAGAGGGAGGAAGGGTCCGGCGGTGTAATATGCAGGAAGAGGGAGGAAGGGTCTGGTGGTGTAATATGCAGGGAGAGGGAGGAAGGGTCTGGCGGTGTAATATGCAGGGAGAGGGAGGAAGGGTCTCGCCTGGCTCCGGCCTTTTCATGCGGCCAGACACAGTGGTCTGTAAATATTTGCAGGAAATAGCGGTGGCTGCCGGCTGCCGCGATCTGGTGCGGTGTCGCAGACATGTATTTGGCTGCTGTCCACACGCAGGATTTGCTGGCAGTTTCCTGCTGGGGACACAGGTTTGTAGGCGAGACCCTCGTCCCGTTCTTCCATGGCTGAAAAACGCCCCATGTAGAGGTAGATGACACACACAGAGTGTCTACAAAAGTGTGAGAATTATGTGCCGTATCCAGACTGCCTCTGGCGGATCAGCTCTGTTGGCCTCAATCTAATAACTGTTGGACAATATCCTCTGGAAACGCAGATGGCTGTTTCCCTCTATAAATAATGTAGTGATTGCAGAAAAGTTTGTATTAAACCCGCGGAGTAGCTCCATATCTGTGGAGCCTTGTCACATTCTCTGGGACTATACGGATGATATCTCTCAATATTCCAGTGCACGTGTAGGTGGAACTTACCAAACGCGCTTGGCTGAGTGTAGAAGTGCGCTAGTCAGGCTAGAGAGAGATCTCCGCATGGTGTCGGATAAGGATCACCTGCTTAGTCTAGCCACACCCCCAGGGGGCGCATATTATGGTCGCACCTGTACCTGCTGCTTTCTGTTCCCAGTACTTGTAGCTACACTGCGCAAGGTGACATCTCACACACAGCTGTATGTTATTTAACGGTTGTCTGCCATGGGAGGGATGACTGTCCGCACTGGATGCTCTTTATACACCTGTGCTTTGTGTTTTCCCTTCTAGATCTACCCACAGGATGGGAAGAGGCCTATACGTTTGAAGGTGCGAGATACTACATAAAGTAAGTGACAGGGTATTTCTGTGTCATTTCATGCTCTATCAATGATGGAAACTATGGGAGCATGAGCTTCCCGGGTGTACGGAGTATTGGGACCTGTTGTTCTGCGTTTGTGATATCCAGACACTGTTGTTTTGTGGCAGACGTGACTCACAGGGTTGTTAAAGGAGCTGTAGGGTATTGTCAGCTGATATATTGCTTTTTGTCATGTCTAATGACTGTTGTGCTGCTTTGGTCTCCTGTGATTGTGCAATCTCTGCTGTCTCTGATCATTAATGTTATAGACCTGGTGACCCACAATACACTGGTCCTGTTAGCCGGAAATAATGGGGTTGCATGAAGAAAATATATGTTACACTTGGGAGATTGTCCTTCCTCAGAGGCTGCAATGTTATTTCATCTGGTTCTATCGCTGGTAATACGCGGCCTCATAGCGGCAGTGATCAGCGGTCGCGGGCTGTGCTAACCGTAGGTAATGACGTACATATCTTACCGTGTATTTATCCATGTATTGTCACATCCTGGAGAATCATTTATATAGCGCCACCAGTTCTGCAGCGCTGTACAGAGAATATCTGTCATTCACATCGGTCCCTGTCCCATTGGAGCTTACAACCTAAATCCCCTAACATACACACACAGACCGAGAGAGACTAAGGGCAATTTAACAGCAGCCAATTAACCTACCAGTATGTTTTTGGAGTCTGGGAGGAAACCAGAGTACCCGAAGGGAAACCCACGCAAACACAGGGAGAACATACAAACTCCACACTGATAAGGCCATGGTCAGGAATCGAACTCATGACCCCAGTGCTGTGAAGCAGAAGTGCTAACCACTGAGCCACCGTGCTGCACATGATTTAATAGCAGTAAATTAACCTACTAATATGTTTTTGGAGTATGAAAGGCTTAGGCACTCTGCTGCCCATATATATTTATATTATATACATGCTGCCAGCCCCCTGTCTTCTCTTGTGGGCCCAAGAGCTTCTCTCTATCTCGTTGAGCACAGTGCTGATGTAGTGCTCTTGGTGTAGCTGGGAGGGAGCGTTCCTGACTCATGAAATGCACCTTTATTGAGCAATCACTTCAGGTTTGTACATGTTGAATGAAAGGCTGGAAATGAGTTTCTCAGAGCTGGCCGGCTGCGAGTCCCTGAGGAATTCAGACCAAATCCCTAGAAAGGACCCGTGTGCCGTAATCCACATTGAGCGCAAGGAGGAGTGGGGGTCCCCAAATCTGAGCTATACACAGAGCAGAGACCCCTCCTCTATTGAAGATTTATGTCTCCCAGGGACCCTGGGGTCTCGTACATCTTTATACATATTTTTTAGCTGCACATCCTGTTTATCTGTCAGATTCTGTTTTCCCATGATCTCATGTCACATACAGTATGCTGAGATCTCACAGGGCTGCTGTCTCCTGAGACTCCGGCATCCAGCAATATATTTATCTCTCTGTACACGGAGGGGTGTGTCTGTGTGTGTGTAGTGTGTACATAGATAGGTGTTTGTAGTATGTACGTAGGTGTGTCTATAATGTGTACATAGATGGGTGTGTGTGAGGTGCACGTTTGTGTAGTGTTTGTAGTATGCACATGGATGTGTGTAGTGTGTACATAGATGGGTTTGTGTGTATAGTGTGTGAGGTGCGTGTGTGTGTGTAGTGTTTGTTGTATGTACATAGGTGTGTGTAGTGTGTACATAGATAGGTGTTTGTAATATGTACATTGATGTGTGATGCGTGTGTATAGTGTGTACATAGATGGGTGTGTGTGGTGCGTGTGTATTGTGTACATACAGTCATAGCCAAAAGTTTTGAGAATGACACAAGTATTGGTTTTCACAGTTTGCTGCTTCAGTGTTTTTAGACCTTTTTGTCAGATGTTGCTATGTTATACTGTAGTAACATTACAAACATTTCATAAGTGTCAAAGGCTTTTATTGACAATTACATTAAGTTTATGCAAAGAGTCAATATTTACAGTGTTGATCCTTCTTTTTGAAGACCTCTGCAGTTCGCCCTGGCAGCTGTCAATCAACTTCTGGGCCACATACTGACTGATGGCCGCCCATTCTTGCCTAATCAATGCTTGGAGTTTGTCAGAATTTGTGCGCTTTTGTTTGTCCACCCGCCTCTAGAGGATTGACCACAAGTTCTCAATGGGATTAAGGTCTGGGGAGTGTCCTGACCATTGACTCAAAATTTCGATGTTTTGATCCCTGAGCCACTTAATTATCACTTTTGCCTTATGACAAGGTGCCCCATCATGCTGGAAAGGCATTGTTCATCACCAAACTGTTCTTGGATGGTTGGGAGAAGTTACTCTTGGAGGATGTTTGGTACCATTCTTTATTCATGGCTGTGTTTTTAGTCAAAATTGTGAGTGAGCCCACTCCCTTGGCTGAGAAGCAACCCCACACATGAATGGTCTCAGGATGCTTTACTGTTGGCATGACACAGGACTGATGGTAGCGCTCACCTTTCCTGCTCCGGACAAGCGTTTTTCCAAATGCCCCAAACAATCTGAAAGGGGATTCATCAGAGAAAATGACTCTACCCCAGTCCTCAGCAGTCCAATCCCTGTACCTTTTGCAGAATATCAGTCAGTCCCTGATGTTTTTCCTGGAGAGAAGTGGCTTCTTTGCTGACCGTCTTGACACCAGGCCATCCTCCAAAAGTCTTTGCCTCACTGTATGTGCAGATGCACTCACACCTGCCTGCTGCCATTCCTGAGCAAGCTCTGCACTGGTGGTGCCCCGATCCCGCAGCTGAATCAACTTTAGGAGATGGTCCTGGCACTTGCTGGACGTTCATGAGCGCCCTGAAGCCTTCTTCACAACTATTGAACCTCTCTCCTTGAAGTTCTTGATGATCCAATAAATGGTTGATTTAGGTGCAATCTTACTAGCTGCAATATCCTTACCTGTGAAGCCCTTTTTGTGCAAAGTAATGATGGCTGCACGTGTTTCCTTGCAGGTAACCATGGTTAACAGAGGAAGAACAATGATTTCAAGCACCACCCTCCTTTTAAAGCTTCCAGTCTGCTATTCTAACTCAATCAGCATGACAGAGTGATCTCCAGCCTTGTCCTCATCAACCCTCTAACCTGTGTTAACGAGAGAATCGCTGACCTGATGTCAGCTGGTCCTTTTGTGACAGGGCTGAAATGCAATGGAAATGTTGTGTTTGGGATAAAGTTAATTGTCATGGTAAAGAGGGACTCTGAAATTAATTGCAATTCATCTGATCACTCTTCATGACATTCTGGAGTATATGCAAATTGCCATCATAATAACTGAGGCAGCAAACATTGTGAAAAATAATATTTGTCATTCTCAAAACTTTTTTGGCCATGACTGTAGATGGGTGTGTGTAGTGTGTTTGTAGTATGCATACAGATGTGCATAGTGTGCAAGCGTGTCTACATAGATGGGTGTGTGTGTGTGTGGTGCGCGTATGTATAGTGTGGGCATGGATGGGTGTGTGTAGTGTGGGCATGGATGTTTGTTTGTCTGGCAGCTCCCCGCTGGCACTGTGTAAAGCCGGGAGCCTTCCTCTGTCTGTATTTGTACTGCGCTAGGCTGATGTTACCGCCATCAATAGATCAGGTAGTCAGGCTGGGCACATTCTACAGAAATTTTCTCCCAATTTATTATCAATAACGATTTTACCAACAACTGATAAAAACAATTAAATAAATGAAGTCCCGATCAGCAGCCGGTTCACGTGTACACACTAAGCACCTGACTCACTAAGATCCTGACTCTGCGCACTCCATAGAGATCTACGGACACTGCAGGATTCGACATCGCTCCATCGTTGAACCAGATTTTTAGTCCGGTTTAAAAATCAAACAAACGATACGATGAGCTCTGGAACTATAATGGTTCATCGCTGGAGCGTACACACTAATGCAATATCGGACCTGGCGGTGATTTATCGTGTGCCTAATTCTTCTTCCGCACGTGCTGGAGACTCTCTAACCGTCTATATAAATGGTGACGTCTGATGTCATCGCTTATAATGAGTGATCTCTGATGTTACGGTTATTGGTGGTCACCTCGGTCCCTGGCATTGTGTCTATATGTAACTCCAAAACTCCTCGGTGACTTGTAATGTACTTATAACTTACATCCAGTGATCAGTTATATTATAAACTGGGGGAGCCGGAGTTCCTTTTTTTTTTTTTATCAATTGCGATTTATTGGAGCCCATAAATGATCCCTGTTCCTTATCACCCCAGGGTGATCCTCTCTACGTCACGCCTTCAAGGGTGGGCGTGGCGGTGTATTTATGGGGTCCCTTGTGTGATGAAGAGCGTATGTCTTGTCCTCACTGTGTCAGAATCTAGCGATACCCAATGGTCAGTTGTGACCGCTACGTTGTGATCTTCTTATACAGAGGGTCCTGTTAGTAACGCTCTATAGAGCTAATTACTGTATCCCCCGTCATCGTGATGTGATGCAGAAGGATAATATCTGTTCCTGTGCAGTATTTATAACTGGATGGGTTTATATGTGTGACGTGTTTCAGGAGCATTCTGCATGAGACGTGTGTTGTACATGTGACTGGTACGATAAGCTCCCTACATGAAATAATGAACACGTATGTTTTGCTTGGTGTCCCACCTCTAACACCAGTCCCAGTGGTTGTTTTCAGTGTCCACCGTTTGTTTTTGTGTTCCTCCCTGTTGTATATCCGCAACATTGGTGAGTCCGGAAACTATTGCTCCTAATAAACAGTAACGTCTCCGATAAAATAAACATTTCTTCCTTTGTTTTTACCGCGGTTTTCACTCGCTCAGTCAGCGTAATGCAGCGCTGCTCACATTGAGCGCTCAGCGGCGGTATCTGAGCACACTCATTGCAACATGAAGGAATCTGCTCATACAGATCGCTGGTCGCTAGGGAAATGCGCTGTATTTTGTTTCATGCTCTGTCCGGACCGGAGCACAGTGCGCTGATCCAGCCTCCATATAAATGTTAGAGGTTTCACACTGCTGAGCGCCGAGGCTGGATTATTTTTATTTGTAATGAAAATAGTTAATTGCTTTACTTTACCTCCATCTAGTACATTCCTCCTACAACACCGCTTGTGATGAAACGCGTTGTGATGGGATTTGCATAGTCTCTGGGTAGGATGACCATGCCGTGATGTTGGTGAGAGGTACATGTCAGAGACCCGTCACGTTAGCCGTTTCTATGGAGGATAAGCCTGACCTGTCTCGCGTTCAGTGATGAGATTTGGGTAGGTGTTGGGCCATCAAATAACCTGACTGATGGTCCCAAGGAGCTGCGCTCCTGAAAAGCACAGACTACTTTGGTGGACTCTCAGTACATATATTCATGTATTCAGATGGCTAGATGATCAGTAGTCTGACACGCGCGTATTGGCATTGATCGGGTAAATCCGGGCTCGTTTAGTGAAATAAGTTTTGTTGCATTAGCTGCACTCTGTTTGCTGTGGTGTAATGAGTCTTCCATGCACCCAGACTGTTAATGTGATGTAACTGCTGAAGGACGCGGCTTTGAAGGACGATTCTCACACAGCGCAGGTCTCTAAGGTCTCTTCACTAGCTGGGTGCCGGACAGGTCGTGTGGCAGAGAATCCCTGAGACATAGCAGCTAGACGGCCTCCAGAACCTATAAACCCAGCAGTGATACTTGGGATGGGCTGGATATTATGTTATGAATGCACCATCCCTGCTCCTTCCCAGTAATTATGTCCATGTAAATCTATACTACACCCACCCCTGGTAATGACCTTCTAAAGCTGCAGTAATGGTCTCGTAAATCTCAGCTTTGCCGCTTTTATTGTGCATCATAAACACTTCTTTGTGCATCTTATTTTTAGTTTGTAACTACAAAGTGTGTAGTATTTTTATTTTTATTACTATTATTATTAGTGTAGACAATTGTCTTCTCCTGTTGTCATTGTTGGAAGAGAAGAATGTTTGTTAGACTTTGAATAAAAGCCAAAATAACCAATTTCCCTTAAGGAACAGGTGAAGCTGTAACATATATATTGATATTTCAGTGTTTGGTAACAACACATTTAGTTTACAGACAGCCCTAATGTAACGTGTCCATCTCCAATCCCCCTAATTGAACTGCTTTTCCTGGTGTCCTGTGTATGTCCCTGTAATGTTACCTGGTAAAGGTCCTGTAGGCAGCACAGTGGCTCAGTGGTTAGCTCTTCTGCCTCACTGGGGTCATGAGTTCGATTCCCGACCATGACCTTATCTTATTTGTATGTTCTCCCCGTGTTTGCGTGGGTTTCCTCTGGGTGCTCCAGTTTCCTCCCAGACTCCAAAAACATACTGGTAGTTTAATTGGCTGCTATTAAATTGACCTTAGTCTCTCTGTCTGTGTGTGTGTGTGTGTGTGTGTTAGGGGATTTAGATTGTAAGCTCCAATGGGACAGGGACTGATGTGAGTTCTCTGTACAGCGCTGCGGAATTAGTGGCGCTATATAAATAACTGCTGATGATATTAGTATCTGCATTGTGTGTATCCCGGGTACAACGTGCTGTGTACGAGGGGTCTGTGACAGGGGAGGTAACATTCCCAGTCCTGGGACTGCACAGTGTAACATCCTCCCCGCTGACACTGTGTAACCTTATTTAGCATTTTATGGTCCTGAACTTGGCAACAAGTCCCTGCGCGGTGCAGACTGCGGCCTCTCATTCATCTTGTTTATATAACGTGCTGCACACAACACTGAAGGAACATGTTACAGGGGGCTCTAACCCCCTGCTTGTGTTCTTCATCCGTCCCAAAATATAATACAGTGATTGTTCTAAATGTACTATTATTAGTTAGATGTTTTTAGATGTTGTTTGTCCGCTATTTGCCAGTGCACAGTCCTTCTCCAACACCCTATCAGGGTCCTTTGACATCTACAAGGACGTGGTCACTTCAATGGCAGGATGACATCTACACGTGTGCGAGCGACCGACCTTATATCAGTCGGTATCAAATCTATCCGAAACCAGTCATGGATCCAGTGCACCCTGTACAGTAACACTTGTGGGACATAAGATGTGTTACTGGAGAGAGGAGCTCGACACCGCTGTCACCATCTCCTCTAATATCATCCCTTCAATCTCTGTCATTGTTTACAGACTTTGTCCCTGTCACAATGGGAGTCTGAGGAGTTTTACAATCAGTGCTTATTATTTAATCCATTTTAGTTCCATTTGAAACACCTTAAACTATCAGTTGTTGAAGCTTTGAAATGTTCAAAATCCCCCGTGTCCCATCCCTTCATCTCCACCCACAAGATCTTCTCTTCAATGAGTGTGCGAGATGCGGTTTAATATCAATCTCTCTCCTCGAGACACTACAAATCCCAGCAGCACCAGAATAACCACGAAGATCGTGCGTCTCGCTGGGGATTTACAAGTGATCTCGGCACCAGAAGTTCGCTGACACCTGATAGTCATTTGTCATACAGCTCAGTGCTGAATCCAAATACTTTGAAATCGTTAATTGTATTTGGAGATAAACAGATTGTAAGAAGGAACAATAGGTGGAATTAGGTTTCATCAGGAGATTACCCAGGTGGTCAGTGGTGTTACCTTTCTTCCTGCTAATAACCCTTTCCAAGTACAGCCGATATTTCTCCATAACTCCTCTCAACTCTTTGTAAATACCGTACACAATAGAGGCAGAATTATGTTTTGTGATGTGTGTGAATACATGTCTCCGCCCTCCCCCTGCCTTGTGGCCGCTGGCCCTCTGCATCCCCACCCTGCCTTGTGGCCGCTGGCCCTTCACGTCCCCCCCCCTTGCCTAGTGGCCGCTGGCCCTCTGCATCCCCACTGCATCCCCACCCTGCCTTGTGGCCGCTGGCCCTCTGCATCCCCACCCTGCCTTGTGGCCGCTGGCCCTTCACGTCCCCCCCCCTTGCCTTGTGGCCGCTGGCCCTCTGCATCCCACCCTGCCTTGTGGCCGCTGGCCCTCTGCATCCCCACCCTGCCCTTGTGGCCGCTGGCCCTTCACGTCCCCCCCCCCCCCTTGCCTTGTGGCCGCTGGCCCTTCACGTCCCCCCCCCCTTGCCTTGTGGCCGCTGGCCCTTCACGTCCCCCCCCCCCCTTGCCTTGTGGCCGCTGGCCCTTCACGTCCCCCCCCCTTGCCTTGTGGCCGCTGGCCCTTCACGTCCCCCCCCCTTGCCTTGTGGCCGCTGGCCCTTCACGTTCCCCCCCCCCCCCTTGCCTTGTGGCCGCTGGCCCTCTGCATCCCCCCCTTGCCTTGTGGCCGCTGGCACTCCACGTTCCCCCCCACCCCCCCACCCCCCTTGCCTTGTGGCCGCTGGCACTCCACGTTCCCCCCCACCCCCCACCCCCCTTGCCTTGTGGCCGCTGGCACTCCACGTTCCCCACCCCCCCACCCCCCTTGCCTTGTGGCCGCTGGCACTCCACGTTCCCCACCCCCCACCCCCCTTGCCTTGTGGCCGCTGGCACTCCACGTTCCCCCCCCCCCCCCACCCCCCCTTGCCTTGTGGCCGCTGGCACTCCACGTTCCCCCCCACCCCCCACCCCCCTTGCCTTGTGGCCCGCTGGCACTCCACGTTCCCCCACCCCCCCACCCCCCCTTGCCTTGTGGCCGCTGGCACTCCACGTTCCCCCCCCCCCCCCCCCCCACCCCCCTTGCCTTGTGGCCGCTGGCACTCCACGTTCCCCCCCCCCCCCCCCACCCCCCTTGCCTTGTGGCCGCTGGCACTCCACGTTCCCCCCCCCCCCCACCCCCCTTGCCTTGTGTTCACTGGTCCTCCACACCCCCCCCTGCCTTGTGGCCACTGGCCCTCCACGCCCCCCCCCCCCCCGCCTTGTGGCCGCTGGCCCTCCACGTTCTCCCCCCTTGCCTTATGGCCGCTGCCTCTCTGCAGACCCCTGTCCTTTGTGATATGATAGTTAATAAGCATCTTTCAGGTATATATCTCCTTTAATTTATTGACGTTTGCTGTCAGTCATTTTTCTTAATTTTCTCCTACGTAGGAGTTTGGTGACTGCTCAGATAATGTTGCAGGGATTACATGCTCATGAATGACTGTCAGTCATTGTCCAGAGATACAAGAACCAACTTCCTCAGAGATCAGTGTGTGGATATTACACTGTAATAGTACCAGACATTGTATTATCTGACATGGTGATGTACTGGGATCAGTAACCTGGGCACGTGACCTTTGTGCCATTTTATTCTCTTCTCTATAAAACTTTGAGAACTTTCTAATAACTTTTCTCTCAGCGTTCTATGAGCTAGTGTGACACCTACGGGGAGTAACTCATGTTGTTTTCTCCGGCTATGCAAATCTCTGGATGGCACAGTGGTTAGCATTGCTGTCTCACAGCATGGGGGCCATGGGTTAGAATCCGACCAGGGCCCTAGTTACTGGATAATGTCTGCTGTGGAATATAACTGTAACCTTTACACTTAAGGTGTCCCTCTACGTTACCATTGTTATAGTGTGATTAGTTGTGAAGTTTGTGTCTTTAGGAAACCTCAGGATAACTGGTGTCAGGTAACGGCGCCATCTGCTGGAGAATGTATAACGCTACATGTGAAAGGAATCTCCAACAAACATGTATCATCAACATTTATTTATATAGCGCCAGCAGATACCATAGCGCTTTACAATTGGGAACAAACATTGATAAAACAGTACTGGGTAATACAGATAGAGGTAAGAGGAACCTGTATGGAACGCTGTTATTTCTCATTGGTTCCCATGTTTTATGTGACATTATTGTCCTTAATATGTATTTTAGTTCTGTCCCCTCCTTGTGGAGCTTTACTTGATGTGTCAGTAAATCATCTGTAAATATATATTTGCTGGTTGATTTAACTGGTCATGTAGTGTAAAAGCAGTGAATTGTTACCTCTCCTACAGACATTGTATCCTCACCTGCGCTTTATAAACCTCTCAGAATTGTTACCAAGATATGACGCAGCCGGTGGCAATGCAACAAGCTCCCGGCTCTCTGTTGCCAGCCGCTTCCTGCCAGATGAATTCCATGTCTGCCCCCCCCATACCCCTTCAGTACACTTCACATAAAGCAGGGAGAGTATTCCCAGAGCAACATATGTGGGGAGAAAACACTTCCCCATGTCCAAAGTAAAAGAGAATTGTTGTAGGTGCTTGTCCTTAACACTGCATATCTGTGTGCATCTAACAGAGTGAGAACATGAGGTATTTGGCTCAAAATGTTTATGCCTGCATCCCAGCTTCGAGGCTACCGGATTGTATGCGGTCCTACACTGATATATATGCAGCTTAAATGGGATGCACTCCTTCCAGGTATAGGAGCTTACATCTAGCAAGGGTCCACCGACGGTCTTATATAGGCCTAAGAGCAGCTGCATAGACAACACATGGAAATCAGAAGATATAAGACAACGCTTGGTTAATCCCATATTATATATGGTACCACGTGCACAGCAGTATAAATGCCCTATATGTATACAGAACTAAAAGACAATTGTCCTTAACTCTGCGTATCTATGTGTATCTAGCAATATTTCCGTATCCCTGCCCAGGGAGCCTTGTGCGGTAGGAGACATCCGACATATTTGCTGGGGGTGAGCCTGACACGGATGGCTGAAGGACTGCTGCCGAGAGTATGGAGTTCTCCAGGAGGGACCATGGTACAAATATGGCAATGGGGATCGGTCTCCCAAAAATGTTTATTTAATTTGGAATACCCCTTCCAGGTTTATAGGAACCTGTAGGTCAGGACACAAAGGGTATTTATACATTTCCGATGCTTCATGTGATTAGGAGTGAAACTGTGTCACAGAGGTAAAGGGGGGTTACAGGAAGGGGGGTTTCTTTGTTGTCCTATAAACAAGGGGCGACTAGTTCTTACCTCTTCCCAGAAAGAGGCGAGACAAGACCCCTAGATACTATTATATGGATGTATTAATGGGGGTACCGAGGGAAAAGGAAATTGGTGAAAGTCCATAGTAAGAAATGTATCAATTAACCTGGAGAATTCAATGTGGTGCGATGTAACTTGTTCTCATAACGTCACTTTATGAAGTGGATCAGTGGTTAGCACTTCTACCTCACAGCAATGGGGTAATGAGTTCAATTCCTGACCATGGCCTTATCTGTGTGGAGTTTGTATGTTCTCCCCGTGGGTTTCCTCCGGTCCTCCGGTTTCCTCCCACACTCCAGAAACATACTGGTAGGTTAATTGGCTGCTATCAAATTGACCCTAGTCTGTGTGTCTGTCTGTGTGTGTGTCTGTCTGTGTGTGTGTATGTTAGGGAATTTAGACTGTAAGCTCCAATGGGGCAGGGACTGATGTGAGTTCTCTGTACAGCGCTGCGGAATTAGTGGTGCTATATAAATAAATGATGATGATATCCTAAGGTGCTGTGTGGAAAGTCTCCTAATATGTAAGAAGCGGGTGCGTGTGATAATATGGATACCGTCGCACCCACTGCCGCATGAGCGGACTATAGAAGTACAGAGAGCGTTAGAGAGGCCACAGGTCAGGTGATCTTCATTTATTAGAGAACATGTCCCAGGTTCCCCCATTCAGGGCTGTTGCCTCTGTCTCTACCTAGTAGCTGACTCCTCCCACTACGCTTTTCTCTCCTTTTCCATTACACCTGCCTCTCACTGATCTCTATCCCTCTCATCCACTGGACCCCCGAGTCTCCCCTTGTATGTCTCCTCTCTGCCCCCTCGCTCTAGCAATCACTTGCTTAAGATCACCCAGTTCCTCTCGCTAATCGCCCCATTGCTGTCTCCCTTTTATGGTTTCCCTATTGTCCCCGTCCTATTTCTGCTCCCCCTCTGACTTATGTTACAGTCTCGTACACTATATATTATCCCTACTTTCTGTCTTATTTAAATCTTAATCAAACTCTCATTGTTCAATAGATTGTAAGCCTGCGAGCACAGCCCTCTTACCTCTGTATGTATTACTCAGTCTTGTTGTATTAATGTTTGTTCCTAATTGTAAAGAGCTACGGAATCTGCTGGCGCTATATAAATAAATGTTGTTGATGAAATCCGCTGTCTGAGCTGTGCGGGGGGAGTGAACCTGGCTGCAGGGCTGCATCTCTCATCACTGCTGTTACACATCCATCCAGCAGAGGGCAGTCTCTGCACACATAATGTAAGCATTGCTCAGTGGAGGGGATGTTGAAGGTATAGCTGAGCACATTTGGGAGCTGTTAAGAGGATATTGCTGTTGGAGGCACAGAGGAGCCATCTCTGCTGTTCTGGGTATTGTAATACGATGGCTTGTACAGTGCCTGGATGGACCTGCTACCTTCTGTATGGCCCCCACCGTGTAACCCACGCTTTATTCTCACAAGGGAAGAATGTTCCTTTCCTGGACCCCGTTCAACGCGATCTAATCAATTCCCTGGATCAATCGTCCCAATAGTACTAATCAATATTCATGTGGATGCAGCTTATCAGTTAATTATGGAGATATTTGTGACTAATAGTTCAGGAACTAGTTCCTAAACAAGTGATAGGCTGCATTCACGGTCATGGAACTGGCTCCTAATGAATGGATGAACTGTTCCAAAGAGCTTGCACTCTCAATTTGTCAGCTGTCATCAGTGAGTCTACACTATCTACCTTGCACTCTCAATTTGTCAGCTGTCATCAGTGAGTCTACACTATCTACCTAGATTAATAACAATATTCACAGGAGCCGCCTCACTGGTTGATGCATCTTATGATTTTTCAGGCCCTAAAAATCTGGGTGTAGGGTTGTAACTCTGATATTAGGATATGTACAGTGAGCGGTATCTGATGGGGGTCACTTTGTAAAGAACAGCCTGAATCTCATACTGTCAGTGTAGCTGCCTGCAGGGGACATGGGGTACGGAGAGCGCACTGGACAGGCTGTGAGTGTGTTAGCAGAGGGAGAGCGCACTGGGCTGTGTGTGTTAGCAGAGGGAGAGCGGCACTGGGGTGAGTGTGTTAGCAGAGGGAGAGCGGCACTGGGGGGTGTGTGTTAGCAGAGGGAGAGCGGCACTGGGGTGTGTGTGTTAGCAGAGGGAGAGCGGCACTGGGGGGTGTGTGTGTGTGTGTTAGCAGAGGGAGAGCGGCACTGGGGGGTGTGTGTTAGCAGAGGGAGAGCGGCACTGGGGGGGTGTGTGTTAGCAGAGGGAGAGCGGCACTGGGCTGTGAGTGTGTTAGCAGAGGGAGAGCGGCACTGGAGGGTGTGTGTTAGCAGAGGGAGAGCGGCACTGGGGGGTGTGTGTTAGCAGAGGGAGAGCGGCACTGGGGTGTGTGTGTGTTAGCAGAGGGAGAGCGGCACTGGGGGGTGTGTGTTAGCAGAGGGAGAGCGGCACTGGGGTGTGTGTGTGTTAGCAGAGGGAGAGCGGCACTGGGGGGTGTGTGTTAGCAGAGGGAGAGCGGCACTGGGGGGTGTGTGTTAGCAGAGGGAGAGCGGCACTGGGGGGTGTGTGTTAGCAGAGGGAGAGCGGCACTGGGGTGTGTGTGTTAGCAGAGGAGGAGCGGCACTGGGGTGTGTGTGTTAGCAGAGGGAGAGCGGCACTGGGGGGTGTGTTAGCAGAGGGAGAGCAGCACTAGGGGGTGTGTGTTAGCAGAGGGAGAGCGGCACTGGGGGGTGTGTGTTAGCAGAGGAGGAGCGGCACTGGGGGGTGTGTGTTAGCAGAGGGAGAGCGGCACTGGGGTGTGTGTGTTAGCAGAGGGAGAGCGGCACTGGGGTGTGTGTGTTAGCAGAGGGAGAGCGGCACTGGGGTGTGTGTTAGCAGAGGGAGAGCGGCACTGGGGGGTGTGTGTTAGCAGAGGGAGAGCGGCACTGGGGGGTGTGTGTTAGCAGAGGGAGAGCGGCACTGGGGTGTGTGTGTTAGCAGAGGGAGAGCGGCACTGGGGGTGTGTGTGTTAGCAGAGGGAGAGCGGCACTGGGGGGTGTGTGTTAGCAGAGGGAGAGCGGCACTGGGGGGTGTGTGTTAGCAGAGGGAGAGCGGCACTGGGGGGTGTGTGTTAGCAGAGGGAGAGCGGCACTGGGGGGTGTGTGTGTTAGCAGAGGGAGAGCGGCACTGGGGGGTGTGTGTTAGCAGAGGGAGAGCGGCACTGGGGGGTGTGTGTTAGCAGAGGGAGAGCGGCACTGGGGGGTGTGTGTTAGCAGAGGGAGAGCGGCACTAGGGGGTGTGTGTTAGCAGAGGGAGAGCGGCACTGGGGGGTGTGTGTGTGTTAGCAGAGGGAGAGCGGCACTGGGGGGTGTGTTAGCAGAGGGAGAGCGGCACTGGGGGTGTGTGTTAGCAGAGGGAGAGCGGCACTGGGGTGTGTGTGTTAGCAGAGGGAGAGCGGCACTGGGGGGTGTGTGTTAGCAGAGGGAGAGCGGCACTGGGGGGTGTGTGTTAGCAGAGGGAGAGCGGCACTGGGGGGTGTGTGTTAGCAGAGGGAGAGCGGCACTAGGGGGTGTGTGTTAGCAGAGGGAGAGCGGCACTAGGGGGTGTGTGTTAGCAGAGGGAGAGCGGCACTGGGGGGTGTGTGTTAGCAGAGGGAGAGCGGCACTAGGGGGTGTGTGTTAGCAGAGGGAGAGCGGCACTAGGGGGTGTGTGTTAGCAGAGGGAGAGCGGCACTGGGGGGTGTGTGTGTGTTAGCAGAGGGAGAGCGGCACTGGGGGGTGTGTTAGCAGAGGGAGAGCGGCACTGGGGGGTGTGTTAGCAGAGGGAGAGCGGCACTGGGGTGTGTGTGTTAGCAGAGGGAGAGCGGCACTGGGGTGTGTGTGTTAGCAGAGGGAGAGCGGCACTGGGGGGTGTGTGTTAGCAGAGGGAGAGCGGCACTGGGGGGTGTGTGTTAGCAGAGGGAGAGCGGCACTGGGGGGTGTGTGTTAGCAGAGGGAGAGCGGCACTGGGGTGTGTGTGTTAGCAGAGGGAGAGCGGCACTGGGGTGTGTGTGTTAGCAGAGGGAGAGCGGCACTGGGGGGTGTGTGTTAGCAGAGGGAGAGCGGCACTGGGGTGTGTGTTAGCAGAGGGAGAGCGGCACTGGGGTGTGTGTGTTAGCAGAGGGAGAGCGGCACTGGGGGGTGTGTGTTAGCAGAGGGAGAGCGGCACTGGGGGGTGTGTGTTAGCAGAGGGAGAGCGGCACTGGGGGGTGTGTGTTAGCAGAGGGAGAGCGGCACTGGGGTGTGTGTGTTAGCAGAGGGAGAGCGGCACTGGGGTGTGTGTGTTAGCAGAGGGAGAGCGGCACTGGGGTGTGTGTGTTAGCAGAGGGAGAGCGGCACTGGGGTGTGTGTGTTAGCAGAGGGAGAGCGGCACTGGGGTGTGTGTGTTAGCAGAGGAGGAGCGGCACTGGGGTGTGTGTGTTAGCAGAGGAGGAGCGGCACTGGGGGGTGTGTGTTAGCAGAGGGAGAGCGGCACTAGGGGGTGTGTGTTAGCAGAGGGAGAGCGGCACTGGGGGGTGTGTGTGTGTGTTAGCAGAGGGAGAGCGGCACTGGGGGGTGTGTTAGCAGAGGGAGAGCGGCACTGGGGTGTGTGTTAGCAGAGGGAGAGCGGCACTGGGGGGTGTGTGTTAGCAGAGGGAGAGCGGCACTGGGGGGTGTGTGTTAGCAGAGGGAGAGCGGCACTGGGGGGTGTGTGTTAGCAGAGGGAGAGCGGCACTGGGGTGTGTGTGTTAGCAGAGGGAGAGCGGCACTGGGGTGTGTGTGTTAGCAGAGGGAGAGCGGCACTGGGGTGTGTGTGTTAGCAGAGGGAGAGCGGCACTGGGGTGTGGTGTGTGTGGGACACGGATCCCGCTATGTGTTACAGATAAGTGTATCCGCGCTGAGCTGATCTCTGAGCTCCTGATTGTCTGCAGCAGCTTTCACAGGTTGCTGATTATTGCGTTCATATCCCACGAGGACGTCATGGCAACCGCTTCACTGCTACGTGTCGCTGACACCTCGATGTGGGTGCTGCTCCCCGTTACTGTAGTGTCCTCTGTGTGTTACCTCTGTCCTCCAGGTGACAATCATATTATTGGGGGCCCCGCCCTATTCTGTTTACCCCGTACCTGTAATCACAGCTCGGTCGCAGTATTTAGTTATTGATGATTGCCGCAAATGTTAACATAGAGGAGGAAATGCTGCAAACGTGTGTAAAGTAATGTGTACAATGTATCAGTATCGCGGTGCTTCATTGTCCTGCCGAAATCCGTCACATTCACATCTTATCCGGATACTGGATCTGTAAGTGGCAGAAATCTCACATAACAAATACAGGAATAAACCAGGAAAGTAGTTTGGTATTTTGTACAGGACTTTTCTTTAATCAGAAGTTATTCCCTACACGCTGTTGGGTGCTGACATCTCATGTCTGTGGTCACTGACTTTTTCAATTATCTGCCTGTTGTGTCTTATTTGTTATGTTTTTTTTAAATGTAATGGACCTAAAGAGTCTCTGATCCAGATATACCGCCCTGCCTAGTATGAGTTTTATGTTGTACCTGGCCGAGGGCTCGGGCCGGCATGTAATGTGATATAGACATTAATGTGATATTACATAGAATGGCCTCAGAAGGGGACGGAGCCCTTATTCCAGCACTGTAGCACATGAACAGACGCATTGTGTTCTAGCTGAGATAGACAATAGGCGATTGTGGGTGTCCGGGAAAGTGGGGTCTCTGGAATGTGGTAAATAGCCGCAGCCTCCAATAGTACTAGTGCCCTGAATCACTGCAAACCCCCACGCTAAATCCCCCCCCCCCCCCCCCAATAATAGTGCTCTTGTCTCTGCATAAGTACTATTCTCTCGGGGGGGTTAGTACTGACGTACTCACTGTTACAGCTACTACATGGGCTTGTTCCATTTTAAATAATTTTAATTATTTTTGAAGTTTGTCCTTGTGATAGAGCCGGACCCCCCTCACTGAGACCACTGCATTGTATACTACGGCTATAATGCTCTGTAACACATATTCACACTCCATGAGTCCCCAACGACTATGTCCAGATTAGCGCTGTACGTCTCGTTGAGCGCTAACTCTCGCACCAGGTGTTTGTGCCGACGCTGTTTCATTGTCGCTGTGTTACATAACTCTGGTGTATAATGAACAGGACATGTGCCCCCCGGGCTGTGCCCATAGTAGGCTACTGTGAGCCGAGTCACTGGGCCACCTGCTTTCTTTTACCGTTCCTAATAGGCTGCTGAGCCGAATCTCGGCCCCCAGGCTGCAATCTGCCAGCCCTCCCCTGATAATGAAGCTGTTAGTGTGCACAGTCGGAGCGTTGAGTGACACACTGAGCATGCTCACAGTGTTCTTGGAGATTGCAGTCTGCTCCATCTGTCATTCAGCTGAGGCGTGTTCCTGTGCGGTGAGTATCATCCTGTTACCAGGCTGTATATAGACACCTATAGGGTGATAACCAGCTGATAAATGCAATATGTGGTTGGAGAGTTAATGTTTGTATCGGGGATCGGGCTCTGTAATAGCAGTTTGTTTGTTCTATGCTGGGAGCAACAGTTACATAATACACCGCTCGGAGGATGGAATCAGCTACAGTCATATTGTTGGGGAGCTGGAGTTGTTTCCTGGGCGATGGGATCACACATCTGTGGGCGTTATGAGGCTGTTTAATGCTATTTATACTCTTTATTTGGCACAAAACTTTCAGTTGCTGCTCACGGATAAAGTCAGAAATAAATGGAGCAGAGAAGCCTGACATTGTAGTGATGGAGGGGGGTATGTAAAATCCCCCCCTCTCCCATTACACACCACAAGATCTTGTCCTCTGTTATCTTGGGCTCTGTAAAGTAACAAGGTCTCCTGTATCTGCAGGTCGGAGAAGCTCCAGAAGTGTTATTTATATGGTCGTATCCTATGTCTGTGCTGCGGGATCTGCTATAGTGGTGGAGGAAGTGTTCTCGGTGGTCTCACATGGGAGTCAGTCTGTGTATGAGTGGTCGCAGGATTACCGAGAGCGCAGTCAGTCTGTGTATGAGTGGTCGCAGGATTACCGAGAGCGCGGTCAGAGTCTGTGTATGAGTGGTCGCAGGATTACCGGGAGCGCAGTCAGTGTGTGTGAGTGGTCGCAGGATTACCGGGAACGCGGTCAGAGTCTGTGTATGAGTGGTCGCAGGATTACCGGGAGCGCAGTCAGTGTGTGTATGAGTGGTCGCAGGATTACCGGGAGCGCAGTCAGTGTGTGTATGAGTGGTCGCAGGATTACCGGGAGCGCAGTCAGTCTTTGTATGAGTGGTCGCAGGATTACCGGGAGCGCAGTCAGTCTCTGTATGAGTGGTCGCAGGATTACCGGGAGCGCAGTCAGTCTGTGTATGAGTGGTCGCAGGATTACCCAGAGCGCAGTCAGTCTGTGTATGAGTGGTCGCAGGATTACTGGGAGCGCAGTAAGTTATATGATCCAGGTGGGAAGCGGTCAGTGATTGTGATTATCAGTAATACTGGTCACACGTTATCAAGCAGTTGATCTGTGGCCCCATAATACTATAGACCTAGATTAGGTTATTATCTGGTAGTTGGCGTATGTGCGGCAGGTGTTGGCCGACCGGTAGCGGGAACTTTTATTCCTGGAGCGATTTGTCCGCTTCTTGCTCACTCTGTAGTAGGGACTGATCCCATCGCTCGTCCTGCATGCGGCTGTCTGGGTGTCTAATGCTTGAATGTGATATAAGCTGTCTGTCTCGGTGGGAATGTTATATTTACATAAATGCTGAGGTCTCTGGTGCTCCTTACTGATGTGACCCGGTACAGGTGTCATCCTACTGGACACACTGCTTAGTACGCTGGGGGGATGGAACAAACCCAGAAACATTTCATCAGCCTCTATGTAATGAATAGACAGTCCAATGTATATTAATTTTATGGGTACAAGGTTTCAACAACTGATTTGTCCAATAATGTCATTCAATAATGACGATACGTATCTTAGAAGCGTGCGCTGGTAATTGTTTCTACAGAGGTTGTTGTGCAGAGTGTGCTCAGTGTTACTTTTATCAGAACACTACATTACACCCTATAGAGCTCCCTACACCATCGTTTACGGCCCGTAGGGCGCCCCGTATCATTGGCTGTGCCCCGTAGGGCGCCCGTATCATTGGTTGCCCCGTAGGGCGCCCTTTAGTAAATTGAAAAATCCTAAATGCAGTTCTACATAAGACGAGTTAGACATGTAGAGGAGAAGCATATAGCATAATGCATGGGGAGGGGGGACATGGCAGGAGCGGACAGGACACAAGGTGAGAGGGTCCTGCTTGTGAGAGCTTACAATCTAATACTCTAAGTAGTAAGACGTTGTATATTGTGTAACTCCCAGCAACACCCTGGTGGCTGGTAATTACCCTCTACAGATGAGGGGCCTTGTGTCAATTACCCTTTTCTCTTATTGCACCCCAGAAATCCTGCATGTGCTGCAGGTTTATGCCCCAATCATCCACTGGCCAATCAGATGCCGCACAATTATTGTTGGGGCCCCCCCTTCTTATTAGACGTATCTGGAGGAAGAAGCGCTTCAGCCATGTCTAGCGAGGGCGGCCTGTGATACGCTGGTAAAGTGTATATGTCCCTGATCACCCACACACCAAGTCCCAGCAGCTGGTGTTTTTCAGCACGGATTTGCTTCCAGTATTAACCCTCTCCTTCCCAGGCCTGTAGTCACTGCGTGGTGGCGCTGGGTACTCCCAGCCATAGTGATACTGCTGCTCCCTGAGAGACCCTGATATCTTGTATGATCTACAAGTAACAGTCTTCTGTAGGACACTCAGCTGTCCCACAAGAAGCATCGCTCTGGTCTGATGCACACAGAACCGTCCAGTATAAATGTCTGGCGATGGATACATTCTTACATGCAGGCAGGGGGCCATCGTCTTTGTCTCTGTCCTATAATCCTCGTATCTCTTGGTCCAGTGTTGGGGGGAGACTGGGTGCTCACAGGGTGAGCTGGGAAATGAACCTTCGTCCTTCATATAAATTATACTAAACACATATTTTGGATTGATTGAAATGTTCCTAATTGTCTGAAGCTGCTGGATGAAGGCTGGTTGCTGGGAGAGCCAAGTAGGGCTTATGTTAATAATACAATAATTGTGCTGTAGAATGGACTCGCTGCTCTCCGTGGTCCTATTACTGTTCCGATCTGTCAGACCCTTCAGTATAACGCAGCAACTAGAGAGTAATTAGACACATTGCTCCGTCTGTGTGCTGGATGGACACGTCGCTCTCCGTGTGACAGGGTCACCTTCTATGTACAGCCCTAGGGCTTGTCATACACAATGTGTTTAATTACATATAGATTTACATGCTACCCTCCGTCCCTGCCTCTGTGGCTTTGGACCATTGGATGAAACCCACAAGCTTCATATAATGTTATGTTGGGATTTCCTCGTGCTTGGCCCTGCTTCCCTTATTTTGTAAATTAAAGTAAATCAGGTTGGGGCGCTCGGCCACCCCAGCGGCAGACTGTGGGATTTATCTGGTCATGTGTGGTGAGCTGACCTAGATAGTTGTATTTACTGGGTAATTGTGAAGTATGATTTATTCATAAAATTCCTGAAGCGCTGCACCGGTCCATGCGTCTCTTGCCAACTAGGCGGCCGTATGTGTATGTGCTTTAATTGCTGAATTCTGCACTCTGTGCTCTTGAGAGGAGAATTACAGCTGACAGCCGTCATTTAGGAAGCCGGAGCTGTGCTGACGTGTGGTGTTATCACTACACAGGGTCACTAGCCGTACAAATACCAGTACACCAGGGCATCTAATATTTGTCAGGGTCCAGTATGCTTGCTGGAATCAGACTTGTACAATGTGCATATTTGGGCTATAAAACATGTTGGATAATCTCCAGTTCAGCCAACTGCTCCCGGTCCCTGAACATCGGTGACCAGCAGTTCCTGTGAAGCAGCAAATAAGCCCATTATTAGTAGATTGGATCGAATAGTCTCCTATCGCTGGCTGCGCTTGTCGCTTCTCCTGCCAGCGGTGATCCCCATCAGTCAGGTGAGCAAGCTCGGAGTGTAGGGAAGTGCAGTGAGCTGAGTGACAATAAGCCCCACCAATAGCGTGAGAGCTCTGTGTACAGGGCTGACCTGTTATAACAGGTCTCCTATTATAAGACCCTTATTAATGATCCCATGAGTATGGACCATCCTAATGTCTAGATCCCATCAGAGGAGCTCTTACACTTCCTGGCTGGGGCTCTCTGCTCTGTCAGATAAATCACTGATTGTTTAATGTAGATATCCGGATTCCGTAACTGCTCAGAAACCCTCCGTGTACACATGTAAACACGTGTGTTCCCTCCTCTAATCATGGGACAGTAATTTTACATCTATCCAATAATAACTTCTGCTTTTTGGATGTGGGAGATGTCGTTTTCTAATTGAAGGGAAGATTGTTCTGGCACCGTGTTCTATGTTTCTATCTGTATCCTGTATCTCACATTTATGGATAGACCGGCTGCGCATATATCTGTCTACATGGGGTCAGCAGTTCTCTGAGGAGGTGACCTGCAGAATCTGTCTCATGCCTGTCACACTCAGCGTTCATGTGCTGGACCTGACTGCTGTATCTTGTATGTAGTAGGTGGCTGTATTATACTAATTATCTAATGATAATGTCTAGTGGTTAGCACTTCTGCCTCACAGAACTGGGGTCGTGAGTTGTATTCCCGACCATGGCCTTATCTGTGTGGAGTTTGTATGTTCTCCCCGTTTTTGTGTGGGTTTCCTCCGGGGTGCTCTGGTTTCCTCCCACACTCCAAAAACATACTGGTAGGTAAATTGCCCCTAGTCTCTGTGTGTGTGTGTGTGTGTGTGTGTGTGTGTGTGTTAGGGAATTTAGACTGTAAGCGCCAATGGGGCAGGGACTGATGTGGGTGAGTTCTCTGTACAGCGCTGCGATATTAGTGGCGCTATATAAATTGATGATAGTCTAGTTAGTGTGATCCAGGATAACTGAGTGTATAGAGGAAGAGATATCACCAGGTGACAGTGACTGCTGTACAGGACTCTTGTAGAGACACAATAGGTTTGTAGAGACACAATAGGTGGATGTATTATACTAATTATCTGATAGTAATGACTATAGTCTAGGTCAGTGAGGGGCAATGAGGCTGCACAGAGAAAGGAGAGAGGGAGCACAATGAACTCTGAGCCAGGATAAGAACTATATGTAATGAAAGCACACCTGGAATTAACACCACACAGACATCGGTTGATCCGTGGACCGCACAGCGCCCTGTTCAATGTGTATCCAGGAACGCTGACACTGTTTCTGCTTCTACTGTGTTAAGTTCTGTACCACGGAGAGAAACATAAAACTGATGTTTCTCTTGTAACCGCAATTGCAGGATACACGTAGGAGCATAAATTTGTGACTGTATGGGTCTGACATATGGCATAGCGCTGTACCCTTCTCCATCTTCCCGCTGTGACTCCGATATGTCTCTGTGAATCCCGGCTGTACGGTGTAAATTGTACAAATGATTTGATGTGAGCGTGCGCTGAGCTATATAAAGACCTGTCCTTTATTATCCATCACTGATTTATCCTCCTCGCCATGTATAATTCTATATAGATCTAATATGGAACAGACAGAGAGCTGCTGGGACGTTTACACACGGTGGGGGGCTATAGAAGAAGAGAATCCTTGGCTCTGGGTAGGATGTGTAATGGGATGAGAACGGAGGTATTGTATTGTGCCATTTTGTTACACAGTAAGAACTTCGAGTTCTGACCAGAACAATATACATATACAGACAACGTTGTGCCTCATAGACTCTCTGGGCTATAGCTGTGAAATGTAATGCACAAAACTGCCTTGATTAGCTCCTTATATTATACTGGGCAATGTCCCATTGGGTTATGGCTCTGGAAACTAATGCCAAAAGCTAATGTGGCCAAACTGAAGGGATGTCTGAGGAGCACTCTATTGAGTAGGCAATCTGATTCTATGATGCAGCCCTAAGCGGCTAGCATAGAACAGTCTGTGGAGTCCAAGTGGTATACAAATATACTTGAAAGTTCAATGGGAATGAAGTGGGACTTACTCTTTCTGTGGGAGCCGGTCGGTCTTGTTCCTTACCTCCCCTAGGTGGAACGGGGGGCGGCATTGTCCTGGCCATGGAACTCTCAGATTCGGCTTCTCCAGTGGCGCGTGTCTCCAGCTGTTCTTTCCTTCCCTGCGTCCCGACAGCGGATAATGTAATATTGGTGGTCTGTCTCCACGTTCTGTTATACAATCTGTAGCTTGTGTGCAGGATATAAGGTTGAAATAAAGTTCAAGAAGATCGGTATAGTAGAGTTTTCCAACGCGTTTCCCCCTCACTCGGCAGACTTCAAGGATGATACAGATGTTCCATATTTATATACTCAGTTGCTGTGTCTTTAGATTGGGTAGCCAATCACAGGAGGATGTTGATTGTGATTGGCAGTCCTATCGGATCCATAAAGTCTTTGGCATGTGGATACTGAATACATACTAAGAATAACCTAAACCAGTAATATAATGGATATATAAAGAAGGTATACTTTAGTGTTTTATACATGTGTATATGTATAGTAAATAGTGTTAAAGGGATCTAATAGTATCACGGTGCTCTATGTAATAGAGTGTACAGAATGGTGACGTCTTGCTCCATATGTAACAAACTAAATTCTAATCTAAGTGCAGACTCAGAATCTGATATTCACTGGGTCCATGTAAATAAATGGTGTTCTCTGCTGGGGTCTAATGAGGATACTTGTGGCTGACTAGCTGGTGGTATATAGGGACTTAATCGTTGTCTAGGAAGGTTCCTAGATCAAAATCCAGGTTGAGGCCTAGGATGGAGGGTATGTAAGTCATAGATCCATCCTGCCTCTGCCCTGGATATGCTTTTACTGTAATCTCCTTCCCTCCAGTACTCTTGGACTTGTTTCATGCCCATGAATTTGAGGGATGCGGGGTCATGTGGAATGAGACACTTGTCTGTAGGCTTCTGAGTGTGCGGCCCATGTATTGGAGTCCACAAGGGCATATATATAATTCCTATTGTGTCGCATGAAAGTTTTAGTCTTTAATCTCATTCTTTCTTAGTAACAGAGGATTGAAATGTTTTAACTGGTTTTGTTGATCTTCAGTTTGTAGATTTACATGCTGAGCAATGGTGGCAGAAGAGGAAACCTGTGGTTTTATTCTTGCAACCAGATTTCTTTAAGGCTGGGGGTGTCTTTCGGTACATAGCTTGACACTAGTTTATTCTTCAAATTGGAAGTGTCTATTGTATTGGGTGATAATGGAGATCCTGTTTTGATCCCAAGGGTTTCATTTTTGAGTGAAACTAGTTGGTGTATAGTATCACAGTTGGTACAGTCTGTGTGTATTAGGGGTGTATAGTATCACAGTTGGTACAGTCTGTGTGTATTAGGGGTGTATAGTATCACAGTTGGTACAGTCTGTGTGTATTAGGGGTATATAGTATCACAGTTGGTACAGGCTGTATTAGGGGTGTATAGTATCACAGTTGGTACAGGCTGTATTAGGGGTGTATAGTATCACAGTTGGTACAGTCTGTGTGTATTAGGGGTGTATAGTATCACAGTTGGTACAGGCTGTATTAGGGGTGTATAGTATCACAGTTGGTACAGGCTGTATTAGGGGTGTATAGTATCACAGTTGGTACAGTCTGTGTGTATTAGGGGTGTATAGTATCACAGTTGGTACAGTCTGTATTAGGGGTGTATAGTATCACAGTTGGTACAGGCTGTATTAGGGGTGTATAGTATCACAGTTGGTACAGTCTGTGTGTATTAGGGGTATATAGTATCACAGTTGGTACAGTCTGTATTAGGGGTGTATAGTATCACAGTTGGTACAGTCTGTGTATTAGGGGTATATAGTATCACAGTTGGTACAGGCTGTATCAGGGGTGTATAGTATCACAGTTGGTACAGGCTGTATCAGGGGTGTATAGTATCACAGTTGGTACAGGCTGTGTATTAGGGGTGTATAGTATCACAGTTGGTACAGTCTGTGTGTATTAGGGGTGTATAGTATCACAGTTGGTACAGTCTGTGTGTATTAGGGGTGTATAGTATCACAGTTGGTACAGTCTGTATTAGGGGTGTAAAGTATCACAGTTGGTACAGTCTGTGTGTATTAGGGGTATATAGTATCACAGTTGGTACAGTCTGTGTGTATTAGGGGTATATAGTATCACAGTTGGTACAGTCTGTATTAGGGGTGTATAGTATCACAGTTGGTACAGGCTGTATCAGGGGTGTATAGTATCACAGTTGGTACAGGCTGTGTATTAGGGGTGTATAGTATCACAGTTGGTACAGTCTGTGTGTATTAGGGGTGTATAGTATCACAGTTGGTACAGTCTGTGTGTATTAGGGGTGTATAGTATCACAGTTGGTACAGTCTGTATTAGGGGTGTAAAGTATCACAGTTGGTACAGTCTGTGTGTATTAGGGGTATATAGTATCACAGTTGGTACAGTCTGTGTGTATTAGGGGTATATAGTATCACAGTTGGTACAGTCTGTATTAGGGGTGTATAGTATCACAGTTGGTACAGTCTGTGTGTATTAGGGGTATATAGTATCACAGTTGGTACAGGCTGTATTAGGGGTGTATAGTATCACAGTTGGTACAGGCTGTATTAGGGGTGTATAGTATCACAGTTGGTACAGGCTGTATTAGGGGTGTATAGTATCACAGTTGGTACAGTCTGTGTGTATTAGGGGTGTATAGTATCACAGTTGGTACAGTCTGTGTGTATTAGGGGTATATAGTATCACAGTTGGTACAGTCTGTATTAGGGGTGTATAGTATCACAGTTGGTACAGTCTGTGTGTATTAGGGGTGTATAGTATCACAGTTGGTACAGGCTGTGTATTAGGGGTGTATAGTATCACAGTTGGTACAGTCTGTATTAGGGGTGTATAGTATCACAGTTGGTACAGTCTGTATTAGGGGTGTATAGTATCACAGTTGGTACAGTCTGTGTGTATTAGGGGTGTATAGTATCACAGTTGGTACAGGCTGTATTAAGGGTGTATAGTATCACAGTTGGTACAGACTGGGTGTATTAGGGGTGTATAGTATCACAGTTGGTACAGGCTGTATTAGGGGTGTATAGTATCACAGTTGGTACAGGCTGTATTAGGGGTGTATAGTATCACAGTTGGTACAGTCTGTGTGTATTAGGGGTGTATAGTATCACAGTTGGTACAGTCTGTGTGTATTAGGGGTATATAGTATCACAGTTGGTACAGTCTGTATTAGGGGTGTATAGTATCACAGTTGGTACAGTCTGTGTGTATTAGGGGTGTATAGTATCACAGTTGGTACAGGCTGTATTAGGGGTGTATAGTATCACAGTTGGTACAGGCTGTATTAGGGGTGTATAGTATCACAGTTGGTACAGTCTGTGTGTATTAGGGGTGTATAGTATCACAGTTGGTATAGGCTGTGTATTAGGGGTGTATAGTATCACAGTTGGTACAGTCTGTATTAGGGGTGTATAGTATCACAGTTGGTACAGTCTGTATTAGGGGTGTATAGTATCACAGTTGGTACAGTCTGTGTGTATTAGGGGTGTATAGTATCACAGTTGGTACAGGCTGTGTGTATTAGGGGTGTATAGTATCACAGTTGGTACAGTCTGTGTGTATTAGGGGTGTATAGTATCACAGTTGGTACAGTCTGTGTGTATTAGGGGTGTATAGTATCACAGTTGGTACAGGCTGTATTAGGGGTGTATAGTATCACAGTTGGTACAGACTGGGTGTATTAGGGGTGTATAGTATCACAGTTGGTACAGTCTGTGTGTATTAGAGGTGTATAGTATCACAGTGGGTACAGGCTGTATTAGGGGTGTATAGTATCACAGTTGGTACAGTCTGTGTGTATTGGGGGTGTATAGTATCACAGTTGGTACAGTCTGTGTGTATTAGAGGTGTATAGTATCACAGTTGGTACAGTCTGTGTGTATTAGGGGTGTATAGTATCACAGTTGGTACAGTCTGTATTAGGGTTGTATAGTATCACAGTTGGTACAGTCTGTGTGTATTAGGGGTATATAGTATCACAGTTGGTACAGTCTGTGTGTATTAGGGCTGTATAGTATCACAGTTGGTACAGGCTGTGTGTATTAGGGGTGTATAGTATCACAGTTGGTACAGTCTGTGTGTATTAGGGGTGTATAGTATCACAGTTGGTACAGGCTGTATTAGGGGTGTATAGTATCACAGTTGGTACAGGCTGTATTAGGGGTGTACAGTATCACAGTTGGTACAGGCTGTATTAGGGGTGTATAGTATCACAGTTGGCACAGTCTGTATTAGGGGTGTATAGTATCACAGTTGGTACATTCTGTATTAGGGTTGTATAGTATCACAGTTGGTACAGTCTGTGTGTATTAGGGGTGTATAGTATCACAGTGGGTACAGGCTGTATTAGGGGTATATAGTATCACAGTTGGTACAGTCTGTGTGTATTAGGGGTGTATAGTATCACAGTTGGTACATTCTGTATTAGGGTTGTATAGTATCACAGTTGCTACAGTCTGTGTGTATTAGGGGTGTATAGTATCACAGTGGGTACAGACTGTATTAGGGGTATATAGTATCACAGTTGGTACAGTCTGTGTGTATTAGGGGTGTATAGTATCACAGTTGGTACAGTCTGTATTAGGGTTGTATAGTATCACAGTTGGTACAGTCTGTGTGTATTAGGGGTATATAGTATCACAGTTGGTACAGTCTGTGTGTATTAGGGGTGTATAGTATCACAGTTGGTACATTCTGTATTAGGGTTGTATAGTATCACAGTTGGTACAGTCTGTGTGTATTAGGGGTGTATAGTATCACAGTTGGTACATTCTGTATTAGGGTTGTATAGTATCACAGTTGGTACAGTTTGTATTAGGGGTGTATAGTATCACAGTTGGTACAGGCTGTATAGTATCACAGTTGGTACAGGCTGTATTAGGGGTGTATAGTATCACAGTGGGTACAGGCTGTATAGTATCACAGTGGGTACAGTCTGTGTGTATTAGGGGTGTATAGTATCACAGTTGGTACATTCTGTATTAGGGTTGTATAGTATCACAGTTGGTACAGTCTGTATTAGGGTTGTATAGTATCACAGTTGGTACAGTCTGTGTGTATTAGGGGTGTATAGTATCACAGTTGGTACAGTTTGTATTAGGGGTGTATAGTATCACAGTTGGTACAGTCTGTATTAGGGGTGTATAGTATCACAGTTGGTACAGGCTGTATTAGGGGTGTATAGTATCACAGTTGGTACAGGCTGTATTAGGGGTGTATAGTATCACAGTTGGTACAGGCTGTATAGTATCACAGTTGGTACAGGCTGTATTAGGGGTGTATAGTATCACAGTTGGTACAGTCTGTATTAGGGGTGTATAGTATCACAGTTGGTACAGGCTGTATTAGGGGTGTATAGTATCACAGTTGGTACAGGCTGTATTAGGGGTGTATAGTATCACAGTTGGTACAGGCTGTATTAGGGGTGTATAGTATCACAGTTGGTACAGGCTGTATTAGGGGTGTATAGTATCACAGTTGGTACATTCTGTATTAGGGTTGTATAGTATCACAGTTGGTACAGTCTGTATTAGGGTTGTATAGTATCACAGTTGGTACAGTCTGTGTGTATTAGGGGTGTATAGTATCACAGTTGGTACAGGCTGTATTAGGGGTGTATAGTATCACAGTTGGTACAGGCTGTATTAGGGGTGTATAGTATCACAGTTGGTACAGGCTGTATTAGGGGTGTATAGTATCACAGTTGGTACAGTCTGTATTAGGGGTGTATAGTATCACAGTTGGTACAGGCTGTATTAGGGGTGTATAGTATCACAGTTGGTACAGGCTGTATTAGGGGTGTATAGTATCACAGTTGGTACAGGCTGTGTATTAAGGGTGTATAGTATCACAGTGGGTACAGGCTGTATTAGGGGTATATAGTATCACAGTTGGTACAGTCTGTGTGTATTAGGGGTGTATAGTATCACAGTTGGTACAGTCTGTATTAGGGTTGTATAGTATCACAGTTGGTACAGTCTGTGTGTATTAGGGGTGTATAGTATCACAGTGGGTACAGGCTGTATTAGGGGTATATAGTATCACAGTTGGTACAGGCTGTATTAGGGGTGTATAGTATCACAGTTGGTACAGGCTGTATTAGGGGTGTATAGTATCACAGTTGGTACAGTCTGTGTGTATTAGGGGTGTATAGTATCACACTTGGCACAGTTTGTATTAGGGGTATATAGTATCACAGTTGGTACAGGCTGTATTAGGGGTGTATAGTATCACAGTTGGTACAGGCTGTATTAGGGGTATATAGTATCACAGTTGGTACAGTCTGTGTATTAGGGGTGTATAGTATCACAGTTGGTACATTCTGTATTAGGGTTGTATAGTATCACAGTTGGTACAGTCTGTGTGTATTAGGGGTGTATAGTATCACAGTGGGTACAGGCTGTATTAGGGGTATATAGTATCATAGTGGGTACAGTCTGTGTGTATTAGGGGTGTATAGTATCACAGTTGGTACATTCTGTATTAGGGTTGTATAGTATCACAGTTGGTACAGTCTGTGTGTATTAGGGGTGTATAGTATCACAGTGGGTACAGGCTGTATTAGGGGTATATAGTATCACAGTTGGTACAGTCTGTGTGTATTAGGGGTGTATAGTATCACAGTTGGTACAGTCTGTATTAGGGTTGTATAGTATCACAGTTGGTACAGTCTGTATTAGGGTTGTATAGTATCACAGTTGGTACAGTCTGTGTGTATTAGGGGTATATAGTATCACAGTTGGTACAGTCTGTGTGTATTAGGGGTATATAGTATCACAGTTGGTACAGTCTGTGTGTATTAGGGGTGTATAGTATCACAGTTGGTACAGGCTGTATTAGGGGTATATAGTATCACAGTTGGTACATTCTGTGTGTATTAGGGGTGTATAGTATCACAGTTGGTACATTCTGTATTAGGGTTGTATAGTATCACAGTTGGTACAGTCTGTGTGTATTAGGGGTGTATAGTATCACAGTTGGTACAGTCTGTATTAGGGTTGTATAGTATCACAGTTGGTACAGTCTGTGTGTATTAGGGTTGTATAGTATCACAGTTGGTACAGTCTGTATTAGGGTTGTATAGTATCACAGTTGGTACAGTCTGTGTGTATTAGGGGTGTATAGTATCACAGTTGGTACAGGCTGTATAGTATCACAGTTGGTACAGGCTGTATTAGGGGTGTATAGTATCACAGTTGGTACAGGCTGTATAGTATCACAGTGGGTACAGGCTGTATTAGGGTTGTATAGTATCACAGTTGGTACAGGCTGTATTAGGGGTGTATAGTATCACAGTTGGTACAGGCTGTATTAGGGGTGTATAGTATCACAGTTGGTACAGGCTGTATTAGGGGTGTATAGTATCACAGTTGGTACAGGCTGTATTAGGGGTGTATAGTATCACAGTTGGTACAGGCTGTGTATTAAGGGTGTATAGTATCACAGTTGGTACAGTCTGTATAAGGGTTGTATAGTATCACAGTTGGTACAGTCTGTGTGTATTAGAGGTGTATAGTATCACAGTTGGTACAGTCTGTATTAGGGTTGTATAGTATCACAGTTGGTACAGTCTGTGTGTATTAGGGGTATATAGTATCACAGTTGGTACAGTCTGTGTGTATTAGGGGTGTATAGTATCACAGTTGGTACATTCTGTATTAGGGTTGTATAGTATCACAGTTGGTACAGTCTGTGTGTATTAGGGGTGTATAGTATCACAGTTGGTACATTCTGTATTAGGGTTGTATAGTATCACATTTGGTACAGTCTGTGTGTATTAGGGGTGTATAGTATCACAGTTGGTACAGTCTGTATTAGGGGTGTATAGTATCACAGTTGGTACAGTCTGTGTGTATTAGAGGTGTATAGTATCACAGTTGGTACAGTCTGTGTGTATTAGGGGTGTATAGTATCACAGTTGGTACAGGCTGTATTAGGGGTGTATAGTATCACAGTTGGTACAGGCTGTATTAGGGGTGTATAGTATCACAGTTGGTACAGGCTGTATTAGGGGTGTATAGTATCACAGTTGGTACAGGCTGTATTAGGGGTGTATAGTATCACAGTTGGTACAGGCTGTATTAGGGGTGTATAGTATCACAGTTGGTACAGGCTGTGTATTAAGGGTGTATAGTATCACAGTTGGTACAGTCTGTATTAGGGTTGTATAGTATCACAGTTGGTACAGTCTGTGTGTATTAGAGGTGTATAGTATCACAGTTGGTACAGTCTGTATTAGGGTTGTATAGTATCACAGTTGGTACAGTCTGTGTGTATTAGGGGTATATAGTATCACAGTTGGTACAGTCTGTGTGTATTAGGGGTGTATAGTATCACAGTTGGTACATTCTGTATTAGGGTTGTATAGTATCACATTTGGTACAGTCTGTGTGTATTAGGGGTGTATAGTATCACAGTTGGTACAGTCTGTATTAGGGTTGTATAGTATCACAGTTGGTACAGTCTGTGTGTATTAGGGGTGTATAGTATCACAGTTGGTATAGTCTGTATTAGGGTTGTATAGTATCACAGTTGGTACAGTCTGTGTGTATTAGGGGTATATAGTATCACAGTTGGTACAGTTTGTATTAGGGGTGTATAGTATCACAGTTGGTACAGGCTGTATTAGGGCTGTATAGTATCACAGTTGGTACAGGCTGTATTAGGGGTGTATAGTATCACAGTTGGTACAGGCTGTATTAGGGGTGTATAGTATCACAGTTGGTACAGGCTGTATAGTATCACAGTGGGTACAGGCTGTATTAGGGGTATATAGTATCACAGTTGGTACAGTCTGTGTGTATTAGGGGTGTATAGTATCACAGTTGGTACATTCTGTATTAGGGTTGTATAGTATCACAGTTGGTACAGTCTGTGTGTATTAGGGGTGTATAGTATCACAGTTGGTACAGTCTGTATTAGGGTTGTATAGTATCACAGTTGGTACAGTCTGTGTGTATTAGGGGTGTATAGTATCACAGTTGGTACAGTCTGTGTGTTTTAGGGGTGTATAGTATCACAGTTGGTACAGGCTGTATTAGGGGTGTATAGTATCACAGTTGGTACAGGCTGTATTAGGGGTGTATAGTATCACAGTTGGTACAGGCTGTATTAGGGGTGTATAGTATCACAGTTGGTACAGGCTGTATTAGGGGTGTATAGTATCACAGTTGGTACAGGCTGTATTAGGGGTGTATAGTATCACAGTTGGTACAGTCTGTATTAGGGGTGTATAGTATCACAGTTGGTACAGGCTGTATTAGGGGTGTATAGTATCACAGTTGGTACAGGCTGTATTAGGGGTGTATAGTATCACAGTTGGTACAGGCTGTGTATTAAGGGTGTATAGTATCACAGTTGGTACAGGCTGTGTATTAGGGGTGTATAGTATCACAGTTGGTACAGGCTGTGTATTAAGGGGTGTATAGTATCACAGTTGGTACAGGCTGTATTAGGGGTGTATAGTATCACAGTTGGTACAGGCTGTATTAGGGGTGTATAGTATCACAGTTGGTACAGGCTGTATTAGGGGTGTATAGTATCACAGTTGGTACAGGCTGTATTAGGGGTGTATAGTATCACAGTTGGTACAGGCTGTATTAGGGGTGTATAGTATCACAGTTGGTACAGGCTGTATTAGGGGTGTATAGTATCACAGTTGGTACAGGCTGTATTAGGGGTGTATAGTATCACAGTTGGTACAGGCTGTATTAGGGGTGTATAGTATCACAGTTGGTACAGGCTGTGTATTAGGGGTGTATAGTATCACAGTTGGTACAGGCTGTATTAGGGGTGTATAGTATCACAGTTGGTACAGGCTGTGTATTAGGGGTGTATAGTATCACAGTTGGTACAGTCTGTATTAGGGGTGTATAGTATCACAGTTGGTACAGTCTGTATTAGGGGTGTATAGTATCACAGTTGGCACAGTCTGTATTAGGGGTGTATAGTATCACAGTTGGTACAGTCTGGGTGTATAGTATCACAGTTGGTACAGGCTGTATTAGGGGTGTATAGTATCACAGTTGGTACAGTCTGTATTAGGGGTGTATAGTATCACAGTTGGCACAGTCTGTATTAGGGGTGTATAGTATCACAGTTGGTACAGGCTGTATTAGGGGTGTATAGTATCACAGTTGGTACAGGCTGTATAGAATCACAGTGGGTACAGGCTGTATTAGGGGTATATAGTATCACAGTTGGTACAGTCTGTGTGTATTAGGGGTGTATAGTATCACAGTTGGTACATTCTGTATTAGGGTTGTATAGTATCACAGTTGGTACAGTCTGTGTGTATTAGGGGTGTATAGTATTACAGTTGGTACAGGCTGTATTAGGGGTGTATAGTATCACAGTTGGTACAGGCTGTGTATTAGGGGTGTATAGTATCACAGTTGGTACAGGCTGTGTATTAGGGGTGTATAGTATCACAGTTGGTACAGGCTGTATTAGGGGTGTATAGTATCACAGTTGGTACAGGCTGTATTAGGGGTGTATAGTATCACAGTTGATACAGGCTGTATTAGGGGTGTATAGTATCACAGTTGGTACAGGCTGTATTAGGGGTATATAGTATCACAGTTGGTACAGTCTGGGTGTATAGTATCACAGTTGGTACAGGCTGTATTAGGGGTGTATAGTATCACAGTTGGTACAGGCTGTATTAGGGGTGTATAGTATCACAGTTGGTACAGGCTGTATTAGGGGTATATAGTATCACAGTTGGTACAGTCTGGGTGTATAGTATCACAGTTGGTACAGGCTGTATTAGGGGTGTATAGTATCACAGTTGGTACAGGCTGTATTAGGGGTGTATAGTATCACAGTTGGTACAGTCTGTATTAGGGGTGTATAGTATCACAGTTGGTACAGGCTGTATTAGGGGTGTATAGTATCACAGTTGGTACAGTCTGTGTGTATTAGGGGTGTATAGTATCACAGTTGGTACAGTCTGTATTAGGGGTATATAGTATCACAGTTGGTACAGTCTGTGTGTATTAGGGGTGTATAGTATCACAGTTGGTACAGGCTGTATTAGGGGTGTATAGTATCACAGTTGGTACAGGCTGTGTGTATTAGGGGTGTATAGTATCACAGTTGGTACAGGCTGTATTAGGGGTGTATAGTATCACAGTTGGTACAGTCTGTGTGTATTAGGGGTGTATAGTATCACAGTTGGTACAGGCTGTATTAGGGGTGTATAGTATCACAGTTGGTACAGGCTGTGTGTATTAGGGGTGTATAGTATCACAGTTGGTACAGGCTGTATTAGGGGTGTATAGTATCACAGTTGGTACAGTCTGTATCAGGGGTGTATAGTATCACAGTTGGTACAGGCTGTATTAGGGGTATATGGTATCACAGTTGGTACAGTCTGTGTGTATTAGGGGTGTATAGTATCACAGTTGGTACAGGCTGTATTAGGGGTATATAGTATGACAGTTGGTACAGGCTGTATTAGGGGTGTATAGTATCACAGTTGGTACAGTCTGTATTAGGGGTGTATAGTATCACAGTTGGTACAGTCTGTGTATTAGGGGTGTATAGTATCACAGTTGGTACAGTCTGTGTGTATTAGGGGTGTATAGTATCACAGTTGGTACAGTCTGTGTGTATTAGGGGTGTATAGTATCACAGTTGGTACAGGCTGTATTAGGGGTGTATAGTATCACAGTTGGTACAGTCTGTGTGTATTAGGGGTGTATAGTATCACAGTTGGTACAGTCTGTGTGTATTAGGGGTGTATAGTATCACAGTTGGTACAGTCTGTGTGTATTAGGGGTGTATAGTATCACAGTTGGTACAGGTTGTGTGTATTAGGGGTGTATAGTATCACAGTTGGTACAGTCTGTGTGTATTAGGGGTGTATAGTATCACAGTTGGTACAGTCTGTGTGTATCAGGGGTGTATAGTATCACAGTTGGTACAGGCTGTATTAGGGGTATATAGTATGACAGTTGGTACAGGCTGTATTAGGGGTGTATAGTATCACAGTTGGTACAGTCTGTATTAGGGGTGTATAGTATCACAGTTGGTACAGGCTGTATTAGGGGTGTATAGTATCACAGTTGGTACAGTCTGTGTGTATTAGGGCTGTATAGTATCACAGTTGGTACAGGCTGTATTAGGGGTGTATAGTATCACAGTTGGTACAGTCTGTGTGTATTAGGGGTGTATAGTATCACAGTTGGTACAGTCTGTGTGTATTAGGGGTGTATAGTATCACAGTTGGTACAGTCTGTGTGTATTAGGGGTGTATAGTATCACAGTTGGTACAGTCTGTGTGTATTAGGGGTGTATAGTATCACAGTTGGTACAGGCTGTATTAGGGGTGTATAGTATCACAGTTGGTACAGTCTGTGTGTATTAGGGGTGTATAGTATCACAGTTGGTACAGGCTGTATTAGGGGTGTATAGTATCACAGTTGGTACAGTCTGTATTAGGGGTGTATAGTATCACAGTTGGTACAGGCTGTATTAGGGGTGTATAGTATCACAGTTGGTACAGGCTGTATTAGGGGTGTATAGTATCACAGTTGGTACAGGCTGTGTATTAGGGGTGTATAGTATCACAGTTGGTACAGGCTGTATTAGGGGTGTATAGTATGACAGTTGGTACAGGCTGTATTAGGGGTGTATAGTATCACAGTTGGTACAGGCTGTATTAGGGGTGTATAGTATCACAGTTGGTACAGTCTGTGTGTATTAGGGGTGTATAGTATCACAGTTGGTACAGTTTGTATTAGGGGTATATAGTATCACAGTTGGTACAGGCTGTATTAGGGGTGTATAGTATCACAGTTGGTACAGGCTGTATTAGGGGTGTATAGTATCACAGTTGGTACAGGCTGTATTAGGGGTGTATAGTATCACAGTTGGTACAGACTGGGTGTATTAGGGGTGTATAGTATCACAGTTGGTACAGTCTGTGTGTATTAGGGGTGTATAGTATCACAGTTGGTACAGGCTGTATTAGGGGTGTATAGTATCACAGTTGGTACAGTCTGTGTGTATTAGGGGTGTATAGTATCACAGTTGGTACAGTCTGTGTGTATTAGGGGTGTATAGTATCACAGTTGGTACAGTTTGTATTAGGGGTATATAGTATCACAGTTGGTACAGGCTGTATTAGGGGTGTATAGTATCACAGTTGGTACAGGCTGTATTAGGGGTGTATAGTATCACAGTTGGTACAGGCTGTATTAGGGGTGTATAGTATCACAGTTGGTACAGGCTGTATTAGGGGTGTATAGTATCACAGTTGCACAGTTGGTACAGTCTGTATTAGGGGTGTATAGTATCACAGTTGGTACAGTCTGTATTAGGGGTGTATAGTATCACAGTTGGTACAGTCTGTATTAGGGGTGTATAGTATCACAGTTGGTACAGTCTGTATTAGGGGTGTATAGTATCACAGTTGGTACAGGCTGTATTAGGGGTGTATAGTATCACAGTTGGTACAGGCTGTATTAGGGGTGTATAGTATCACAGTTGGTACAGTCTGTGTGTATTAGGGGTGTATAGTATCACAGTTGGTAGAGGCTGTATTAGGGGTGTATAGTATCACAGTTGGTACAGGCTGTATTAGGGGTGTATAGTATCACAGTGGGTACAGGCTGTATTAGGGGTGTATAGTATCACAGTTGGTACAGTCTGTGTGTATTAGGGGTGTATAGTATCAGTTATTACATTCTGTATTAGGGTTGTATAGTATCACAGTTGGTACAGTCTGTGTGTATTAGGGGTGTATAGTATCACAGTTGGTACAGGCTGTATTAGGGGTGTATAGTATCACAGTTGGTACAGTCTGTGTGTATTAGGGGTGTATAGTATCACAGTTGGTACAGGCTGTATTAGGGGTGTATAGTATCACAGTTGGTACAGTCTGTGTGTATTAGGGGTGTATAGTATCACAGTTGGTACAGGCTGTGTATTAGGGGTGTATAGTATCACAGTTGGTACAGGCTGTGTATTAGGGGTGTATAGTATCACAGTTGGTACAGGCTGTATTAGGGGTGTATAGTATCACAGTTGGTACAGTCTGTATCAGGGGTGTATAGTATCACAGTTGGTACAGGCTGTATTAGGGGTATATAGTATGACAGTTGGTAAAGTCTGTGTGTATTAGGGGTGTATAGTATCACAGTTGGTACAGGCTGGGTGTATTAGGGGTGTATAGTATCACAGTTGGTACAGGCTGTATTAGGGGTGTATAGTATCACAGTTGGTACAGGCTGTGTATTAGGGGTATATAGTATCACAGTTGGTACAGGCTGTATTAGGGGTGTATAGTATCACAGTTGGTAAAGGCTGTATTAGGGGTGTATAGTATCACAGTTGGTAAAGGCTGTATTAGGGGTGTATAGTATCACAGTTGGTACATTCTGTATTAGGGGTGTATAGTATCACAGTTGGTACATTCTGTATTAGGGGTGTATAGTATCACAGTTGGTACAGGCTGTATTAGGGGTGTATAGTATCACAGTGGGTACAGGCTGTATTAGGGGTATATAGTATCACAGTTGGTACAGTCTGTGTGTATTAGGGGTGTATAGTATCACAGTTGGTACAGTCTGTGTGTATTAGGGGTGTATAGTATCACAGTTGGTACAGGCTGTGTATTAGGGGTGTATAGTATCACAGTTGGTACAGGCTGTATTAGGGGTGTATAGTATCACAGTTGGTACAGGCTGTATCAGGGGTGTATAGTATGACAGTTGGTAAAGTCTGTGTGTATTAGGGGTGTATAGTATCACAGTTGGTAAAGGCTGTATTAGGGGTGTATAGTATCACAGTTGGTACATTCTGTATTAGGGGTGTATAGTATCACAGTTGGTACATTCTGTATTAGGGGTGTATAGTATCACAGTTGGTACAGTCTGTGTGTATTAGGGGTGTATAGTATCACAGTTGGTACAGTCTGTGTGTATTAGGGGTGTATAGTATCACAGTTGGTACAGGCTGTATTAGGGGTATATAGTATGACAGTTGGTACAGGCTGTATTAGGGGTGTATAGTATCACAGTTGGTACAGGCTGTATTAGGGGTGTATAGTATCACAGTTGGTACAGGCTGTATTAGGGGTGTATAGTATCACAGTTGGTACAGTCTGTGTATTAGGGGTGTATAGTATCACAGTTGGTACAGTCTGTGTGTATTAGGGGTATATAGTATCACAGTTGGTACAGTCTGTATCAGGGGTATATAGTATGACAGTTGGTACTGGCTGTATTAGGGGTGTATAGTATCACAGTTGGTACAGTCTGTATCAGGGGTATATAGTATGACAGTTGGTACAGGCTGTATTAGGGGTATATAGTATGACAGTTGGTACAGGCTGTATTAGGGGTGTATAGTATCACAGTTGGTACAGTCTGTGTGTATTAGGGGTGTATAGTATCACAGTTGGTACAGTCTGTGTGTATTAGGGGTGTATAGTATCACAGTTGGTACAGGCTGTATTAGGGGTGTATAGTATCACAGTTGGTACAGACTGGGTGTATTAGGGGTGTATAGTATCACAGTTGGTACAGTCTGTATTAGGGGTGTATAGTATCACAGTTGGTACAGTCTGTATTAGGGGTGTATAGTATCACAGTTGGTACAGTCTGTATTAGGGGTGTATAGTATCACAGTTGGTACAGGCTGTATTAGGGGTGTATAGTATCACAGTTGGTACAGGCTGTATTAGGGGTGTATAGTATCACAGTTGGTACAGTCTATGTGTATTAGGGGTGTATAGTATCACAGTTGGTACAGGCTGTATTAGGGGTGTATAGTATCACAGTTGGTACAGGCTGTATTAGGGATGTATAGTATCACAGTTGGTACAGTCTGTGTGTATTAGGGGTGTATAGTATCACAGTTGGTACAGGCTGTATTAGGGGTGTATAGTATCACAGTTGGTACAGACTGGGTGTATTAGGGGTGTATAGTATCACAGTTGGTACAGGCTGTATTAGGGGTGTATAGTATCACAGTTGGTACAGTCTGTGTGTATTAGGGGTGTATAGTGTCACAGTTGGTACAGTTTGTATTAGGGGTATATAGTATCACAGTTGGTACAGGCTGTGTGTATTAGGGGTGTATAGTATCACAGTTGGTACAGGCTGTATTAGGGGTGTATAGTATCACAGTTGGTACAGACTGGGTGTATTAGGGGTGTATAGTATCACAGTTGGTACAGTCTGTATTAGGGGTGTATAGTATCACAGTTGGTACAGTTTGTATTAGGGGTATATAGTATCACAGTTGGTACAGGCTGTATTAGGGGTGTATAGTATCACAGTTGGTACAGGCTGTATTAGGGGTGTATAGTATCACAGTTGGTACAGTCTGTATTAGGGGTGTATAGTATCACAGTTGGTACAGGCTGTATTAGGGGTGTATAGTATCACAGTTGGTACAGGCTGTATTAGGGGTGTATAGTGTCACAGTTGGTACAGTCTGTATTAGCGTTGTATAGTATCACAGTTGGTACAGTCTGTGTGTATTGGGGGTGTATAGTATCACAGTTGGTACAGTTTGTATTAGGGGTATATAGTATCACAGTTGGTACAGGCTGTATTAGGGGTGTATAGTATCACAGTTGGTACAGGCTGTATTAGGGGTGTATAGTATCACAGTTGGTACAGTCTCTATTAGGGGTGTATAGTATCACAGTTGGTACAGGCTGTATTAGGGGTGTATAGTATCACAGTTGGTACAGGCTGTGTATTAGGGGTGTATAGTATCACAGTTGGTACAGTCTGGGTGTATTAGGGGTGTATAGTATCACAGTTGGTACAGTCTGGGTGTATTAGGGGTGTATAGTATCACAGTTGGTACAGGCTGTATTAGGGGTGTATAGTATCACAGTTGGTACAGGCTGTATTAGGGGTGTATAGTATCACAGTTGGTACAGGCTGTATTAGGGGTGTATAGTATCACAGTTGGTACAGGCTGTATTAGGGGTGTATAGTATCACAGTTGGTACAGGCTGTGTATTAGGGGTGTATAGTATCACAGTTGGTACAGGCTGTATTAGGGGTGTATAGTATCACAGTTGGTACAGGCTGGGTGTATTATGGGTGTATAGTATCACAGTTGGTACAGGCTGTATTAGGGGTGTATAGTATCACAGTTGGTACAGGCTGTGTATTAGGGGTATATAGTATCACAGTTGGTACAGGCTGTGTATTAGGGGTATATAGTATCACAGTTGGCACAGTCTGTATTAGGGGTGTATAGTATCACAGTTGGTACAGTCTGTATTAGGGGTGTATAGTATCACAGTTATCAGGACGTCTCCCCTCTGGATGTACCACAGATAGTAGGAGGGGTGACATAACGAGCCTCTCATCTTGCTGCCCTCACACAGGATGATCAGTGTGCAGAGAGTGAGGAGACGGAGCTGTGAGTATCTGTCCTAGTAGTCTGTGTATCTGTGGGGGGGGGCTGGATTAACCCCCCAGTGACTGGATTTGTTACTGATAGATGAACACAGTTACTATGGTTTGTCTATCCAGTGTTTCTCCTTTCTGTGTGCACGATACAATGTGTCTGACTCTGTATATATGATAGCTATGTATGGAGGCGCAGTGTGATCCTGAATGTGGGCGATTGGTTTGGGTGTTATGTGCAATGAAGTCAGTGTATTAATGTGCCCTGAATGTAACCCCAGACTGGATGATAGTTGTCATGTTTGCGTGTACTTTGACGTGCTGCGTTTCTAGGTATATCATGGTTAATGCCGTGCGATGTAACGCAAACATCATAAGACACTTTCATAACTACTCTGAGACTGGCCCCTAGTTCCAGATCCCCAGTAAGGGGCCACACCCTGTGGTAACGGGTAATGCCTAGTGTGCGAATGTATCCTCCCATCTCATAGTGTATCCTCCGTTCTCCCTGTGTATTCACACCAGAGGAAAGAGATGAGATTCCTGCAATACAGCTCATGTGGTCTGTGGGCTCGGACATATCTTGTGTACAGTTGGGTGATATTGATTATTACCGCTCATGCTTCATAAGTATGGGCTGAATTGCATTAATTGGCTGTGTACAGAGGAAGCAGCTGTCTCATGAGAACATCAACTGTGAGTGAGAACAGGGTCTATGTATAGACATTATCTGTATGTATGTGTGTGGGTGTATACAGATATATAGCCTGTTTGTGTATATATGGTGTGTGCATGTCGCTGTATATAGATATGTAGCCTGTGTGTGATTATATATGTGTATGCGTGTGGGTGATACTGATATGTAGCTTGTTTGTGTATATATGTGTATGCGTGTGGATGTATACAGATACATAGCCTGTGTGTGTATATTTGTGTGTGTATTAGTGTTATCCTCAGCGCGGTATCCTCAGTGTCTGCTCTCTTTGCTCTGCCTTTGCACGCTGTAAAGACACAGGAACATTTAGGAAAATTTGTGTACAAGGAAAAGGTGGTGTTACCCTCAGCAGCCATTGATTCGTTTCCTCTTATAAAATTCCTTGTGCTTTATTTTTTGCAGTATATATGTATAACGCCATTCTCACGCCATCCGCTCCCTTCAGCTTCTGGGTGTGATGTCCATGCTGTCTGTTGTGTGTCACATATATGTTGCATGTAAAATAAGATCATTCAAGTTTGTTGACAAGTGTGGCATTGTGGATGGACATGTTATCGGAGATTTAATGACTCCTCTGTCATGTACAGACTTCCCGTTACCAAAGGACTTCTTCACACTTTATTGTTTCATGTTCCAAAATAAGTGTAAGATCCGTTATCTGGGATCATGTGACTGGTGGTTTGCATGACATCGCCATCGTATAAAGGCCTTTCTCAATAGTTTATTGTATTCAAGATATTTCGTTTTCACATGAGCCAGTCATGGGAATATTCTTTTTTTATATTTGAAGTCATGAAAACTTTAATAAATGTTTGACCATCCTAATGTCTGACAGGTAGATGGTGGAGATCTGACGGGAGCAGCGTGCTTTTTTGTAATGTACAGTCAGTAGAACACACCTGGATAGATACACCTATGTCTGACAGGTAGATGGCGGAGATCTGACAGGAGCAGCGTGCTTTGTGTAATGTACAGTCTGTCGAACACACCTGGATAGATACACCTATGTCTGACAGGTAGATGGTGGAGATCTGACGGGAGCAGCGTGCTTTGTGTAATGTACAGTCAGTAGAACACACCTGGATAGATAAACCTATGTCTGACAGGTAGATGGTGGAGATCTGACGGGAGCAGCGTGCTTTGTGTAATGTACAGTCAGTAGAACACACCTGGATAGATACACCTATGTCTGACAGGTAGATGGCGGAGATCTGACAGGAGCAGCGTGCTTTGTGTAATGTACAGTCAGTAGAACACACCTGGATAGATACACCTATGTCTGACAGGTAGATGGCGGAGATCTGACAGGAGCAGCGTGCTTTGTGTAATGTACAGTCAGTAGAACACACCTGGATAGATACACCTATGTCTGACAGGTAGATGGCGGAGATCTGACAGGAGCAGCGTGCTTTGTGTAATGTACAGTCAGTAGAACACACCTGGATAGATACACCTATGTCTGACAGGTAGATGGCGGAGATCTGACAGGAGCAGCGTGCTTTGTGTAATGTACAGTCAGTAGAACACACCTGGATAGATACACCTATGTCTGACAGGTAGATGGCGGAGATCTGACAGGTGCAGCGTGCTTTGTGTAATGTACAGTCAGTAGAACACACCTGGATAGATAAACCTATGTCTGACAGGTAGATGGTGGAGATCTGACAGGAGCAGCGTGCTTTGTGTAATGTACAGTCTGTCGAACACACCTGGATAGATGCACCTATGTCTGACAGGTAGATGGTGGAGATCTGACAGGAGCAGCGTGCTTTGTGTAATGTACAGTCAGTAGAACACACCTGGATAGATACACCTATGTCTGACAGGTAGATGGTGGAGATCTGACAGGAGCAGCGTGCTTTGTGTAATGTACAGTCAGTAGAACACACCTGGATAGATACACCTATGTCTGACAGGTAGATGGCGGAGATCTGACAGGAGCAGCGTGCTTTGTGTAATGTACAGTCAGTAGAACACACCTGGATAGATACACCTATGTCTGACAGGTAGATGGTGGAGATCTGACAGGAGCAGCGTGCTTTGTGTATTGTACAGTCAGTAGAACACACCTGGATAGATACACCTATGTCTGACAGGTAGATGGCGGAGATCTGACAGGAGCAGCGTGCTTTGTGTAATGTACAGTCAGTAGAACACACCTGGATAGATACACCTATGTCTGACAGGTAGATGGCGGAGATCTGACAGGAGCAGCGTGCTTTGTGTAATGTACAGTCAGTAGAACACACCTGGATAGATACACCTATGTCTGACAGGTAGATGGCGGAGATCTGACAGGAGCAGCGTGCTTTGTGTAATGTACAGTCAGTAGAACACACCTGGATAGATACACCTATGTCTGACAGGTAGATGGCGGAGATCTGACAGGTGCAGCGTGCTTTGTGTAATGTACAGTCAGTAGAACACACCTGGATAGATAAACCTATGTCTGACAGGTAGATGGTGGAGATCTGACAGGAGCAGCGTGCTTTGTGTAATGTACAGTCTGTCGAACACACCTGGATAGATGCACCTATGTCTGACAGGTAGATGGTGGAGATCTGACAGGAGCAGCGTGCTTTGTGTAATGTACAGTCAGTAGAACACACCTGGATAGATGCACCTATGTCTGACAGGTAGATGGTGGAGATCTGACAGGAGCAGCGTGCTTTGTGTAATGTACAGTCAGTAGAACACACCTGGATAGATGCACCTATGTCTGACAGGTAGATGGCGGAGATTTGACAGGAGCAGCGTGCTTTGTGTAATGTACAGTCAGTAGAACACACCTGGATAGATACACCTATGTCTGACAGGTAGATGGCGGAGATCTGACAGGAGCAGCGTGCTTTGTGTATTGTACAGTCAGTAGAACACATTAGAGAGAGTTTGTTTGTCTGACACTATTTGTTGCACTACAGAAATAGAAGTTGCTCATTCAATTTACAGGTTCACAGCAGGTGTTTGAAAGGGTGGAGTTATCCTGAAAGGAAACAATAAAGAGACAGATCCCAGCACACTGCTGTGAGCCAGGGAAAGAACTTCTGTTCTACTTGTGCATAAAATGCACGTGAATGTATGACCCAATGTAGGGACTCTCAGTGTTTAGCGTTAGGAGCTCCCTATTAGAAGCGCCTGGATGGGGTGGGTGGCTTATCATGCATTTGCTAATGTTTGTAACTGAGATTTTTTCATTTTGTGCACAAGTAGAATTGAAGCATTTTACTGGTTAAAACAGTGTTTGTTGCACTTTAAAGAAGTGACCTCAGACACTAAAGATTATGAAGAGCATAAAGTATGTGTAGAGCGTGCCTAGACACTAATAATTATTATACTCCTCTCTTACCCCGCTCCCACAACATGGAGTGCGGCTTTGTACCGCTCTAACGATGGGTTAGCAGAGAAATGTATCTTTTCTGATCTCTGTGTTAGACAAATGTACATAGCGTCCGTTCTCTGGGCGCCAACCCTCACTTGTGCAACAATCCAATGTGCACTAATTCAATATGCATTAAAATATTAAAAGAAAGTTCTAAATAATTGATGTTGGCTATATAATAAGCAGAGCCCCTTGTCAGTACTTCTTACTGCAGCTCCTGGAAGTACAGTCTATTTCACACGGTGGACTATGTGTGTCTAGTGGTGCTCGCAGGCTGTACATGGAGGACTCCGGAGGGGGGGGGGCGCTCGCTGTGGCATCTTGCTGTGGCATCTTGCTGCACTCTAATCACAATAAGCCCTGGAAAGCTTTGGGTGCGGGGCATAGACCGGAACACATAACATTTGCCGTTGTGGGGGCTGAAGAATTACTTTAAAACAATTACTGGGAAATGAAAGAAAATAAACGGCTCCAGTTCGCCTTTAAATACAGTTGGGTAGCTGGAGCACAGAGGATTAATTAAGGTTTGGCTTGAGGTGGTTTTATAATAATCCAGCAGCTCAGGTTGTGATCAGATTCTGTTAAACACTGAATATATTTTCCTGGAATGTGAGTACTTGTGTTGTGAGTTTTCCGTGTCCTTGTATTTCTGGATTGTGCATTACAAGGTCATATATAATGTTGGAAACTAGAATCGAACCCTAGGAAGGCACCATCTCCCATCTAACCTCCCTGTGTAACTATATTATGGGAGAGATTCTGATTCCCATTGATCTTTCCATGAGTGACAATTACACTTGTTGTTGTACATGGGCCGGTGTCCTAGATCGTTCCACTTGTTCTCTGCAGTGGCTGACGTTAGACGGAGGCACTGTGCAGAGTATCCAGGCCGGGAATTTAAGGGAGAATCCTGGGTCTGTGGCATGCGCTTCTGATGGGACTATACCGGATAATCGGGGCACTCTTTCCATGATCTGTGGATATCTTGCATCATAAACAGAAGCTGGTAAATGGAAGAAATGGTTCTGTGATCACCGACTAGAGAGGGATGTTTTATAATATCCGCCACCACATTCCTCTGGTTTCTGATCTGTCCTAGGGTGTCAGTACTTGTCTCCTGTCGGATGACATTGTGTACAGGCGGATACATACCTGGAATTTCTCACGCTCCCCTTATCGCTCACACAAACACTGAGATTCCAGGAGATCCTGTCTGGTCATGTGATTCATGGCGGCGGCAGACTGGCGATGAAAAGGTTAATGTGAGGGCATTGCAGATATTGGTGATATATAGTCTATTTATTGGCTGGTGTGAGAAATGATTAACATTGTATACGTCAATCATCTGCTGGTATCTGATTCTTTCCAAATTCTTCCAGCCTTTTTTTTTCACTTTATACATTTTATGGGAAACTGGCCCTTTCTGGTGAAATAACAAAGAGAGGATCTGAGGGTCCTTTGTGTTATATCACTTTCCGCCTTCTCTGTCTTGTTTACCATAAAACTTTCACAGTCATCTTAATGTCATGTATGAAGTAATCTTTATGTGGAGATGAGTTAAGATTTTGCAGTAATTGACAGCAGCTTTAATGAAACATAGCACATTCCACACATTCATGGCATATAATTGCAGTGGAAGTACCTGAGGAGGATAATTAGCCTTAATTAGATGATTAAAAAAATGTAAGTTTAATAGAAAGGAAGAAATAAGTTCCTTTTATAGATGAAGAGTCTGTGGTCCCCAGATGCCTGGTACACAATGTGTGGAATTATATCTATATCTGTGTCTGTGTATATTGGGGAATTTAGACTGTAAGCTCCAATGGGGCAGGGACTGATGTGAGGGAGTTCTCTGTACCGCACTGCGCAATTAGTGGCGCTATATAAATAGCTGATAATGATATATATAATCTATCCTGACCTACGTCAGCAGCAGATGTGCCATGGGGCAGGACACTGGCACTGATTCCCTTGTGGGGAAACCAGTCTGAGGTCTGGCGCCTATTTAACCAAAGCTTTCAAAAAGTTGTGTAGAAAATGTGCCAAGCCCTGAAGTCTCCATACTCTGTAATTATGTGTGCCCCCCCCACCCCCTCCCTACAGTCTACACGTACATTGTGGTGTAATGACTGATGTGTATCTGTGCAGGGATCTTGGTTTAATGATTGTTTGTGTAAATGTTCTATCCTATGCTCTGGCCGCTCTGCGTGGGACCTGGTGCCTCGCGCTGTGGCCGCTCTGCGTAGGACCTGGTGCCTCGCGCTGTGGCCGCTCTGCGTGGGACCTGGTGCCTCGCGCTGTGGCCGCTCTGCGTGGGACCTGGTGCCTCGCGCTGTGGCCGCTCTGCGTGGGACCTGGTGCCTCGCGCTGTGGCCGCTCTGCGTGGGACCTGGTGCCTCGCGCTGTGGCCGCTCTGCGTGGGACCTGGTGCCTCGCGCTGTGGCCGCTCTGCGTGGGACCTGGTGCCTCGCGCTGTGGCCGCTCTGCGTGGGACCTGGTGCCTCGCGCTGTGGCCGCTCTGCGTGGGACCTGGTGCCTCGCGCTGTGGCCGCTCTGCGTGGGACCTGGTGCCGCGCGCTGTGGCCGCTCTGCGTGGGACCTGGTGCCGCGCGCTGTGGCCGCTCTGCGTGGGACCTGGTGCCGCGCGCTGTGGCCGCTCTGCGTGGGACCTGGTGCCGCGCGCTGTGGCCGCTCTACGTGGGACCTGGTGCCGCGCGCTGTGGCCGCTCTACGTGGGACCTGGTGCCGCGCGCTGTGGCCGCTCTGCGTGGGACCTGGTGCCATAGAGGTCTGTGTAGGCTTTTTAAAGGGCCCACGTGGTGAAGACCACTTTCTCACATGTTTCTGTTGGCTTTCCAAACAGTGTATTATCAAGCGGAGAGTGCTTACCTGTCACTGGCAGAAAACTGCACAGTGCTGGGCCGAGTTACTTATAATACCAAATACAATCCACATAAAACCAGAACGAGTACACATGAGGTTAATGAAGGAAGTGCAGGTGTGAGACAGGGTGGGTATGGGAAGGATCAACACTGTGACCACAGGAGCTAGTGGGGCTGAGAGTGGACTTGGCACTGGAGCTGGTAGGATATGCAGAAAGAGTTCTAGAAGTTGGGAATGTATCTTGGACTATAGTGAAGAGGTGGTTTTTGAAAGGTTGGGGGAGAGACTGGTCAGGCGGGGTAAGGAGCTCCATAAGTGTAGAGCAGCACGGGAGAAGTCTTAGAGGCAGGAGTGAGCGGTGGTTACCAGAGAGGAGGCCCAGGTCAGAGGGAGAGTATCACGTGATGGGGTCAGAGATGTATGAAGGGCAGGAGCTGGTGAGGGCTTTGAAGGTGAGTGATAAACGCAAATCTGCAGGAAATATGGAGATTTACAGAGCGGTGCTTTGGATGTGGAGCAGCAACGAAGAAACATCACTTTATCTGCAGCACTCAGGACTCATTGTAGAGCGGAACGATGGGTGGGAGGAGGAGAGGTGGCTTCTAGTGCATGACATGGAAGGTGCAGGCACTATGTCAGTCACCGGGTCCAGGAGTGTGGAGAGAGAGAAGACGACGCGTGATATTAGAAGGCTGACAGTGGTTGAATTGGTAATTTTATGGCAGAGGAAGCTGGTAGTAAATTAGGAGTAAGGTCCTGCTGAGAGCTGCATCCTAGAGGTTATTAGTATATGCTGGTGAATCAGAGATAATCAGCACATGTGAGGTAAGGAGTTTGTTTGGGTTGAAGGTGGAGTCACAACACCAACAATATAACAAAATTGTGATAAATCAAATTTTTGAAGCATGGTGTGCAGAGAGCTAAATAGAGAGTCAGACAGATGCTCTAAACCAGGCCTGTCCAACCTGCGGCCCTCCAGGTGTTGTGAAACAAGTCCCAGCATTCCCATCCAGCTATCAACTGGTTGTCTACTGGCAAAGCATGCTGGGGTTTGTAGTTGCACAACACCTGCAGGGCCGCAGATTGGATAGGCCTGCTCTAAACACTAGCCATACTGCCAACACCTACCGACTGAAAGATATCAGTAGCTCGCCCCTCCCAGTAACTTCACACTACAAAGGCCGAAAATCAAGTCCTTGTACTCGCATTTAATGCATAAAAATGTGTGCAATATGTACAAATGGCTTACTAGAGACAGCCCATCTGGTCACAGTCTAGATACCTGCTGCAGAGGTGGTATAGAATAATTGCTTGTGGATGAAAAGTTTAGTCCATTTCTCCTACTATATATATGTGCTGCTCCCCCAGATCACTCGGTCCCTGCAGATATTTACTATTTTCCTGCAAGATGCACAATCGCAGGCTTCACACAGCTCTTAACGTCTCTCGGTGGTGTTGAATACTGATTGCATGTGTTGTTTCTATATGTACATATGGCTGAATCTAGCTGACTATCTATAATTGTTTCTTGCAGTCACAATGAACGGAAAGTAACTTGCAAACACCCGGTAACCGGCCAGCCGTCGCAGGATAACTGCATTTTCGTGGTGAATGACCAGTGAGTATTATTTATTCTTTTGTATGATCCCTTGTGCCGAAAACCAACTTAAACGATTTATTGTAGTTTATAAACGTGACCAGAGAGATGTAAATAATAACAGTGACCCGGGACCACCCAGAGAGAGGTGTATATAATAACGTAGTGACCCGGGACCACCCAGAGAGAGAGGTGTATATAATAACGTAGTGACCCGGGACCACCCAGAGAGAGAGGTGTATATAATAACGTAGTGACCCGGGACCACCCAGAGAGAGAGGTGTATATAATAACGTAGTGACCCGGGACCACCCAGAGAGAGAGGTGTATATAATAACGTAGTGACCCGGGACCACCCAGAGAGAGAGGTGTATATAATAACGTAGTGACCCGGGACCACCCAGAGAGAGAGGTGTATATAATAACGTAGTGACCCGGGACCACCCAGAGAGAGAGGTGTATATAATAACGCAGTGACCCGGGACCACCCAGAGAGAGGTGTATATAATAACGTAGTGACCCGAGACCACCCAGAGAGAGGTGTATATATAACGTAGTGACCCGGGACCACCCAGAGAGAGAGGTGTATATTATAACGTAGTAACCCGGGACCACCCAGAGAGAGATGTATATAATAACGTAGTGACCCGGGACCACCGAGAGAGAGGTGTATATAATAACGTAGTGACCCGGGACCACCCAGAGAGAGGTGTATATAATAACGTAGTGACCCGGGACCACCCAGAGAGAGAGGTGTATATATAACGTAGTGACCCGGGACCACCCAGAGAGAGGTGTATATAATAACGTAGTGACCCGGGACCACCCAGAGAGAGAGGTGTATATAATAACGTAGTGACCCGGGACCACCCAGAGAGAGAGGTGTATATTATAACGTAGTAACCCGGGACCACCCAGAGAGAGATGTATATAATAACGCAGTGACCCGGGACCACCCAGAGAGAGGTGTATATAATAACGTAGTGACCCAAGACCACCCAGAGAGAGGTGTATATATAACGCAGTGACCCGAGACCACCCAGAGAGAGGTGTATATAATAACGCAGTGACCCGAGAACACCCAGAGAGAGAGATGTGTATATATAACGTAGTGACCCGAGACCACCCAGAGAGAGGTTTATATAATAACGTAGTGACCCGGGACCACCCAGAGAGAGAGATGTATATATAACGCAGTGACCCGAGACCACCCAGAGAGAGGTGTATATAATAACGTAGTGACCCGGGACCACCCAGAGAGAGAGATGTATATATAACGCAGTGACCCGAGACCACCCAGAGAGAGGTGTGTGTATATATAACGCAGTGACCCGAGACCACCCAGAGAGAGGTGTGTATAATAACGTAGTGACCCGGGACCACCCAGAGAGAGAGATGTGTATATATAACGCAGTGAGTTGAGACCACCCAGAGAGAGGTGTATATAATAACGTAGTGACCCGGGACCACCCAGAGAGAGAGATGTATATATAACGCAGTGACCCGAGACCACCCAGAGAGAGGTGTGTATATATAACGCAGTGACCCGAGACCACCCAGAGAGAGGTGTGTATATATAACGCAGTGACCCGAGACCACCCAGAGAGAGGTGTGTATATATAACGCAGTGACCCGAGACCACCCAGAGAGATTTATATATAACGCAGTGACCCGAGACCACCCAGAGAGAGGTGTATATAATAACGTAGTGACCCGGGACCACACAGAGAGAGATGTATATATAACGTAGTGATCCGGGACCACCCAGAGAGAGGTGTATATATAACGTAGTGACCCGGGACCACCCAGAGAGAGGTGTATATATAACGCAGTGACCCGGGACCACCCAGAGAGAGGTGTATATATAACTTAGTGACCCGGGACCACCCAGAGAGAGGTGTATATATAACGCAGTGACCCGGGACCACCCAGAGAGAGGTGTATATAATAACGCAGTGACCCGGGACCACCCAGAGAGATGTGTATATATAACGTAGTGACCCGGGACCACCCAGAGAGAGGTGTATATAATAACGTAGTGACCCGGGACCACCCAGAGAGAGGTGTGTATATATAACGTAGTGACCCGGGACCACCCAGAGAGAGGTGTATATATAATGCAGTGACCCGGGACCACCCAGAGAGAGGTGTATATAATGACGCAGTGACCCGGGACCACCCAGAGAGATGTGTATATATAACGTAGTGACCCGGGACCACCCAGAGAGAGGTGTATATAATAACGTAGTGACCCGGGACCACCCAGAGAGAGGTGTATATAATAACGCAGTGACCCGGGACCACCCATAAAAAGGTGTGTATATATAACGCAGTGACCCGGGACCACCCAGAGAGAGGTGTATATAATAACACAGTGACCCGGGACAGCCCAGAAGGTGAATGAGACGCTGGAGTAATGCAGTCAGTATTTCAGCATCATAGCGACCAGTATGACACTATGTAAATGGACATAACATGGAGTTACAGGATCTTATTGGGGTTCTCCTCCACCTCTCACCGGATCTCCATGGTGGACACAGCAGCTGACACCTCATTCTGCTTATCAGGCAGCTCTGGGCAGGTTTAATTAAATGACCAAAACAAAGTATAAGTGATAATATTTCTCTGTGTATTATTGTACTGCGGTTATAGTAAGAGACCCAAAATATCCGGCCCCTCCAGCATGATCAGGTCTACTGAAAATGTATTTGTAATTCTTTACTCTTTAACTTATTATTGTTTTTTTTTATTATTGTTATCATTTTCTTCTTTTTATATCCTTTTGAGAACTTTGTGTACTCATATGTATTCCTTGAACCTTGCTGCTCTGCTGGTATTGGTGAGTTGTAGGTATTATCATTATGTCCTCCTTACCAGGACATCATCAGCAATGGCGTCTCAAGAGGCAAAGGATCGAACTCTAAGTGTGACGAGTGACAATTCCAACTGCAACCCTGACTCTGGCGCAACCCCTACGAGCCCCCTGACCAGGGTAAGTGTCTGGTGACCCCCTCGGCCGATCAGCCGCCCCATGTGGTGGACTATTGAACCAAAAGGACAGACCGTAGACCCAATTGATCAATTATGGTGGAAAAATAGGTGAATGGATGACCCTCAAACCCCACACATGGAGAAGTGAGTTGGAGAAGGCAGATCCTGGACAGTTTGGCAATCTGCGTGTGTTATGTGCTAATTATAAGAGGACTGAATTGTCTTTCTAACGTAGAAACATTGCTTGCAGGAGTGTTCCAATTAATATATGGGGTAATTATTGTATAAACGCTTGTTGGAAAGGTGAGGCAGATTCAGTAGATGTTTTTTGTCTCTGTAATAAGTATCATTTCGTCTCACATTGCAGACATGCACTGCTCTGTTTATATGCTTTCTCTAGTAACCTTTCCGTAGAATTATTATAATAGTCATTGAATGTATCCAGACAATTCATGGTTGGAAGGAAGAATATTTGTGCAGTGTGAATGGGATGTCCGACAATGAGCCGTCCACTGAACCTGAGCTATATGGACTGGAGATATAAGGACTGGAGTGTAGACCACTCGGGGCAGACCTAGACTTGTTTTAGGGGGAAGGGGCCACACCCCGCCTCCATTCTGGTTGGTCCTAGTTGGTCACGCTCCCTTTTCCCCGATGATCGGACCTCTCCACCGCAATTTAATGGGATGAACTTTGCTGCTAGTGGGGCGAGTGCCCTGATCGCCCCACTCTGGATCCGCCAGTGAAACCGCTAGACTTGATCCACAAGGACCGGAATGTAAACTAGACTCCAGCTATATGAATAGGAAAGTTGACCACTACACCATCTACACAGACTAGAATGTAAAATGCTAAATGTGTAATGTACGGGCTTATGTCTGCTGTGCCAGTTCTACAGACTAAACCGTCCAGCATTGAGTTAAACATTCCTTAGTTCAGGGTATTCAGTAACGTAGTCGCCCACTTCCATTCTCCTACACTGCAGATTGTTCCCTTGTATTGAACGTACTCTCTGTATAATTACTGTATGCCTGGTCTCCTATGGTGCTATTCACTCTATATACTGTTCCCTATATTGTATACAAGTCTCCCACACCTCCTTCCTCCTCATTTCTACAGATCCTGTACGGTGTCCTGGAGTGGTCATGTTGCTGAGGGATTAGGACGTTGCTTCATTAAATGTAGATGCTGGAAGTTAAACTGTTTTATCTGTGATGTGTTATATCTGGTATTGACACGATCTTTCAGATGCTGCAATTATTATGGTTTAGCCCCTTCCGTAATAAGAACATTGGAGATAACTCGCTTCAATTAAATTAACCCCAGACAGTCCATTCACCTCTCTGGTATAATACCAGTTATACTCTTCTGCACTTTTGGACAACCCCCGTCTTAATTATTGATTCTACTTATGTAGTGTAGGTGTGTATATGTGTACATATTTGTGTGTGATCCATATACATTTTATGGGTACATTATCATGTCTGACTGCCTCTAATACGTTTATTTGTTATCCTAAACAGTCCTCAAGATCATCTGGAAAACTTCATAATTTTGGAAAAAGGTCAAATTCCATAAAGAGGAACACGAATGCCCCAGTTATGATGCGCGGCTGGCTTTACAAGAAGGTACAGCGCTTCATACATTGTGGTACCTTATTACATATATAGCCTGACTCTCCCGGTGTACAGGATTGTATCTGTGAGTGTAGAACACACTTACATTGTGGTACATGATGTGACATTATTACATATATAGCCGGACTCTCCCGGTGTACAGGATTGTATCTGTGAGTGTAGAACACACTTACATTGTGGTACATGATGTGACATTATTACATATATAGCCTGACTCTCCCCGGGTACAGGATTGTATCTGTGAGTGTAGAACACACTTACATTGTGGTACATGATGTGACCTTATTACATATATAGCCTGACTCTCCCGGGGTACAGGATTGTATCTGTGAGTGTAGAACACACTTACATTGTGGTACATGATGTGACCTTATTACATATATAGCCTGACTCTCCCGGGGTACAGGATTATATCTGTGAGTGTAGAACACACTTACATTGTGGTACATGATGTGACATTATTACATATATATCCTGAGTTCAGTGTTCCACAACTGTTCACTTCTCGGAAGTCCTGCAGTAGGAATGTACTAATTTATGTGCATGTTATTTAGCCCGCGTGATGTTACTGTGATAGTTTGTGTTAACCCCTTAAATGATACTGAATGTTACTGAGCTCTTGTATTGTTACTGCCGCATGATGATTGGCCATCCCTCTGTATAATGAGTTGTATATGAATAGATGTTTTATCTTTTCTGTAAATCTGAGTGATAACGTAGTCAGGACGTCATGGTATATAGTATCCAGTATACAGGTCTAGTTTATGGGTTACTCCAGCATGGTCAGGGTATAACGACGCTCGGCTGCCTTGGTTGCTGATAATGACGGCTACGAGAGGAAACCTCTATGACATTGGCAGACGGTGGTCTGAATTATAGAAATGTCACCATGTCCAGTGCTGGAATAGAAAAAAGAGAAACGCAGCCTGCTGACCTGCGTTGTGCCCAGAGTTCTGCCAGTCACCCAGCAGTCTCCATCCACAGGGAGTGGTCAGGAAATATTCAACCAACAAAGAGGTGCTGCAGCAGCTACATTGTGCCCACAAAGTGAGAGCGGTTCCAGGTGCAGGTGGTGGCAGCGATTTACACTTCTATAATTAGTGACATCACATTGGTGCCAGTTCACACTCACTCAGTCGGTGAATGGCTGACTTGGCAAAGCTGCACCAAGTGGTCATTGATGAGTAGACGATTTTTAAATCCCCAAAACGTGTGGTGGGCGCTGGGTGGCAGAGGACTCCCATCAGGTTACAGGTCCAAATAAAGTAAGAAAAACACAGGATCAGGATATTTCGGTAAATACCGGGACTGTCCAGGAAAAATAAGGACACATCGAAGCTATAGTCTAGAGTCTAGTTTGTCAGCACTGAGTGGGTTAATCTGGTAGCACCATTTCCATGTAGTGTTAGTGCTCTATAAACACTTCCTACAATGTGTTACAAAAAGTTGACACTGAACCTGTCTAGTGTTAATTAAACGGAAGTCGTAGAATCTGCCTTATATGTCCTGCCAGTCCTCCTCTTACATCTATAACTTCCTGTGGGCCCAGCGGTGAGCAGCCGCCGGCACTCAGTAGTGTCCTAGGGCTCACCGCCGGCACCCAGTGGTGTCCTAGGGCCCGGCGGTGAGCAGCCGCCGGCACTCAGTAGTGTCCTAGGGCCCGGCGGTGAGCAGCCGCCGGCACTCAGTAGTGTCCTAGGGCCCGGCGGTGAGCAGCCGCCGGCACTCAGTAGTGTCCTAGGGCCCGGCGGTGAGCAGCCGCCGGCACCCAGTAGTGTCCTAGGGCCCGGCGGTGAGCAGCCGCCGGCACCCAGTAGTGTCCTAGGGCCCGGCGGTGAGCAGCCGCCGGCACCCAGTAGTGTCCTAGGGCCCGGCGGTGAGCAGCCGCCGGCACCCAGTAGTGTCCTAGGGCTCACCGCCGGCACTCAGTGGTGTCCTAGGGCCCGGCGGTGAGCAGCCGCCGGCACTCAGTAGTGTCCTAGGGCTCACCGCCGGCACCCAGTAGTGTCCTAGGGCCCGGCGGTGAGCAGCCGCCGGCACCCAGTAGTGTCCTAGGGCCCAGCGGTGAGCAGCCGCCGGCACCCAGTAGTGTCCTAGGGCCCGGCGGTGAGCAGCCGCCGGCACCCAGTAGTGTCCTAGGGCCCAGCGGTGAGCAGCCGCCGGCACCCAGTAGTGTCCTAGGGCTCACCGCCGGCACTCAGTGGTGTCCTAGGGCCCGGCGGTGAGCAGCTGCCGGCACTCAGTAGTGTCCTAGGGCCCGGCGGTGAGCAGCCGCCGGCACCCAGTAGTGTCCTAGGGCCCGGCGGTGAGCAGCCGCCGGCACCCAGTAGTGTCCTAGGGCCCGGCGGTGAGCAGCCGCCGGCACCCAGTAGTGTCCTAGGGCCCGGCGGTGAGCAGCCCCTGCAGCTAGTGTCCACTCAGATCCTTTCTGTGTAATCCAAATGAATGTAAGGCATTGATGTTTTAAAGTGACATATTGCTTCCCGCTGTGTGACCAGATCTACGTATTTTCCCAGGCAAATTCCGGAATGAAGATGTGGAAGAAGCGCTGGTTCGTGCTGTCCGACTTGTGTCTATTTTATTACAGAGGTAAGACCCCAGGAGCTGCTTTTTGGTTATAGAACAGAGGTAAGTCCTCTGGCTTGTCTGTCTATAAGACTGGTATGTCCATGGAGAGTTTATTTTTACAGAGGTAAATGCTCTCCAAGCTGGTCTGGGTGTTGTATTAAGGAGGGAAGTCCTGTATGAGATGTTCTTTGTTTATCTTCTGAAAGCTGTGAGTTCAGGTCTGTGTATCCTGTAGCGGTGGTAATCGTTAATACCATTACCCTATTCCCACACCCACTTCACCTGCAAAAAAACACAAAAGTTCTAAAAAGCGATGCTAATATTTATATATTTAAAGCGACTCTGGACATCACCCATGGACCCAAAAGGTGACCGCAAGTGATCTCGATTGAAGAGGTGTCCGGCACTACTGTTTACTGTCATCGCGACTTAAATTCATCTGAATTTAAAGTGGCAATGTCAGATTAAGTGTTTAAACACTTAATACAAATACAAGTCGCGATGACAGTAAACAGTAGTGCTGGACACCTCTTCAATCGAGATCACTTGCGGTCACCTTTTGGGTCCATGGGTGAGTCGCTTTAAAGGTCAGTCTATAAATTAACGCTAAGATTTTTTGAGCGCTCGTTTTTCCCCGTTAACGCTAACAATTGAATACCACCAAAGACTGTGACTGACTGAGTTAGCAATCAGTAACACATTATAATAACATCAATGCAAATGCCACACAGCAAAGAAATGCAAAATACGTATTTAATACTTAAAAAAAAGGTAACAGCTCCCAACAATCATTAAGAATAAAAGGTTTGCATCAGAGAAGAAGCTGGTGACTCTGTGAACCAGACAGCTGTGTAGACGATAGGGCACACACGGTTTCTAGCTTTACTTACGACAAAGGATGGAGGGGTTCATTAATCCATTCAGAGGATTCATGAAAGAGTGCACGAAATACACCCACCAACCTCTCTAAAGAAAGCTTTGTTTAATGTAACAATCATTGTATGTCTGTTACGTCTGAGAAGGGGACTAGTTCTGGGGCGAAGGCTGGTGGAATTTATACTTGATTCGTTTTCATTTAGAGTTGAAGGAATTACAACAGGCTTCTTGTCAACCAGCGACATGACAGCCTGTGGTCCATGGCCTGGGGACTCTGTCTTCAGTGCAGACCTCCAGATATCTGGATATTCATGAGGATAGTGGCGTTCTCTGGTCAGCGCCGTCTTTTTAGCCTCAGGTGGTTTCCAAGCTCCACTTAAAGCAGGACATTGTGATTCCAGCATTGGGTCCTCAGAAAAAGTGGGATCTCTTCACTTGCTGAATATGGTCAGCACACGAGACGGTAGGAAGACGATAATCTTCTGGTCCTCTGTGGTGTCTCTTAAGGAGCTTGGCCAAGTTTCTCCTTTGGGGATTGGACGAGGATATAGAAGAGGGAGGAGCTTAAACAGATTGACAATTTTGAAAATGCCGTTATCCTAAGGAGTCTTTATATCTTCATGACTCCAGTGCCCCCCCACAAGGGAATCAGAAAAAAGGTTTTAATGTAAAAATCCAATTTTATTTTTGTTTGAGCTGCGATGACACATTTCTTTCCTCTTGTGTTCTTGTAATGAAGTTATATAATTCTGCCTTCTTGAACTCCACCTGTAGTAATGCAGCGTCCGTTTACTACTAAGCACCACAGCAGTGGTGTGGATATATGGGGTACTGCTCCTGTAGTGGTATTTATAGGGAGTGAGAGGTCACCACTTAGTCTGAATGTTTTAGTAAAATAATGTTTTGCTTTAGATGCTCAAAATCCCTCTTTTGCTGACAGATGAAAAAGAAGAGGGCGTACTGGGGAGTATTCTGCTTCCCAGCTTTCAGATATCAGCTGTAACACCAGACGACCATATAAACCGCACGCATGCCTTCAAGGTAAGGTAATGGGGCGTCTCTGCGGCCTGTCCGTTGCTGCCCTTCTACCTCCTCCGGGTGTCGTGGAAAGGATAATTGTTGTGTTTCCATAGCTGTTATACACATCACGTTTCAATTACAATGTTCCTTGTCTCATTATAAACAGTTTGTCCACCTTCAGCTGACTTTAATTTTTTGTCTCAGAAATGCGTTCATGCAACTTTTCCTTTGTAACTTATTTGTGCAGCGTTGCTGATCCCTAGATACTGCTGAGGGTGGAAGTCCTGTAATAATGATGTGTCTATATAATGTAATTTAAAGCTTCTGTGTTGTGTCCTGACCTTTATATTGTGGTGAATATTGACCGTATTCAGCACAATGTACTTTATAACTGATCTGTGTCATTATTCATCCAAATAACCATTCTCCCTGTTTCTACTCTTATGTGTCTAATTTCCTGGAGCCCCACACGAGTATATTCTTACATTGTGTCCTCTATGGGTGATGGAAAATTCATAACGGTAAGTTGTGTACATCCACCTGCCAGTTATATCCATGTAATGGGGGGGGGGAAGGGGGGGCGGCAGTGTGGGACACGTATCAGTATATTGCTGGGTGCAGTCAGTATGGAGGGGAGCAGTGTGGGACACAATGTATCAGTATATTGCTGGGTGCAGTCAGTATGGAGGGGAGCAGTGTGGGACACGTATCAGTATATTGCTGGGTGCAGTCAGTATGGAGGGGAGCAGTGTGGGACACAATGTATCAGTATATTGCTGGGTGCAGTCAGTATGGAGGGGAGCAGTGTGGGACACATTGTATCAGTTTATTGCTGGGTGCAGTCAGTATGGAGGGGAGCAGTGTGGGACACAATTTATCAGTATATTGCTGGGTGCAGTCAGTATGGAGGGGAGCAGTGTGGGACACATTGTATCAGTATATTGCTGGGTGCAGTCAGTATGGAGGGGGGCAGTGTGGGACACATTGTATCAGTATATTGCTGGGTGCAGTCAGTATGGAGGGGAGCAGTGTGGGACACATTGTATCAGTATATTGCTGGGTGCAGTCAGTATGGAGGGGAGCAGTGTGGGACACATTGTATCAGTATTTCACACTCTTTGTACTCTCCGTGCACTGCGCCATCTGCTGTAGGATGAAGTTATATTCTCTGTAAATGAAAGCTTTGACCTGTAGTAGGAAACGGCCCATGTTTTCTCACATAATAAAGAGGACATTTCTCTTTTGTTTTCTTCCAGAGACCTAATCGTTTGTTTCATTCACTGTCGTTCTAATCAGGCGACGCACTCAAACATGAGGACATATTATTTCTGTTCAGACACCAGTAAGGAAATGGAGTTTTGGATGAGGTCGATGATCGGGGCGTCCCTGGTACACTCCGAGCCTATTAAACGGTACATATATTGTTACTGAATGTCAGGTCAGTGTGTGTGCGTGGAAGGCCGGGCGAGTGTGTGTGTGCGCGCAAGGCCGCGTGTGTGTGTGTGTACGAGCGCGCGCGTGTGGAAGGCTGGGCGGGTGTGTGTGTGTGTGTGTGTGTAGAACTTTGAAAGCACAGGAATGCTGGACACAATGGGTGTGTAGGGCTTTTGGGGTGTAACAGCGATATGTTGGCTTCTGCTGCTCGCCAGGAGATGTTGAACAAATTATTACTGTTCTCGGAAAAAATGCTGCTGCTCGGTGAATGTGCCACATTTGTTAAGTCAGCACAAACATTCCGTGGTATATTTTAGGCGCTGACCACAACTATTTCCCACAGACTTAGTGAATGCAGAGCTTACTGACCACATAGAGGAAGTGGAAATAAACCTTAACTCTACACAATTCTGTACAAGGAAATATCTGGGCTGTAACTCCGTCAGGGGGATCTGGGCCTGTATTCCGTGTTTGTACAGAATGTTATTAGCTGCAGGTGAGTTATGAATGTTGCACAATGTGTAGATCATCTTATAACAAAGCTTTCATTTTCTCCCCTCTGTTCAGTGTGAACGTCACCAAAGTTGAGGATCCGGCCCCCCAAGAAACAAACCATGTAGCAAATCACAGACAACTGATCCGGCCGGAGAACAATAATACCCAGAAGAGTAAAGAGATCTTCAGTAAAGTGGAGGAGAAAGCCGCCTGGGAAGCGGAGAAGTATGGCTTCCAGAAAGACGGACAGGAACGTCCTTTAACCAAGATAAACAGCGTGAAACATCAGCCCTATATTCATGACTATGACGTTCATTACAAACCTGTTCATGTGAATGGGCCTGAAAACAGAATTCACGAAAGTCAAGGCCACGCCTCCGAGACTGATTCCAGGGTAAACCAGCGAACCTTTGCGTCTCACGAGGATGCGGATCGAGTCATACAGAGGACTAACTCCATGTTGCAGTTGGAGCAGTGGATCCGAACGCAGAGAGAGAGGGGCCCCGGTGAGGATAGTAGTGGGTGAGTCCATGTTGTATTGTCACATCTCTCCCAAGCGTTCTCCCACTGCTATGTCACACCGTGTTTTCTTTCTACGCAGTGTGATGTCCTATCAAACCTTACCCAGGAACATGCCCAGCTACCGTGCTCAGATTGTACCACGCTATCCAGAAGGATATAAAACTTTGCCGCGTAACCTGAAGACACGACCTGAGAGTGTTTGTAGCACAACGGGAATGGTGTACGAGCGGACAATGGTTCCGGTAACGACTGAGGAGAAGCGGAGGTCAGTCCGGGACGATACAATGTGGCAGTTATACGAATGGCAGCAGAGACAGTTCTACAACAAGCAGACAACTCTGCGCCGACACTCTTCTCTGACCAGCCCAAAGACCATGGTCCACATCTCTGAGCAGGCCTTGCATTCCATCCCCATGTCCCCGTCTCATGGCTCTATCTCCGGCTACCACACGTACTCTCCGCATCGGGCCTACAGATCAGAGTTATCTTCTCCTGTGCAGAGAGGAGACCTGACCATCGATCGCAGACAGAAGGCGCCATCCAATAAGGTAATCCCTAGTCACATAACGGTAATAAGTGGTGGAATGAGCATTATGTAGCTATACACATGTTCAGGGTTTCTGTCATGGGAAGCACTGTGCCTAAAATCTACTAATTTAATAGCAATTGTGGTTTCCCCATGTCCCATGTTGCCCCTGGCATTTTCTGCCTTGTTACCTTGATGTAGCATTACTCCTCACAGTGACAGTAATAGGAGGTACTTAGTGATCATACCTGTGTGTGACATTCCTCTCACTGACTTGTGTAGCAGAGCTCCTCACAGTGATGGTAATAGGAGGTACTTAGTGATCATACCTGTGTGACATTCCTCTCACTGACTTGTGTAGCAGAGCTCCTCACAGTGACAGTAATAGGAGGTACTTAGTGATCATACATGTGTGTGACATTCCTCTCACTGACTTGTGTAGCAGAGCTCCTCACAGTGATGGTAATAGGAGGTTCTTAGTGATCATACCTGTGTGACATTCCTCTCACTGACTTGTGTAGCAGAGCTCCTCACAGTGACAGTAATAGGAGGTACTTAGTGATCATACCTGTGTGTGACATTCATCTCACTGACTTGTGTAGCAGCGCTCCTCACAGTGACAGTAATAGGAGGTACTTAGTGATCATACCTGTGTGTGACATTCCTCTCACTGACTTGTGTAGCAGAGCTCCTCACAGTGATGGTAATAGGAGGTACTTAGTGATCATACCTGTGTGTGACATTCCTCTCACTGACTTGTGTAGCAAAGCTCCTCACAGTGATGGTAATAGGAGGTACTTAGTGATCATACCTGTGTGACATTCCTCTCACTGACTTGTGTAGCAGAGCTCCTCACAGTGATGGTAATAGGAGGTACTTAGTGATCATACCTGTGTGTGACATTCCTCTCACTGACTTGTGTAGCAGAGCTCCTCACAGTGATGGTAATAGGACGCTCTTAGTAATTCTGTGTTCCTGCAGCTTGCCTTTGCTCCTGACAGACGGTCGGCGCCGGTGGGATTGACGACACAGCCCCTTACACAGCAGGGTCTGCAAGGCAAAACCGTGAGTGAGCTCTTTTCTCTACTAACCTAAATCTTCCTAATGTCGCTCCTGCCCTGATGGTCTCCTGACCGCATAGATAGGGAAACGTTCTCAATAATAATGTGATCTGAGCTTATAGTCGCTTCTCTGTCTATTGGATCTAATATCAGATTTTATCTCATTATTGTGGAATCGCTGGAAGGTGAGTACAGATCTGCGTTAGACAAGACCGACCCAAGGCCTGTAAAGGAATTATATAGATTTCTCCTTTTAAAGCGTTGTCAGCTGGGGATTATTGTTAACCGTACATAGCACCTACATATTCTGTAGTGCTGTAGACGATGCTCCCATTACTTACTGCCTCACTGGACTTACACTCTAATTCTCTGCTGCACACACACGACCATGGGGGGACGACACACGGATCCCACACGGACAAGGATCCCACTCTGCTGTGTTTATGTAAATAGAAAGTGGATTGTAGACGGTTCGGTGGAATCAGGAGATATTACTAACATTGACCACAGCAACCAATCAGCCATTGACTTTTATTTGTGTATTGCAGGTAGAAATTGAAAGCTGGGATGTGATTGGTTGGTGTTGATAATAATTGGACGTTTTGTTTGGAGATAAATTACCATGTCTTCTAAATAGCAGCACAATCATATATAGTATTTCATATAATATCCAGCTCCTGCATGTACACACAGCGTTAAATATAAGCTTACATATATGGCGGATGAGTGTTTATATATAGGTGTGTATAATATATATATATATATTATACCGGTTGAACGCAGACCAGCTCCTGGGCACACTCCAACATCCGAACACACAGACATTGCACTGCTCCATCTAGTGGTGGCCCATGGCAGGTGCCCTGCACCTACCTGTATTGTTAAGTACGGTCTTCTTATTCAGTTTTGGGTAGATGTGGACTGGAAGCTGCTGAGCCGAAATATCAGGGTCAGTAATCACTGGGACATAATCTGCACATACGCAAGACCAGCGCAGGACATGGAGTGCTTTTATAGCCAATATTCGGATGTATTTCCCCCAGGGAGCAGAAATGATCTGACAGCCCGTATAATGGGTTCTAGAATATAAACGTTCAGCTCCCTCCTGTCTAGCTGGTATTTAGGAGTATCGATGTGATTTATGTAGAGAGAGGATTATTGTGTATCAGACAGCGGCATTTCTCATGACCCCCCTCCCCCCACCCTCCCATCATTGTGAGAATAAAGATACCAATGATTTATTCCTTTCAGTTCCTGAATCCCTGCCCTGTGGGTATTACATATAGCACAATGTAACCAATAATAATGACGTCACTTCGGATGAGGTCGGGATCTGATGCTGCTGCGGATACATCTTAGGCTGGGGTTAACTTACATTACCTTCTTTGGCTTATTTATGCTGCACTCCAGCCTGAGGAGCTGACACTCTTATTAATCAAACTGCGGAGACAGCAAGCTGAGCTGAGCAGTATCCGGGAACACACCTTAACGCAACTTCTGCATCTAAAGCAATCCTGCAGCCAAAAGGTCAGCAATGTACTACTGAGCAATTGTCCCTTCATCACACATGTACTGTAACCTGTCACCTGCCTGCAATGTACTACTGAGCAATTGTCCCTTCATTACACATGTATTGTAGCCTGTCGCATATCAGCAATGTACTACTGAGCAATTGTCCCTTCATTACACATGTATTGTAGCCTGTCGCATATCAGCAATGTACTACTGAGCAATTGTCCCATCCTCATATATGTAGTGTAACCTGTCACCTGCCTGCAATGTACTACTGAGCAATTGTCCCTTCATTACACATGTATTGTATCCTGTCGCATATCAGCAATGTACTACTGAGCAATTGTCCCATCCTCATATATGTAGTGTAACCTGTCACCTGCCAGCAATGTACTACTGAGCAATTGTCCCTTCATTACACATGTTTTGTAGCCTGTCGCATATCAGCAATGTACTACTGAGCAATTGTCCCATCCTCATATATGTAGTGTAACCTGTAACCTGCCAGCAATGTACTACGTACTGCTGAGCAATTGTCCCATCCTCATACATGTACTGTACCCAGTCACATGTCTTCTTGTCATGATTCCTTGTGTAACATGAGGACAATTCCTCTTCTCCATCTTGCTTCCAGCTCACAGGGGCCGTAGATTTATATCCGGGACTCACCCTTCCATACAATCATCTGTCACATGTCCCTGAGATCCAGGAAATTTCTGCTCATTGTTCTTAATATACACAGATCAGCCACAACATTAAAACCACCTGCCTAATATTGTGTAGGTCCTCCTCGTGCCACCAAAACAGCTCTGACCAGTTGAGACCTCCACAAGACCCCTGAAGGTGTCCTGTGGGATCTGGCACCAAGATATTAGCAGCAGACCCTTTAAATCCTGTAAGTTGTGAGGTGAGACCTCCGTGGGTCGGACTTGTTCTTCCAGCACATCCCACAGATGCTCGATCAGATTGAGATCTGGGGAATTTGGAGCCAAGTCAGCACCTTGTTCTCTTGTCCTGTTCCTCAAACCCTCAAACCATTCCTCCAGTGTGACAGAGCGCATTATCCTGCTGAAAGAGGCCACTGCCATCAGGGAATACCGCTGCCATGAAGGGGTGTATTTGGTCTGTAACAATGTTTAGGCCGGTGGTACGTGTCATAGTAACATCCACATGAATGCCAGGACCCAAGGTTTCCCAGCAGAACATTGCCCAGAGCATCACACTGCCTCCGCCGGCTGCCTTCTTCCCATAGTGCATCCTGGTGCCATCTCTTCCCAGGTAAATGACACACATGCACCCGGCCGTCCAATGATGTAAAAGAAAACGTGATTCATCAGACCAGATGGACTAGCCTTCGTTCCCCATGTGCATAGGTGATCCTTGGGCGCCCATGACCCTGTCTCCGGTTCACTGGTTGTCCTTCCTTGGACCACTTTAGGTAGGTACTAGCCACTGCACACTGGGAACACCCCACTAGACCGGCCGTTTTGGACATACTCTGACCCAGTCATCTAACCATCACAATTTGACCCTTGTCAAAGTCGCTCAGATACTTACGTTGGCCATTTTTCCTGCTGCCAACACATCAACTTGAAGAACTGACCGGTCACTTGCTGCCTAATATATCCCACCCCTTGTCAGCTGTCATTGTAACCAGATAATCAGTGTTATTCACTTCACTTGTCAGTGGGTTTAATGTTGTTGCTGATCATTGTATAACTAGATACATTTAGAAGCCAATTTGACAACCTGTATTAGATTTATATTGTTAAAAACGGAATGTTTTTATTGTAGTAATATTTACATATTTAGTGTTTACAGTGTGTAATATTAAACAGTCATTTATAACATTTCTGGCATACCAGGCTCATGTGACACATTGTAAACATTCACTTACGAGTGACGCCGGGTATCGGGGGGCAGACAAGTGACGCCGGGTATCTGGGGGCAGGCGACAAGTGACGCCGGGTATCGTGGGGGCAGGCGACGAGTGACGCCGGGTATCGTGGGGGCAGGCGACGAGTGACGCCGGGTATCGTGGGGGCAGGCGACGAGTGACGCCGGGTATCGTGGGGGCAGGCGACGAGTGACGCCGGGTATCGTGGGGGCAGGCGACGAGTGACGCCGGGTATCGTGGGGGCAGGCGACGAGTGACGCCGGGTATCGGGGGGGGCAGGCGGCGAGTGACGCCGGGTATCGGGGGGGGGGCAGGCGGCGAGTGACGCCGGGTATCGGGGGGGGGCAGGCGGCGAGTGACGCCGGGTATCGGGGGGGCAGGCGGCGAGTGACGCCGGGTATCGGGGGGGGGCAGGCGGCGAGTGACGCCGGGTATCGGGGGGGGCAGGCGGCGAGTGACGCCGGGTATCGGGGGGGGCAGGCGGCGAGTGACGCCGGGTATCGGGGGGGGCAGGCGGCGAGTGACGCCGGGTATCGGGGGGGGCAGGCGGCGAGTGACGCCGGGTATCGGGTGGGCAGGCGGCGAGTGACGCCGGGTATCGGGGGGGGGGGGGCAGGCGCCGAGGGGTCGCCGGGCATCGGGGGCAGGCGACGAGGGGTCCGCCGGGCATCGGGGGGGAGGGTGAGGGGTTTAGGCGCCGAGGGGCAGATCTTGGTTTTGTATATTGTATAAAACAATGTAGAACAACTGTACTATATGTCTTACACACTGCTCTGTCCTCTCTTTCTTCTTTAATGCTGCTGCTGCTAGAATGAGATTCTCTCACATCATCTTCAAAGGAACCTCATCTATGTGGACGACCAGGTGGGATTTGGAAGGTTTTTCTGTGCATTTGCAGAGTTTAGATTAGATTCTGTGACCTGAACTTGAACTGATTCTGTGCCTGACAAGAATTCTTATTTCATTTATCCTTCAAAAGAAACGTAAAGAAATAAGGAGTACTTTATCTTTCTGGATTTCCAATATTTTCCTGTTTTCTTCACTATTGCCCCTTGAAATCACATCTGCAATATTGTCCATTATTCGTTTATTCCACCAGGTATTCAAGTTCCTGAGTAATGTCATTGGGAGAAGCAGTATTTCAGTGCCCCTTTGGTCGCAGATAGGACTTTCTGAGAGGTGTAAATTTATGACGGGAACTCGGTGGCCTAAATGTACAAAACAGGAGATTGTATGACCCTAAAACCAAAGTTATAATAATATGTATATAATATGCTAATACTCTGCGTCTTCTGAGGTTGTGGTCTCGCAGCAGCTGATGCAGGTCTTAGAGTATCCGTTGTCTTAGGCATGGTAACTGGATGATGTTCTCACCACCGTTCCTGGCTCATGTTCTTAGCTCTAGTGGGAGAAATAAAGCTCAGCACTAGATGTATAATGGTTGAAATAGAATATTATCACTTAGCATTCTAAAGATATTTAACACAATTATAGCTAGTTAGTTTTTATATTTTTAGTTTTCTAGAGCTGGGATGTTGGAGGAAGGGATTGGTAAAACTCCTGGTGATATTTGAATCTAATGATGGAAACCACATCCCAATGCCATATATTGGAGGATTGTTAGGTTTGTGTAACTATGATTGTGCACTAAACTGTGTGCTCCTCCATGTTTGACATAGATGAAAGACAATGACCCGTTAATCAGCATGGTTCACACTATGATTGAGAACTCTGCGCTTAGACCACATCTGTACCAGCAAGTAAGCTCATAGACTCCATCTGCCATGTCTATCCTGATGACCTCAGCCGCCGGTTCCCGCTCCGTCCGCCACACCATCCGCCACCCCCTCCTTTCTCCCTTCGCCACACCATCCGCCAGCCGTCCCACTCCCTCCGCCTACACCATCCGCCGGCCCTCCCACTCCCTCCGCTGGCCCCCGCTCCTTCTGCCACACCATCTACTGCCCTCCCCGTGCCCTCTTCCACATCATTCGCGCCCCCCCCCCCTTTCTCCCTCCGCCTACACCACCCCGCCGGCCCTCCCGCTCCCTCCGCCTACACCATCCGCTGGCCCTCCCGCTCCCTCCGCCTACACCATCCTCCGGCCCTTCCCCCTCCCTCCACCGGCCCCCGCTCCTTCCGCCACACCATCTGCTGCCCTCCCCGTGCCCTCTTCCACACCATTCGCCCCCCCCCTTTCTCCCTCCGCCTACACCATCCCTCCGGCCCTCCCGCTCCATCCGCCGGCCCTCCCGCTCCCTCCACCTACACCATCCGCCGGCCCTCCCGCTCCCTCCACCTACACCATCCGCCGGCCCTCTCGCTCCCTCCGCCTACACCATCCGCCGGCCCTCTCGCTCCCTCCGCCTACACCATCCGCCGGCCCTCCCGCTCCCTCCGCCTACACCATCCGCCGGCCCTCCCGCTCCCTCCGCCTACACCATCCGCCGGCCCTCCCGCTCCCTCCGCCTACACCATCCGCCGGCCCTCCCGCTCCCTCCGCCTACACCATCCGCCGGCCCTCCCGCTCCCTCCGCCTACACCATCCGCCGGCCCTCCCGCTCCCTCCGCCTACACCATCCGCCGGCCCTCCCGCTCCCTCCGCCTACACCATCCGCCGGCCCTCCCGCTCCCTCCGCCTACACCATCCGCCGGCCCTCCCGCTCCCTCCGCCTACACCATCCGCCGGCCCTCTCGCTCCCTCCGCCTACACCATCCGCCGGCCCTCCCGCTCCCTCCGCCTACACCATTCGCCGGCCCTCCCGCTCCCTCCGCCTACACCATTCGCCAGCCTCACTGTGCTTTATTGTGAGATGAGCTCTTCACGATCACTTTTATTTTTGCCTCTCTTCTGTGTTTGGAAACTTCATTCCCGCACAAGTAATGGCTGTTGGCTTTTGTCTTTGTCATTGCAGTGTACACTAATGTTGTTCATTTATTAGGTGTCAAAGATTCCGTAGCGCCGTATACAGGAAGCAAATCACACGTAGATGAGGTAATACAGATAAGTAGCACAGATGAGTGTGAGTGAGGCTATGGGGGACTCTCACAGAGTGCGGCAACAGATGTAACGGGGTGTACGAGGGAGTCAGACAGTAGACAGATGTGGGACAATAGGCAGAGAGGACCCTGCCCGTGAGAGTCATCAGTATCTGCAGTGCTGTGTCCAGAATCCATTATATATGATCAGGTATCCACAGGCTTGGATACCTGTGTTATCTGCACCTTTATACCAGAGCATTAGTGGTGCTCAGGGTAAAAGTGCTGCCGCTTTGTACATACTGATCTGAATTAAGCATCTGGGTCCTAATGTGGAATAAATGCGTTGATTTGGTCATAGGAGCGGAGCAGCCAGATCTGGACCAGACATCTCAATCCTACAGGACACAGTGTGGTTAGAAGATATCGGAGCTTACGGTCCAGTGCGCTCAATACTAGTGCGAATCCTCGTCTGAACGGTTGCCATCAAATGTGTCTTTACTCCCATCATTCGCTACTTCCCAGCCTGTTCCCCATCTGGTGATAAATGTAGAGAGACGGGTGAGCGCCGTGTGAGCGCTTCTGTCACCACATATGTGCGCGGCCGACACCTTTTTTTTCCTCTGTATTTCTAGTGTCTGTGCCGGGTTATGATGCAATTCTCTTACTTTGATCGTGATATAAATAATAGCTATGAATTTTCTGTAGTATAAAAGAAAATATTGTTTTAGTATGAGAATTATTTCTCTTTGTCTTTCATGATTCCGTTGCTCAGTTGACAGAGACCGGACAGATTGCACTATACTCCCTGGATGCATCTGTAAGACATTGGGATAAAAAAACAGGGATTGTAATGATGGGCGATGTGTCCAACAAGTCGTCCTAGTCTGTATTGTAACGTGACCGTGAGTGGAGTGTGATAGATTATAAAATGATGAGTCTACACCACAACATAGTAACATAGTTGATGAGGTTGAAAAAAGACACTAGTCCATCAAGCTCATCCTATTCAGATCTCCTTCCTCTTATATTAGAAATTGATCCAGGAAACCTCCATTTCTGTGGGTAAAATCCCTCCTGACCCAATATTGCAGTCCTATTTCTCCCTGGATCCTCTACTGTTCTTCATTTGAATTAATGATCATATCCCTAGATGTCCTTTACCGCTAAAAATTTGTCCGACCCTTTCTTAAACATATGAATTGAATCACAACCTTCCCAGGCAGTGAATTCCATATCTTGACTGCCCTTACTGTAAAGAACCCCTTCCTTTGGCAGTTGTGAAACTTCCTCTCCTCTAACCTTAGGGGGTGACCGTGTGTCCTGTGTACAGTCCTTGGGGTAAAATGATGCTATGAACGTTCTCTGTATTGACCCCTAATGTATTTGTACATAGTAATCATATCTCCTCTTAGACGCCTCTTTTCTAAAGTAAACATGTCTAAACTGGCTAACCTTTCCTCATAACTTAATGACTCCATACCCTTTATCAATTTTGTCGCCCTTCTCTGAACCCTTTCTAGTTCCAAAACGTCTTTTTTATAGAGTGGTGCCCAGAACTGTGCTGCATATTCAAGATGAGGTCTTACCAACGATTTATACAGTGGCAAAATTACACTGTCTTCCCTGGCATCTATGCCCCTTTTTATGTCTGCCAATACTTTATTGACCCTTGCAGCTGTTTGGTGCATTTTAGTACCATGTAATCTCAGCCTTGGTGGCAGTGGCGATACTGGATAATGAATATTGCGTATAATCTATGTAGAGTAGTTTCTCAGCTCCTCACAAACATCTCCCATAATGATTTTTGCAGTATGGAAATCATTGTGCTGCTTCCTGGACACGAGATGTAGACGAAGGTTGAAACTCGTCTGCTGCAGTCGGCTTTGAGTGTAGGCCAACCAGGGTTTCTTTTATATCTGGAGAAAAGTGTCAGAATTGGGATATTTTCGGGTCTGTAAATGACCACATTAGATCTCATTGCCTCCTTGTAAGACGTTATCTGTGTGGCTGGTTCATTTTCCATTCTGCTAATGTGTTGTGTGGTGGAGCAAGCAATCATCATATTGTCCATCAGATGGATTTCTGGCCAGATTCCTAGGTGTCTGCTGATCCTGATCTTCTCTTTCTAGATGAGCCAGGAGGACTGCAGACCAACAGCGTATAAACACCGGACTGAAGAGGTGGACATAGATGTGAGTATTACAGCTGTAATCTATTAGAGCAGCTCCCACTGCCCCGGAGGAACCGTGTGAGTCACGGGGGCAGTAAGCTGCACAGCCGGTGCTGGGTCTCTGTGTTTATGGGTATTTTCTTTTGATTTGTGGATTACGTGGATGTAAATCACCTCAATCTTCAGCGTAGATGCTGCCCCAGAGATACATGAAGGAGGATAGGTAGACAATGACCAGACTGATAATAGATTCCCTGGCTGAGCAGGACACAGATCTATATTGTTTAGATTTGTTGCTCCCCATAATGACGTTTTGCCAGTGGCGGTATCCAGGGCACACAGCTGCGGTGACTTCTCTGCTGACATCTGTGTTTCTTCACAGGCCAAACTGAGCAGTTTATGTGAACAAGACAAAGTGGTTCAAGCCTTGGAGCAGAAACTGCAGCAGTTACACAAAGAGAAGGTAAGAGCGCCACCTAGCTGTGCTTCACGTGTCTGCAGCCTGCTTGTACACTGGCTTATTAACCCTTTCTGACCTTCTAGTACACCCTGGAACAAGCTCTTCTCTCCGCCAGTCAGGAGATTGAGATGAACGCAGACAACCTGGCCGCTATACAGAGCGTTGTGCTGCAGAGGGACGAGCTGCAGAACGGGCTGCTTAGTACATGCCGAGAGGTGTCGCGCGCTACAGCGGTACGTGGCGTTCATCTCCTCTGTTACAGGATTGGGGCGTTGTGTGTGATATCAGTCTATCCCGCTGCATTGTGTTGTTGTCTCTTTGTGTGTGTGACATTGTCTCGCCTCATTCTTTCTGCTCTATGTAGGAGCTGGAACGGTCTTGGAGAGAATATGACAAGTTAGAGCGAGATGTGACCACCGCAAGGAACCAGATGCAGGAACGTCTAGAGAGACTGGGAGAGGTCCAGGTATGACCATGTGATATACGTAGCGCACCTTTACCTGTATTACCTGTATATATGTTTTCTAAGAGTGGTGGTGGCTTTCTACATTTATTTTGCTCTTCAATACTGTTAGAATGATGACTGTTGCTATTTCTTGGTATTTTCCTCCAGGGTTTTTGTTCTGTTTTATGCCCGTTGTCCAGGGACTCTGTTGTTATATAATTTATCCCCATTTGTTTTCTTCACGTACAGTCCATGTCCTGCGTTAATGGAGACGACAGTATTTCAGAATGTAGGATCCTCTGTTCTATGCACAATTATATAGATATTCAGTGTGCAGTACGGATTGTAAATGTCACATTAACATTGACTACCTTCATAATAATAATAATAATAATAATCATATTGCATGTCTAGACGGAATCGGCGGGTATACAGCGGGCACAGATGCAGAAAGAGATCTGGCGGATTCAAGACGTGATGGAAGGACTGAGTAAACACAAGCAGCAGAGAGCTGTAACAGAGACAGGTGCCCTCCTAGAACCCTCTATATTACCCACTACCGAGCCGGTGTCTGTTTTATGCTGTCGTTATTACATCTCTATCCCATTACCGTGTACTACCAAGCCGGTGTCTGTGTTCTATGCTGAAGTTATTCCCTCTATATCCCATTACCATGTACTACCGAGCCGGTGTCTGTTCTATGCTGAAGTTATTCCCTCTATATCCCACTACCGTGTACTACCGAGCCGGTGTCTGTTCTATGCTGTCGTTATTCCCTCTATATCCCATTACCGTGTACTACCGAGCCGGTGTCTGTGTTCTATGCTGTCGTTATTCCCTCTATATCCCATTACCGTGTACTACCGAGCCGGTGTCTGTGTTCTATGCTGTCGTTATTCCCTCTATATCCCATTACCGTGTACTACCGAGCCGGTGTCTGTGTTCTATGCTGTCGTTATTCCCTCTATATCCCATTACCGTGTACTACCGAGCCGGTGTCTGTTCTATGCTGTCGTTATTCCCTCTATATCCCATTACCGTGTACTACCGAGCCGGTGTCTGTGTTCTATGCTGTCGTTATTCCCTCTATATCCCATTACCGTGTACTACCGAGCCGGTGTCTGTGTTCTATGCTGTCGTTATTCCCTCTATATCCCATTACCGTGTACTACCGAGCCGGTGTCTGTGTTCTATGCTGAAGTTATTCCCTCTCTATCCCATTACCGTGTACTACCGAGCCGGTGTCTGTGTTCTATGCTGTCGTTATTCCCTCTATCCCACTACCGTGTACTACCGAGCTGGTGTCTGTTCTATGCTGAAGTTATTCCCTCTCTATCCCATTACCGTGTACTACCGAGCCGGTGTCTGTGTTCTATGCTGTCGTTATTCCCTCTATATCCCATTACCGTGTACTACCGAGCCGGTGTCTGTTCTATGCTGTGGTTATTACCTCTATATCCCATTACTGTGTACTACCGAGCCGGTGTCTGTTCTATGCTGTCGCTATTCCCTCTATATCCAATTACCGTGTACTACCGAGCCGGTGTCTGTTCTATGCTGTCGTTATTCCCTCTATATCCCATTACCATGTACTACCGAGCCGGTGTCTGTGTTCTATGCTGTCGTTATTCCCTCTATATCCCATTACCGTGTACTACCGAGTCGGTGTCTGTTCTATGCTGAAGTTATTCCCTCTCTATCCCATTACCGTGTACTACCGAGCCGGTGTCTGTGTTCTATGCTGTCGTTATTCCCTCTCTATCCCATTACCGTGTACTACCGAGCCGGTGTCTGTGTTCTATGCTGTCGTTATTCCCTCTATCCCATTACCGTGTACTACCGAGCCGGTGTCTGTGTTCTATGCTGAAGTTATTCCCTCTATATCCCATTACCATGTACTACCGAGCCGTTGTCTGTTCTATGCTGAAGTTATTCCCTCTATCCCACTACCGTGTACTACCGAGCCGGTGTCTGTGTTCTATGCTGAAGTTATTCCCTCTATATCCCACTACCGTGTACTACCGAGCCGGTGTCTGTTCTATGCTGTCGTTATTCCCTCTATATCCCATTACCGTGTACTACCGAGCCGGTGTCTGTGTTCTATGCTGTCGTTATTCCCTCTATATCCCATTACCGTGTACTACCGAGCCGGTGTCTGTGTTCTATGCTGTCGTTATTCCCTCTATATCCCATTACCGTGTACTACCGAGCCGGTGTCTGTTCTATGCTGTCGTTATTCCCTCTATATCCCATTACCGTGTACTACCGAGCCGGTGTCTGTGTTCTATGCTGTCGTTATTCCCTCTATATCCCATTACCGTGTACTACCGAGCCGGTGTCTGTGTTCTATGCTGAAGTTATTCCCTCTCTATCCCATTACCGTGTACTACCGAGCCGGTGTCTGTGTTCTATGCTGTCGTTATTCCCTCTATCCCATTACCATGTACTACCGAGCCGGTGTCTGTGTTCTATGCTGAAGTTATTCCCTCTATATCCCATTACCGTGTACTACCGAGCCGGTGTCTGTGTTCTATGCTGTCGTTATTCCCTCTATCCCACTACCGTGTACTACCGAGCCGGTGTCTGTTTTATGCTGTCGTTATTCCCTCTATATCCCATTACCGTGTACTACCGAGCCGGTGTCTGTTTTATGCTGTCGTTATTCCCTCTATCCCACTACCGTGTACTACCGAGCCGGTGTCTGTTCTATGCTGAAGTTATTCCCTCTATATCCCATTACCGTGTACTACCGAGCCGGTGTCTGTGTTCTATGCTGTCGTTATTCCCTCTATCCCACTACCGTGTACTACCGAGCCGGTGTCTGTTTTATGCTGTCGTTATTCCCTCTATATCCCATTACCGTGTACTACCGAGCCGGTGTCTGTTTTATGCTGTCGTTATTCCCTCTATCCCACTACCGTGTACTACCGAGCCGGTGTCTGTTCTATGCTGAAGTTATTCCCTCTCTATCCCATTACCGTGTACTACCGAGCCGGTGTCTGTTCTATGCTGTCGTTATTCCCTCTATATCCCATTACCGTGTACTACCGAGCCGGTGTCTGTGTTCTATGCTGTCGTTATTCCCTCTATATCCCATTACCGTGTACTACCGAGCCGGTGTCTGTGTTCTATGCTGTCGTTATTCCCTCTATATCCCATTACCGTGTACTACCGAGCCGGTGTCTGTTCTATGCTGTCGTTATTCCCTCTATATCCCATTACCGTGTACTACCGAGCTGGTGTCTGTTCTATGCTGAAGTTATTCCCTCTCTATCCCATTACCGTGTACCACCGAGCCGGTGTCTGTGTTCTATGCTGTCGTTATTCCCTCTATATCCCATTACCGTGTACTACCGAGCCGGTGTCTGTTCTATGCTGTGGTTATTACCTCTATATCCCATTACCGTGTACTACCGAGCCGGTGTCTGTTCTATGCTGTCGCTATTCCCTCTATATCCAATTACCGTGTACTACCGAGCCGGTGTCTGTTCTATGCTGTCGTTATTCCCTCTATATCCCATTACCATGTACTACCGAGCCGGTGTCTGTGTTCTATGCTGTCGTTATTCCCTCTATATCCCATTACCGTGTACTACCGAGCCGGTGTCTGTTCTATGCTGAAGTTATTCCCTCTCTATCCCATTACCGTGTACTACCGAGCCGGTGTCTGTGTTCTATGCTGTCGTTATTCCCTCTCTATCCCATTACCGTGTACTACCGAGCCGGTGTCTGTGTTCTATGCTGTCGTTATTCCCTCTATCCCATTACCGTGTACTACCGAGCCGGTGTCTGTGTTCTATGCTGAAGTTATTCCCTCTATATCCCATTACCATGTACTACCGAGCCGTTGTCTGTTCTATGCTGAAGTTATTCCCTCTATCCCACTACCGTGTACTACCGAGCCGGTGTCTGTGTTCTATGCTGAAGTTATTCCCTCTATATCCCACTACCGTGTACTACCGAGCCGGTGTCTGTTCTATGCTGTCGTTATTCCCTCTATATCCCATTACAGTGTACTACCGAGCCGGTGTCTGTGTTCTATGCTGTCGTTATTCCCTCTATATCCCATTACCGTGTACTACCGAGCCGGTGTCTGTTCTATGCTGTGGTTATTACCTCTATATCCCATTACTGTGTACTACCGAGCCGGTGTCTGTTCTATGCTGTCGCTATTCCCTCTATATCCAATTACCGTGTACTACCGAGCCGGTGTCTGTTCTATGCTGTGGTTATTACCTCTATATCCCATTACCGTGTACTACCGAGCCGGTGTCTGTTCTATGCTGTGGTTATTACCTCTATATTTACATGTCATCACTGGTATAATCACTCGTATCTTTCTCTCGGACCTTTCCTATTTGTAGACTTATTATGTAGTATAGTGATACATTTGTGTCCCATCGGCTGTTTCACCTGACATTGTATTGCACAGTTATTGCTGATAATCATTCTCTGATCCTTAACAGGTAATTCTGACACAAACTTATTTTCTTCAGGGAAGAACACGAGTGAGGTAAGTGATGTAATGAGTGGTATCAATAAAGAAAACGTGTTTATTTATAGCCTTTAATGCAGGTGGTTTGTTTTCCTTTGCTCTGATTTGCAGCGTTAGACGGGATTAGTACTTAGTGAGTATATAATATATTAGTAGGTAGGATATTCTCTCAGTATCAGCTTATTATGTCCATCTTTGTATGAGACCTCTAAGGAACATGTAAGAAATGTTTCACTCACTATAATCACATGGAAACCTCTTTATAACTTCATGTTACATTGTAACAATTTACAGAGATTCTGGGCTGGTTTACAGAACCTAGTACAATGGGGGCTCTGTATGACTCGCTGCCCCTCTTATACTGCACCTGGATAACTTAAACAGAAAACCCCTTATGGATTTACTGTATTAGTGATCATGGGGTCAGTTGTGGGGAAGGTAAAATATTTTGTTGTAGATATTAATCCCACGCAGGAAGTGGCTCCGTTGTCAAACTGGTAAAAAAAAATAAATGTCCAAAACTTTGTTATGGGAATAATGTATTTTTAATGATCTGTTAATGTGAAGTGTGGACGTCTCAGTCATTGGTCAGACACAGAATGAGCCAGAGTTGTAAGGTAAATGTGTGTCCTGTTCTGCAATCTCCAGGAAGAGGAGCTAGTTCCACCACGTCCACCACTCCCTCGGTCCTATGACTTTTCCGATCCAGCTCCCCCTCTTCCCTATTTACCCAGTGATAGCAGCTCGTCCGTGCTGTGTTATAGCAGGGGCCCCGTACACCTCCCAGATGACAAGACCACTCATCATGGCCAAGTTTATCAAAGAAACGGATCCTATTGTGTAAGGGACAGAAATGGCCACAATCCCTCTGTAGTGTTCATCGCCATCTCTCCATTCAAACCTCTTCATATTTATGCTGCATGGATTGTATCCTGTGCTCTTGTTTCTCATTACGTTTTGTCATACTTGGTATGGGTTTTATGTTTCTTAATCAGCGAGGTCTTTTATAACGCCAACTGCTGCTAGTGGATTATTTGTCCTCCACAAACTGTAAAATGTAACTAAAAATGTGAGGATCACCACACAACGATTTTGTCTTCCAATGGCTGTGGCCGCGTTATCTATGAAATGGTTAAAGGGATTAAGGAGGTTGTCTCCTAGAATTTTACACCTCAACTACCTCCAATGAATATGTTTGAGGTGAACCCTTTGGCTTTATGGATTATTCACCCACTGGAGGTAGCTAAGAATACATAGGTTAGATTGCTTGTTGGTGTCGCTAAGGTGGACTCAGAGTAGATGGTAAGTGGATGTTGTTGATGTAGATACATGAAATAGTCTGAAACATTCTCCCAGTGAAGGTGGTTGAGGTGGCCCCAAGGAAAATTCACCCAGTGTTAGGAGATTTGGTTGGCTCCGTGGAAGATTCACCCAGTGTTAGGAGATTTGGTTGGCTCCGTGGAAGATTCACCCAGTGTTAGGTAGTTTAGGTGGCCCCGTGGAAGATTCACCCAGTGTTAGGTGGTTTAGGTGGCCCCGTGGAAGATTCACCCAGTGTTAGGTGGTTTAGGTGGCCCCGTGGAAGATTCACCCAGTGTTAGGTGGTTTAGGTGGCCCCGTGGAAGATTCACCCAGTGTTAGGTGGTTTAGGTGGCCCCGTGGAAGATTCACCCAGTGTTAGGTAGTTTAGGTGGCCCCGTGGAAGATTCACCCAGTGTTAGGTGGTTTAGGTGGCCCCGTGGAAGATTCACCCAGTGTTAGGTGGTTTAGGTGGCCCCGTGGAAGATTCACCCAGTGTTAGGTGGTTCTGTAGGATATTGACCAACTGTAGGTGATTGAGGTGGATTTCTGTGAGTACTTGTTCTTGTCTTCATTGAATACCATCATTTGCATCACATGAGTGTTGCTACTGTTGTGTTGATTTGGGGTTAGTCACAGAGAAGATTGTGTTTCACTTCCATTTCCCCCCATCTTTTGTCTGTTGTATGAGAATTACTTAGTTAATGTTTTGTTCTAGGGACCAGATTACAGATTGTACAAAAGCGAGCCAGAGCTGACCACTGTGGCCGAAGTGGACGAGTCAAACGGTGAAGACAAGACTGACCTAACGTTGGACATGGAGACCTCATCCAGCAACAAAGGTTTGTGACTTTATCACATAAGCAGTGAAATATAGATACCTGACGGGAACAATATCCTAGAAAATAAACTTTCATATTAAATGAAGTATATTTTGCTTTTACTCACTATTGACCAAGTTTTATAACACAGTGAAATCTGTATTCTCACCATGTAATTACACATTATCACCTTGTATCCACTGGACTCTTAGAGACCTGTTAGTTCAGGACACATGTATGGGCAATCCATATATATCAGCAGGAGAGCCGTTATCTACAACCTCACATCCTTAATCGCATTATGATTCTTTTCTATTTACTTCCAGGCATTGGGGACTAGGAATGAGAATATGAAATGCGTTAAAGGCTAATTGAGATAAAACAAACCACAGTGCAGATGGAAGGTGGGGGGATCATCCTTGACATCTCCACGTTAATCTTAGCAGGAGAAAGGATTTACTGCTCATGACTGTTTGATTTATCACTGTAGACACATTATATATTATCTGTGCATTGTATAGAACAACAAGACGCTGACCGGGCAGTTCTCATTGTATGTAGGTTCACACTTCCCTGTGGGAGTTGTCCCTCCAAGAACCAAATCTCCCCCACTCGAATCTACCACAATAGCATCTTATGTCACCTTACGGAAGAACAAGAAACTGGAGACCAAATCGGTGAGTTTATATCTCCAGCTGCGTTAACCAATTAATCCTTCTTCAATAACTGGGCTCTGTCAGGTGACCTGGAGGTCCCGTCCCCCCGCAGAGGTCCCGTCCCCCCGCAGAGGTCCCGTCCCCCCGCAGAGGTCCCGTCCCCCCGCAGAGGTCCCGTCCCCCCGCAGAGGTCCCGTCCCCCCGCAGAGGTCCCGTCCAACATTATTTTTTAATAACTTTTTCTGAAAAATATAGTTTATACTGATTTTATATGCTGTATGTTGTATGCATATACAATGTAGACATGACTTTTTCCTTTTATTCCTTTTTCGTCTGGCTGAAAGGAGAGGCCCCGGAGCGCCGTGGAACATCTTTGTATAACTGAGAGCCCCCGACCACGCATGTCACTGAGAGAGCAGCTGGAAAGGATGCGCAGACATCAGGCAGCTTGTCTCAAAGAGAAGAAAAAGGGGTTCAGTATTCCTGTGTTCACTGACCAATCGCCATCACAAATCCCTTCCTTCTCTAGGGAAAACTCTGAACAACTAACTCAGGTACAGTAAGTGGGTCCTTGTATAACTGACCCAAGTACAAGACGTAGATCCATGTCAATCTGACCCAAGTACAAGGCGTAGATCCATGTCAATCCATCACAGGTAGAGGAAGTAGATCCTTGACCCAAGTACAGGACGTAGATTCATGTCAATCTGACCCCAAGTACAAGAAATAAATTGACATCCATCTGACCAAGGTACAGGAGGTCACTCCATGTCAAACTGTCACAGGTAGATCCATGTATAACTGATCCAAGTACAGGAACTAGATCCATGTCAATCTGACCCAAGTACAAGACGTAGATCCATGTCCGTCTGACCCAAGTACAAGGCGTAGATCCATGTCCGTCTGACCCAAGTACAAGGCGTAGATCCATGTCCGTCTGACCCAAGTACAAGGCGTAGATCCATGTCCGTCTGACCCAAGTACAAGGCGTAGATCCATGTCCGTCTGACCCAAGCACAAGGCGTAGATCCATGTCCGTCTGACCCAAGTACAAGGCGTAGATCCATGTCCGTCTGACCCAAGTACAAGGCGTAGATCCATGTCCGTCTGACCCAAGTAGAAGGCGTAGATCCATGTCCGTCTGACCCAAGTAGAAGGCGTAGATCCATGTCCGTCTGACCCAAGTAGAAGGCGTAGATCCATGTCCGTCTGACCCAAGTAGAAGGCGTAGATCCATGTCCGTCTGACCCAAGTAGAAGGCGTAGATCCATGTCCGTCTGACCCAAGTAGAAGGCGTAGATCCATGTCCGTCTGACCCAAGTAGAAGGCGTAGATCCATGTCCGTCTGACCCAAGTAGAAGGCGTAGATCCATGTCCGTCTGACCCAAGTAGAAGGCGTAGATCCATGTCCGTCTGACCCAAGTAGAAGGCGTAGATCCATGTCCGTCTGACCCAAGTAGAAGGCGTAGATCCATGTCCGTCTGACCCAAGTAGAAGGCGTAGATCCATGTCCGTCTGACCCAAGTAGAAGGCGTAGATCCATGTCCGTCTGACCCAAGTAGAAGGCGTAGATCCATGTCCGTCTGACCCAAGTAGAAGGCGTAGATCCATGTCCGTCTGACCCAAGTACAAGGCGTAGATCCATGTCCGTCTGACCCAAGTACAAGGCGTAGATCCATGTCCGTCTGACCCAAGTACAAGGCGCAGATCCATATCCGTCTGACCCAAGTACAAGGCGCAGATCCATGTCCGTCTGACCCAAGCACAAGGCGCAGATCCATGTCCGTCTGACCCAAGCACAAGGCGTAGATCCATGTCCGTCTGACCCAAGCACAAGGCGTAGATCCATGTCCGTCTGACCCAAGCACAAGGCGTAGATCCATGTCCGTCTGACCCAAGCACAAGGCGTAGATCCATGTCCGTCTGACCCAAGCACAAGGCGTAGATCCATGTCCGTCTGACCCAAGCACAAGGCGTAGATCCATGTCCGTCTGACCCAAGCACAAGGCGTAGATCCATGTCCGTCTGACCCAAGCACAAGGCGTAGATCCATGTCCGTCTGACCCAAGCACAAGGCGTAGATCCATGTCCGTCTGACCCAAGCACAAGGCGTAGATCCATGTCCGTCTGACCCAAGCACAAGGCGTAGATCCATGTAAAACTGATTCAAGTATAATTCCTAGATTTAGGTCTCACAAATGGAGGCGGAATATGTCTATCAGACAGAACTTGGGGTCTAGTGCCCATCAGTTAAACTTCCTAATAAGGTTACGTATGGTGGAAACGGGAACATCAAGCTCTCTAGAGAGATTACTTGTGGTCTACACGGGAAGGCGTCTGAATGCAGAGGTTACAAAGATGTGTACCGGGCTTCAATGTGTAGTGATTTTGAGAAAATAGAGCAATGGATTAAAGAGCGGAATCTTAAATATAATACATCAGAATGCAAAATAATAGATGTGGAAGACACAAATCTTACAGCAGGATACACAATAAATGGCGATGATATGAAGATAGCAAGCAGATTACGTGGGTTCTATAGGAAGAGGGAGACTGTATATTGTCACTTTATAGGTCACCCCGAGGCCCCATCTCCAAACAGACATTCATAAAATAGAAACCATTCAGATCATGGCAGATTACAAGATGATCATATGGCGATTTAACGAGACTTAGCCTAAATAATATAAAGGATAAACTGGGTCAGATTGGATGTACCTGTAGCTTCTTTTTTGCCATCAATTTCTGTTTCTGTGATTTTCTTAGTAAATGACTTGTTTCCTACACACTGTTCTATACGTCCCATAATGTCACCACCTCTCTCATGAGTAATGTAAGACCTAAATGTAAATAAACAGCAGTATTATCAGAAAAACAGAAACTATGAGGAGACGTGGTGGGAAAAGAAAATAATTTCTAGCTGGGCCCACAATCCCGCAGAAGTTAGCGCAGATCGGTTTTACGTGAACGGTTCTGTGAGTGCGTTCTCTGTTATCTACGAAGCGCAAATAGGTTTGTATTGTGTATCCTGTTACTGACTGATAGACTTTTTACCCGAACTTTACTAGACTATATAATTTCTACTTTGAGTATTTTGTCTAGCCCTATAAGAGCGTAATCTGGTAGTCGGGGGCTGCTGTATTGGCTGTCCCTGCATTTGGCAGTGTTATTCCCCTCACGTCTTGTTGACATTACTTACTATACTAACTCCCTTATACTGACTTCACTCCCGCCTACGGATTGTACTCTCCCCTCGCCACTACCGCACATATATACATAAACACAGGATGTAACATTGGTCTCTTATTTTTAGCATCAGAAGAAGGAGGAAAAAAAAGTATTCAGTAACATTAAAGACATTGAGAATTCTGTGCAAGAAGGAAACATTGAATCATCCACTCCAGAAATCATTAGACTGAAGGATGAGGCTGGATTGGAGGAATCTCCAGTGGTCAGTGATAAGGAGGTGGGTAGATTGTAAGAATCCCCTGTTGTTATTTATTAACTAGAGGCGGGGGGGGGGGGGGGGGTCTCTGGTGATCAACGATAAGCAGATGGGTGGAGTCAAGGACTTACCAATTAAGAAGAGGGGTGTGTGGGGGGGGTCTCCAGTGATCAGGAGATGGGGAGAGTAGAGAAATCTCCAATGATCATTGATAAGAAGGTATTGGGTGATTGGTATGGGGTTATTGATAAGGATAGGGGCGATTGGCCGACTCACCTGTGATGACGACATGAATGGAGAGGAGGAATCTCCAGTGGTCATTGATGAGGAGGAAGTGGGGGTGGTGAAATCTCGGATGGTCATTGATAAAGGTGATGGGGGGGTTAGGGAAGCCCCAGTGATATTGATTTTCTTGCCACCTGTGAATAATGACACCAAGATCGTACTCTTTTATCTACAGCCAGGAGATACGTCCGCTGTTGAGAATTCTTCCGCATCTACAAAAGATGTTGGAACAGAAGACAAAGACCCACAGCCGAGCGACACAGACTGTGTGCCAGAGCCCCATGGAAACTGGTTGGTTGCAAGTTGTACAAACATTTTATAATGCAAACACTTGTGTCTTGTGTCCTACTTCCATTTGACTTAAACTTTTTGTTTTATTTCTGTTTTCTAGCTTACAAGTTGTGACCTCTGTTCCGAAACATAGATCTGAGAACAGCCATAACAACGAGAGCACGAGAGAGGCGGAACGGAGCGGTATTCTCTTCTCGTACGACTTTTCAGCTGACACTCTGAGAAGACAGACCACATTAGAGGGTCAGTGTGTATGGTACAACATACTGGCCCCTGGAATAAGATCTAATACCCTGCCCTCTAGATGTCTGACATTGGGGAGGAGGCGGTGTGATGGGGTAACTGTAACTAGAATATTGTAGGACCTTGTAATGTAAGAAGGGTTCCGAGTAGATGTATCTATGTATAAACACCTGAACCCCCTCTACTCGCAGAAAGCATTGTGTGAGGTTACTGCTTTGTGAACACCAGTGGATGGGGGGAGTCTAAACTTTTGTGTAAGACCCCATCTGTGTGCGGCCCCTTGTCCTGGAGTTATGGTCATAGGAGAGGTAGAAGGGAGACTGCTCCAGCTAATTTCACATGTCCCATGCAGCAACTGACCATCCGCCTTAGGGCAATGTAGCTGCTCTAAGGTCTAACAAGGACACATAGAATATATCCAAGAACGGCAGGAGGGAGATCCTGGGTGTAGTGCACAAGAAAGATATATAATACCTAGCTTATTACTGTAACTAGGGAATGCTGGGACCCATTATAACGAGAGTCTTATATGTTGGGTTTTGTATGCGGATTGTTTATTGATCGGTTTCCCGGATTCTGACGTAAATACCATGAAATTATTTCCCCTTGGACGGCAACTCTGGTTTAGATCTTCTTCTTTTATTGCTTTTCCTTGTACAATGAGAGCACTGTCCATGTTATTTTCCATTCCTAAGGACCAGACTCGTTCAGTCTTAGGCTTTACCGTTCCTTCTGTGTTTTTCAGCTGGAAACCGGCTGCCTCTACCGGAATCCCCGGCATTACCAGCTCCGACCCCGCAGCCTCAGCTGACGGAGGGGACCCACTTCATGTGTGTGTGACGGGGGACATGTTTTCTTATCATGTACGTTTTCAGGACAAGTCAATACAATAATTGTGTATGGCTGGGTCTCTCAACCCATACACACTTCATCACACTTGTATGTGTCTTTGTAGCCCGATGGGACTTGGTAATATCTAGACGAGTTATCTAGACACCTCGCTCCTAAGTGACAGAATCCAGCATGTAGGATCTGGGGGTCTCGCTCATCGTTGGTGTAAGATGAAGGGTGGGAGTAGCGCATTTGGTGTTTCCTTACTTTGTATACAAGACTTATCAAACACATGGCCCCTGGTTTAGGGAAATCTTGGTGGGGTGGGGAGCTCTGTGTAATCCTTGTGTGATCTCACATTGTTCTTCTCTTACAGTCCAAACACTGCGATAACAGAAGTTCGATGTTCGAATTGTTACTGTACAGTTTCTAACCAAATTCGGAATCTCGCTACAATGTGACTTCAGATTCCCGCTTGCTGCTACGTTGTTCTTGCACATGAAGATTTAAGAGCCAAAACGGGAGATTTTTCTGCTTGGTGACGAGGAACGGTCTTTTCCGTCACCTTCCTTGTTAATCACGTTCTCTATGATTTTCATCCCTCACCAGAGTTCAGAATCACTATAATATGTTATTTTACACATTATTTGTACAAATATATATTTATATTAATATGTGCCATTTTATGTTTGGATTTTCTTCAGTTCTTAGTTACTTTGCGGTGTCCGCAGTTACTGCCGCCTCATTCTGAGAATTTCCATTTCTGCATTTTCTAAGATCTTCTTCCAGAGCAGATCAGTCCAGCAATAATGAGGCTCTTAATTCTGGTACGAGAGTGTAAAAATGTAATTATTCATTGTATAGTCATTATACAATGGTCACATCTTATGTAAGTAGAACAAAATACCAGAGTTTAAATGCAAATGTTCATAGCTCATTACTTTTATAACATGCCAAATAAATGTTGATGTTGTTTAATATCCGTGTGGACAACTCTTTACATGAGAACCTACTGCCAGGGTTCAGCAATTCATCGTCAGAGGGAACGTGTGTAACAAATGTTCCCCAATTTCCGCAAGTTTAATTTGTTTAATCTCTATACGACAGATGTTATTAAACTGAACTACCGGGTGTAATACTGAATAATGTGTAGGTGGTGCTGAGTGTCACACGTATACAGATAACATTGTCTCAGCAAACAGAAATAAAGCATTAATAAATATTAGCACAATATAAATAATTGTGATGACTAAACGTCTGGGTCAGAGTATGTCCAAAATGGCCGGTCTTGTGGGGTGTTCCCGGTATGGCGTGGTTAGTACCTACTAACAGTGGTCGAAGGAACAATCGCCTATGAAATGGCAATGGGCAATCGGCGCTGCGGAGTACTGTCGCCTTACAAATCCTAATCATAGACCAAAGGCTCATTGATGCGTGTGGTGAACGAGGGCTAGCCCATCTGGTCCAATCCTACAGAAATGCTACTGTAGCACAAATTGCTGTAAAAGTTCATGCTGGATATGATAGAAATTTGTTTGTCTGGTAAAGGTAGATTGAAAATGTTCTTTTCACTTGGGGAGGGAGTGAAGGCACTGAATGACTCTAAAGTATAATCCTCATCAAATTAAATCCATAACCCAATACAGCAAAATGAGTAATCTCTGGATTAGATATCATGATCCATCATGGCAGGATTGAAACGAAGACTTTTCATAAAATGCTGGATATAAATAGTTCATACTGTCATCCAGCACTCAAATTGGTTTACAATATAGCAGTAGAGCAGTCCATGTGAGTTAGGAGGAATTGCTCCAAATTAGATTACTAAACAGAACAAGGACTGGACAGTCTTAGATATATCATACAATTCAGAACCGAAAGAGATATATTAAAATGGGTCTAGACGCACTCACAGTATTTCAAATTGTATTATAATTGTGACAATTAAAATTAGGGAGACGGAAAGTCAGGCACAACTTAAGTGGAGACTTATATAGGGTATTAACACAATTGTGACGCCATGGGGCCTTTACCTCCAGGAGGCTGTATATGTGGAAGGTTGAACACACCGAGGGTGCGAGTGTAACGATAATGCAAATCAGACCTGATTGGTTACTACCATGTTTGGAGAGTCAGGCACGGAACACAAAATAATGTAATTGAACATCTGTTGCAATAAATCTTAATGTTCTCTTCCTCCTCGATGGCAGCACACAGTATCTGTATGACGCAACTCCACTGTGTTTTGGCAGGGGGCGGTCTCATGCAGTTTCGGGATCAATGTTTGGGTTTGTCACTTAGGGTTATGTGATCGATCTTGTACATTTCCTGGAGGACAAGGTTCTCTCTGTTCTGCCAGGAGAGGAGGTCCCATTCCTGCTGCATGAAGCTGCTGCTGCTGCAAACCATGGTTATCAGTCTTTGAATCTATACATTTCACCCAGTTTCAATCTCAGCCGTTCCATAAGTAGCTTCTCCGGAAGTGTTCAAAACCTCCACCTGGACAAGCAGTTCTTCTGGTTGTCCATGACCGTTTGTCAGTCCCTCATTTGGTGGTTAAACTGGTCACATCTCACCAAGGGTTGGTCCTTGATACAGATGCCAGTCTGTCTGGGCCGGGCACAGTCGTTGGTGTTCTCCAGTTCCAGGGTCTTTGGGCCTAGAAGGCACTGCTGCCCATCAACGTGCTGGAACTCTGGGCGATCTACAGGGCACTTGTATATGCTCGGAGGATTATGGCTGTCAAGCCCTTGAAAGTCCATTCGGACAATGCGACATCGGTAGCCTGAGCCACCGGGGGAACCTGCAGCGTTATGGCCATGTTCCTGGGATATCGCCCATTTTCATCTCAGTGGGAGGAAAACTAGGAGGCAGATTACCTAGATGATTACCTCATCTGCAACAGAGTCCATCCAGGAGAATGGTCCCTTAACGGGGACATGTTTGCCCTTCTGGTTCATTGTTTGAGTCAGCCCGAGATAATCTTAGGACATTCCATCTGAGCTTTAATGTCCCTATTTTCTGCACAAGGTTCAGGGATCCTGCCGCAAGGTACACCTGGGCTTTGTTATTATTTAAAAAAAACTGGTTCCTCTCTTGGGGGCATAGTTGGGGGTGGAGCTGTCCTCTAGACAATTTCAGATTGAAGTGCACTGACTTTAGGACCACGTACTATAACCTATTGTCACAGTGACCCCCAATGAACTAAGAGAAATGGATTTTACAGTGAATAAAAAAACAAAACCTGTTTTGCAGTCGAGGAGATGAGTCTGGGACACTCCGCCCAAAATAAATGCTACTGTAGCAAGGTTAAGATAACCACAGTCCCTTTGGAGGATGCAATGGATAAGGAGGTTTGACAGAAGATCACAGAAACTATATTTTATAGTTGACGTCAGCAGTAGCAACTGCATTTACATTTAGAACTTTTTGTGTCTGGGACAATGACCCTGAGAAATGTATACAGGACAGGATCAAGAAAAGTGGACTTAATTAATCCAGTCCCCAGTTTTTGTCCAAAGTTATTTCAAAAGTTCAAACCAATCAAGAGCTGGTCCTTTCCTTCTTCTGTTCCAATCTGAAGAGGCCTTGTACACTCTGACCCTAGTAAAAGCCATTACAATATATTTGAACACACCAATTAAACAGACGCAAATATTTTGTCTTGCCAGAAGGGACTCAAAAGAGTAAGTATAACTTAGCAACATGATAGAGATTGTATCATTGGGCTGAGAGTAAAATGGAAGTATATCCAGAGCAACCTGGAAGACAATTTGGTCAAATTCATAGCTACATTATGAGCAGAGAAAGTACAAACCAACATCAAAACTAAGTGAATTGACACAATGGAATTCCCTTCACACCTTTGCAGAACATTGCAGACTTGTAACAACCTCAGAATCAGCAGAGTGTGTCTCCTGGCATGGAGGAAGAGGAAACAGGAGAACCTAGATCCGCCACAGCTCACTGCTTGTTGTTTGGTTATGCTGGGAACAGAGAATAGCCGACCTTATTACATCTGGTGCAAATATTCTTTACTGTCTGGTCTTAAGATGACCCAAAGATTATCCCAATAGTGTCTTCTACCATTGAGATAATCACAAATAATAGTTCTCCTATATTCACTTGCACTGGCACCTTTAAAGGGTAATACTATTTTTTTCACTTGTCATATTCTGCAATAAATAATTTTGTACTTTTTTTTTTTCTTGCAATAAAACTGTTGCATTAACACTGTGGTTTATTCTGGGTATTTTACAAATATTAGTTACCGTAATAAAGGTATACGTTTATAAAGGGTAAATATGAATAGGTTCCCAACATAGATGCAAAGTGTAATAGCACAAGTCTGTGATGTGCGGATACCGCACCATGTGGGACTGGTACAGACATGACATATTTACATACACACGCCCCCCAGGTCGAGGAAGTATCGGAGGATTTTGTGGATCGGTCGGAAGTTTATATACACTACAGAAACGAGATTGGAACAAAAATATTAAACTGCACGACCAACCAAATGAGGCGATAATCGTCCATTTGGGGAGACGTTTGACCATCGTGTCACTGCACACACTGACCCGACTTTTGAACGAGCGGTCGTATGTCGGCTGGATGAACCGATTATTGGACAAAAACCCTGTAGTGTGTACCCAGCTTTAGGCTGACGGCAATAGGCAGCCTGACACCAATAATCGTTAAAACAGCAATAAGAATAAAACGAAGCCTTTTACATTCCCAGCAGCTGCTAAAACCTATAAATGTAAGGAAATGAATGACTGCTGCTCCCTGTATGAAGATGACGACTTCACGTCAAGTCAGAATAAGGAGCCCACTTGGTCCTTTTATTTTTCACTTATTTATTATTAAGTAACTCCATCAAAAATGACATGCTGGAATCTCATCCATATAATGATGCCCATTGTTGTCCCTGTATGGAGAATGTATCAGCTGATGTCACTGTTTCTGGGGAAGAGATATAACTCTGATTATTACTCAGTCCCAGTGATAGAGCAGACTGAGGACATATTACCACTTGTCTGACAGGAGAGAGGGCGCTTATTAATAATAACTATATAGTCATTGTAATCCCAGCAGAATATAATATCATCATCTTTGTGACGGCTGCTTCAGGCCTGAGGGGCTCCCACCAAACCACAGGCTGATAGTGATGCGCGTTCTGCGCTATCCTGTCCCCCTCCCGCGCCCCGTAGTTACAGAGAATGACGTCACTGATAAGACGCGCTTCGCGGCGCCGCGCCTCCTGACCCCTCCCGCTCTCTGTAGCGCGTGCTCCCCTCGGCTCAGGCCCCGCCCTCCCTCCAGTGACGTCACCAGCAGACAGACATGGCCGCCGCTAGCCCCGACCCTCAGCCGTCCGCCGCCGGGAGCCCCAGCCCCGCTCAGGCCGCAGACCCGGAGCCTCGCGCTGAGGAGGCGGAGGAAGAGGCTGACGACGAGGCGGAGGACGAGGAGAGCAGCGGGGTGTCGGAGCGCTCGGACAGTCCGGCCGGGAGCAGCCTGGACGGGGATGGGGGGAAGAGCCGGCAGGAGGACGGGCCCAGCCCGGGCAGCGGGGCGGCCAGCAGCTCCGCCGGGGATGACGGTTACTGCAGCTCCAGCAAGTCCGGCCGGAGAGCCAGTCTGGAGGGGTCCTCTGAGGGGGAACCGCTGAGCCGCATGGACTCCGAGGACAGGTGAGGGGCGGGGGCTCCAGGGCGCCTGGTGGGCGGGGGCTCTAGGGCGCCTGGTGGGCGGGGGCTCCAGGGCGCCTGGTGGGCGGGGCTTATGTAATGTCTGGGGGCAGAGATTATATATCAGTGTTGGGGGAGAAATAATAATACTGGGGGAGGGAGCAGATTGTATCATAGTTCTGTTGGGAGGAGCTGATTAAGCAGAGATTTGGTGGGGGAGTAGCGCCCTGTTCCCTAATTTACTAGAGGGGTAGGGTAGCATCCCGTGCATTAGTTTGTTTTTTTGGGGAGAGTAGCGCCCTGTGCCCTAGTTTGGTGGAGGGGGGGCAGCGCCCTGTGCCCTAGTTTGGTAGAGGGGGGGTAGCGCCCTGTGCCCTAGTTTGGTAGAGGGGGGGGTAGCGCCCTGTGCCCTAGTTTGGTGGGGGGGGGGGGGGGAATATTATGTACAGATGACAAGGTCGGGTTCATGTGGGTAACTGATGCATACAGGGGCACTTTGTTGGGGTGTAAATATTAACAGTACAAAGACCTGCATGTGTTGTATTCTGTCCTTCGATTTCTATATTTCATTATTGAAATAGCTCCAGAGCTACAGCTGTTAAACAAAGCTTCAATGTGCACAACTAATTCACTTGTTTGTTAGTGTATCCATCAGATTGTATTATAGTAAATGATAGATTAGAACTGCTGAATGAGGTTTTTGTAGCTAATTGGTCTTCTGCAACTGGTGCAGGAGTGATGCAACTGGTGTGGTCTATGGCTGGTGTAAGACCAATTCACATAACAGATAACCATAGCAACCTGGACTGGTGATAGGGAAGAGGGATGGATTACCAGCATCAGTGTGTAAGACTATATAGAAGGAGCATAAAGCTCAATGTATATATAACATCTATACTTCCTTAAGTGCTACTTTAGAGCAGTAGTGACTACTATTAATAAATATTTATTAACCATTATATACTTGGTGCTATACAGAGACTGTTTAATCAGACAGTCTCTGCCCCAGTGAAGCCAACGGTGTAAATACCAGTATGCTTTTGTAAACCCAGCAGGGAGGACATAGAAAGGTCAGATAGGTAGAACCCACATTTCTGTGTGGCAGCAGTGATAACCAGAGATCCAACTTGTGAGACATTGAGAGAAGAGCTAACACTCTAATCCTTCCCTCGGCTGTCCTGTGTTCTGCCCTATAGCACAATCTGTTAGCCCCTGCAGTCTGGCACAATAGTCCCATCCTGACCCAGATACAAATACCCAATCAATTAAAAGTATTACGCGAGATCGACATTTTGCCAGTGTACTGGGCTGGCACAGAGATGTGGCTGCACCAAAGTTTCATTCTGCCAATGTAAGTGCAGTGTTCTCCCCAGCACCTATTCCAAGATGCTACACCCGGCTGTGTTTACTTGTCACCTGGCTGTAAAAGCCAAATATGTAACAGGCCCTATATGAGCACTACAGCCAGCAGTGTTAGGCCACTGACCACCAGTCCTGGCAGGTGTGGGCATTAACCACCAATATTTTTCATTATTATTACAAAGTATTAGACTGCCCTCACCTGGCTGGCAACATTTTCTGGGGCGAACACTGAAGGGATTGATCTGATTTAACCGGTTGGATTTGATATTGATTCCTTGGCATCATGTTTCCTCGTGAGCTTTAGGAGTCACCAGTATGGTCAATCTCTTCATGCCGATTCCTCACTCATCCTCTATCCCATCTTTCTATTTGTTTGTTAGAAAGCAGAAGAGCGTAATGCTCAGTCTCTGCATAAATACAGCAATATTGACTAATCATTTTATATTTATATATTTGCACCAAGTACACTAGTGACAATATCCAGAGAGGACACTCTGTTGCTGCAGATGCTTGTTATCGTTTCTTACAAGAATCCCCTGGAGAGGTTGTTCTCAGTTACCCTGGATGAGGGAGAAGTAGGTGCTTTCCTGCTACACAGTGGATGTTATATGATCCCATGTGTTGGTGCAATGGGCAGACATAGATCTAGTCAGATAATATAGACCATAAATACAAAGCACAGGATAGTAATCAGCTGTGACCTGGGCAGATACATGGTGAAGGATTCTGTGTCCTCCTGCTGGTGAGAATATCTACATATATTGTGATTGGATGGCACCTCATCACTGTGAGTCAGTGATGACCCTTATAAAGGACATCCGGGGCAGCCCACGCTGCGTCAGCTTGTGGAGACGGGGTACTACTTTAAAACATAACTCAAAGCTGCTTTCACATTTCTATTTGGTATTATTGCCTTGTTTTGAGCCATTGATAGGACATGTATTATTGATAATGTGATCTAGGTCCATCAAAGTGCTAGGTTCTACTCCCCTATTCTTAGCCGTGCCATCTCGGTATTGCTTGGATCCCAAACACGCAGGTTGGTTGGAGGAGTTTGTTTTATTAAGTGAAACAAGACCATTTACGTGGAGTTCTGTCTGAGCAGAAAAACCATCATAGATCCGTTATTTCCAGACTTAACAAATAGTGGTAATAAAATGAAATACATCTTCTCAAACAAGAGACCTAAAATAGGTCATCTATGGAGGTGTCAGACCTGTGCCATCAACATATGGGGGACACGCAGAGATCTGTGTGGTCCTATGTGGGTATGGATAATAAATTCAGATGTTTGGTTACCACATAAGGCTGCAGAGCCCTAATATACCCTGGGTGTCAGAGTGGGTGGAGTCATGAGAGGGGTGGAGTCATGTGTGCGAGGGGGTGGGAGAAGTACAGCAATATGGTGATGTAGGGCTTTCCCCTGATTACAGTGACATTGGGGAGGTTAAGTTGAACATATTTAATTTGCACACATTTATTTTCCAGTTAAGTTGTTTTTTTTTTCTTTTGTTTTCTCTTACATCCATCTGGGGGACCCTGCTTAACCATGGGGGTTGAGTCGGGGGGAGGAGTCTGGCACCCAAAAAGTTAACTTTTTTCAGCTGACAGCATATCACCCCCGCCAATTCCCCACATACCTCAGTTTGAATTGGGTGCCCTTGGAAGAAGGTCGCACCCGAAGAGCTCCAAGAGAGACAGTGAACAGGGTTCACTGGTATTAGGTTTTATCTTTTTCTTTGGCAGTTTTTTCTTTTGATAGCGGCGAGAGGCTCCGTGCACAATGGAGCTGACTCGTAGGAGAAGCGCCTGTTTGGGGGGGCGGCCCCGCTGACAGAGCAGGTGAAACGCTTCTCACAGCGGGAAGCAGTCGGCAAGAGACTCTCCCCGCTGATGCAGGACGGGCGCTGCCATTAGGCAGAAAGCGCCTTTACTGCTGAGGTTCCCCGGAAGCCAGCTGGAGTATACCAAGTTCCTCCTCCCATGGGATGGCAATGAATTCTTGAGGATGGCGCGCTAATGATGGCGCTAGCGGGGAACATATTCTAACAGGTTTTCCCCTAAGATACAGAAAGGGCAAAACGCTGTTAAAGAAAATAACACAGGAGAGCCAGTGGAAGGGGAATGTGTTTGAGGAACACCGCTTCCCCTCCCCCTGCTGAGTGAGCGCGTGGAAGATCCCTTTTGGCGCCAAGGTTCAAAAGGAGGACAGTTGCAGCAGTCATTTGAAGAGAAGTGCACTGTTGACACATATCTTCCCCGCTGAGTATCACTTTTATTTCTTCTGTGTGTATGTGTGTGCATGTGTAGACATGTATATTATAAGACAATGATGTGTTGAGAGAACTGTTGTTTATAAGAAAACTATAAAGTTCTCCAAGCCTGTCTTATTTAAATCAGAAATACTATATGTTAAATAACCTAATCTGTATTTCCTGATAATTTGGAGAAGTGTTTGTGAATTTTGAAACGTGATTCAGTTTGTAGCTTATCTTGTGATGGCAGATAAAAGCAAAACAACACGTACCAAACATAATGTCTGTTCAAAATGTAATGTTAAATTAACAAGTGAACGGCTGGATCCCCCCTGAGCCTGCACAGTGCAGGCTCTGTGCGGCCTGCACTGTGGCTCCTGTGAAACAGCCTATAGACACCTCCACCATAAGGGTAGATCCTCCTGAGTGGGCGGCTGCCTTAACACAGGGAGTTAATACCCTTGTAAATCTCTTATCTAAACCAGTTGAGATCCCATCTACATCTGTGGCTTCTCAGGGTATAACAGTAAGAATGACAGATGAGTCATTTTCCCCAGGGGTCGGTTTAAATCCCTCCCCAACCCTCCCAAGGGTTTCCCAGATAGGAGAGGTGGGTTGGTCAGCGGTGGCTAAAGGCCTGGACCGGCTTACCCATCTGCTGGAGAACCCCAGACACAAACGTAGTGTTAAAAGACGTAGACCAGCTAAAGCGCCGTGGTCAGTGTCAGACTCTGAGGGTTCCTCAGAGGAGGAGGGGGAATTGTTGGACGATTCAGATAAGGTGTCCATTATAGAGTCAGAAGGAAACTCTAGGCACCAGGGTATGGACGATCTGGTAAAAGCAGTTTGTCAGACCTTGGGCTTTATTGAAGTAGAGGAGACTAAGTCCTTGGACCGCTCTCTCTTTAAGAAAGCTTCTAAGCAGGTGGTCAGGTTCCCTCCCTCAGCTGAGTTGAGGGATATTGTGGAGGCCTCTTGGAAATATCCAGATAAGAGGTTCTCTATGCCAAGGAAGTTTGGCGTGTTGTGTCCCCTTCAGGAGGAGGATATGACCTGTTGGGAACAGGTGGCGAAGGTGGATGCACCTGTGGCGAGATTGGTTCGTCAGACTACACTACCTGTACCCGGGTCAGCGGCCTCACAGGACGCGACTGACAGAAAAATTAGAATTCCTGCTGAAGTCGGTCTTCTTGGCCGCCGGTACTAGCCTCAGGCCAGCATTGTCCTCTACCTCGGTAGCTAGGGCTATGGAAGCCTGGGCAGGGCAGTTAGAGTCTGCCTTGCAGGATTCAGATTTACTGCCTCTGGCCATGCAGCTAAGGGAGGCAGCAGGCTATGTATATGAAGCGGCCCATAATTCGGCCTCCATAGCTTCGTCTATTTCAGCTACAGCTGTAGTAGCTAGAAGGGCGTTATGGTTGAGGACTTGGAATGCGGATTCAGAGTCTAAGAGATCATTAGAATCCATCCCGTATACGGGTGGGATGCTATTCGGTCCAGAATTAGACTCTTGGATCTTACAGGCTTCAGGGGGCAAGAAGACTTCCTTGCCTGTAAATACTCCAAGACCTAGGGCTAGGCCTAGGTTTAGTTCTTTCAGACAGCCTTTTTACGGGGGCGGGTCTGGCAGAGGCCAGACTACCAATCCAGGGGCCGTGGAATCCAGGAGACAGTCCCGTAGAGGAAGGTCATCCTTTGCCCCTGCGGCGCGGAGAGCTTCTTCCGCCAAGCTGCCGGATAGACCAGCAGCATGACTACCACCCGCCTCTGGTTACAGAGGGTGGGGTGGGAGGACGGCTGCTTGGGTTTGCCCAGCAGTAGACAGAGTCCTCGGTAGACGAGTAGGTCCAGGATATCGTGATAGAATTCATGGGGCCAGCTCATCTCAAGTTTTGGTTACCTCACTGGCTTCTGTCAAATCAGAAAGAGCTCAGGGCTGTCGATTTGCTTAGTTTAAACGAAGCTATACAGGCTTAGAATTTCCAGTAAGGGAAAAGGTTTTAGTCTCACCCATTCGGGGTGCAAAGGCTAGACGGGTCGTTCAGTCTATGACCGAACTTCTGGAGTATGAAAGGGTCACAGAGAATCCCTTGTCTAAGAATGAGTTTCTTGAGACTAGTAAGGGACTTAGTATGCAGCAGAATGTTGTCTCCACAGGACAAGTTGAGGTCCTAGATGGAGTGGACAGGCAGGATCCTGTCAGACAAGAGGCTGTCAGTAGCCAGGCCTTTGAAGCTGCTGGGAAAGATGGTGACATCTTTCGCGACCTTACCCTGTGCAGGGTTCCACCCCATAAGAGCATTCCCGTGTTCGAGGTACCAGTGGAGGAGGTAAGTCCTCAGCTGGTGGTTGCTGGACAAAAACCGAACAAAAGACAGGAAGGTCCCAGAGTCCTGCGCAAGAACAAGGGATCCACTGGTAGTGGACGTCCTAGCAAGGCCTTGGGGCTGCAGGTAAAACCTGCCCAACAGGGTCCCGTGGAGAGTCAGTCCGGGGGATCGTCCAGTCTTTCTGGTACTGCCAGTAGGGCTGTGAAGAGATCTGCTGACCCTGGGACAGTTCTTGCGTCAGAGGCTGAACCAGCTGAATTTAATGGCAGGGCCTTAGAATCCAGACTGTGGAGAGCGAGAGGGTTCTCGGGGGGTGTAATAGGCACTCTCCTGAATGCCAGGAAGCCAGTTTCAGCCAGAATTTACCACCGTATCTGGCATATATATATATATATATATATAAAGTGGTGCAAGAAGAAGTCTTACAATTCTAAAACCTTTGGTCTGGCTAGATTTCTCGCCTTCTTACAGTGCGGTTTAGAGGCGGGGCTTAAACTTGGAACCTTAAAAGTTCAGGTATCTGCTTTGTCAGTGTATTTCCACAGGCGGCTGGCGGAGCTTCCGGATCTTAAGACTTTTCTACAGGGAGTGCTTCACATCCAGCCGCCCTACGTGCATCCTGCGGAGCCTTGGGATCTTAATCTGGTCCTTAGCATGTTGCAGGAGCCTCCCTTTGAACCTCTACTCTCAGCAGAGTGGCGGTTCTTGACATGGAAGACAGTCTTCCTGCTTGCTATCGCCTCGGCCAGAAGGGTCTCGGAGCTGGGAGCTTTATCCTGCAAAGAACCTTATCTGGTTTTTCATGAGGATAGAGCAGTTTTAAGGACTGTTCCTTCTTTTCTCCCTAAGGTGGTCTCAGGTTTCCATATTAATCAGGATATAGTTGTTCCAGTATTCAGAGAGGAGCCTCAGACTCCTGGAACAAAGACAAATAAATATTTGGACGTAGTGAGGGCATTACGTATATATGTTAAGAGATCTGCAAAGATACGTAAGACAGATTCTCTATTTGTATTATTTGACTTTTCCAAGCGGGGATGGCCAGCATCTAAGCAAACTATTGCCAGGTGGCTTACCCTGACTATCAGGGAGGCTTATGTCCGTATTAATCTCCCTGTGCCGAAGCCTATTGTTGCCCATTCTACCCGGTCAGTTGGGGCATCTTGGGCGGCTCGTAATGGAGCCACGGCGGACCAGCTATGCAGGGCAGCCACCTGGTCCTCGGTCCATACCTTTACAAAATTCTACCAATTTAATATATTTGCGTCTGGGGACGCCTCCTTTGGCCGTAGTGTTCTACTTGCAAGGAGATCAGAGCGGTCCCACCCTTCAGAGGGATTGCTTTCGTAAGTCCCCATGGTTAAGCAGGGTCCCCCAGATGGATGTAAGAGAAAACGGGATTTATACTTACGATAAATCGTTTTCTCTGAGTCCATCTGGGGGACACTGCGGTCCCCCCGTCTTTTCGTTGTTTTTCTTTTCTCTCCACTCCCCCCTCTGTTGAGTGGTGTGTCTTGGTTGATTGGCCTATCGTCCTAGGGCTTTGGTAATCAAACTGAGGTATGTGGGGAATTGGCGGGGGTGATATGCTGTCAGCTGAAAAAAGTTAACTCTTTGGGTGCCAGACTCCTCCCCCCGACTTAACCCCCATGGTTAAGGAGTGTCCCCCAGATGGACTCAGAGAAAAAGATTTATCGTAAGTATAAATCCCGTTTTTTAAACTCTGCTTGGTCTGGGTTACTGTCCCTTACAGAGGTTATATTGGGCCGTTACTTGCTGTGGGATCTTCCAGCTGTTCAGGGAGTTGGCACATTGGAGTGTGCGGATTTCATCTGCATAACGTCTACATTCTGTGCGCCATCTAAAAACTGCCATGAAGTGTGAAAATTTGTACTAATGAGAGCGGCCTAGTTATTGCAGCACTACAGGGATGTACAAATACCGGGCGTGTTACTCTTGTAATTGGACCATCCTCTGCCCGGTCATCTCTCTCTTATTGCTGTATCCAGAATTTAAGAGCCCGCTCTCACTTTGTGGTGAGCTGTGATCTGATCAGAGTGTCTCACAGAGGCTGCCGTCTTTATCACCCTTCAGAAATGTGTTGTCTGCCCGTACATCAGTGATTTAGTGTAAGGGAACACAGAGGGAGAGAGATTTAACATCACGTCCTTTCTACATGCTCACAGCTTACTGACCAATCTCTCAAATTAGCAGAGCCCTTCAACCCTCTTTACAGTATAACCAGCATTGCAGTTATATTCTTACTGCTGTTGTCTTGTAGGGTGATACAGGGGGAATACCAGGACAGAATAAATGCAGATGTGGAAACAGGTTAGGCAGCCCCTGCTCCTGGTAGAACTTACAATATATTACAGTATAGTGGGAAACCACCGATGCTAGAACTCTGAGCTGCTGCTTTCCTGTATCTGCCGGTGTCTGATATCGTTGTTGTGTGATGGCGGCTGCTGTAACCTTCTGTCTGTTGTGTGACCTGCTCAGCGGTGCAGAGTTTTACAAATAAACAATTATGGTGAAGCTTGGAACATCGGGGGGTGCTAAATAGGCTGGACTCCCCATCACATTTATTTAACCAGGTGTTTGTAGTTTACATTGGGTTTGGGTGAAGGAAAATCACAAACACTGAGCGGTAGGAGAACTGTGTGTATTTATAGAAGGGTTGGACTACAGGTCTCAGCAGGAGAGACACGTTTCCTGTGTTGTGAACAGCTCTTCCACTATACTGGATCTAGTAGTTCCCCTTCCGCTTGTCTCCGATGTACTGTGCCCCTCCATTCAGCTGGTTCTGAGTACATTTTAATTAAAACGAAAACATATTTTTTTTGCTAAGTTCAATTAATTTAGAACTTCAGATATAAAATGATCGCTTCCCAATAACTTCAGGAAATGGTTCAGGACAAACTGATATTCAGCGACATCCTTAATGTCTGACTACTTCTAACAGTGAGACCTATAGATGATCCCCTCACGCCCGCCCCGTCCCTCCTTGTCCCTGAACACGTGATCAGCTGGGTTATTATATTGTATAACACGCAGTCTATGTACTATATAACAGTGTTGTGCGTCTGGGTCCAGTATTACATTGTATAGTGACTGTCAGTACAGCTACATAGTGACTAATGGTTTTGTGTTTCCAGCATAAGCAGCACACTCATGGATGTGGACAGTACGATATCCAGCGGCCGCTCTACTCCAGCCATGATGAACGGACAAGGGATCCCTACATCATCCAGCAAAAGCATCTCCTACAACTGCTGCTGGGACCAGTGCCAAGCCTGCTTCTCCTCCAGCCCTGACCTCGCAGATCACATCCGCTCCATCCATGTAGATGGTCAGCGCGGAGGGGTACGAGACTATGTATTATATATAGTAACCAGGAGCCATAATATCGTTCCCTGGAATTTGTAGGATTACATCAGGCCCAGAGTTCTCCGCTCCCGTACTAGTCACCGACTGTCGGTACTTGTGCTGCGTGTGGTCACTTGTTATGTCAGCTCATCAGCCTGTCCCCCTGATACATTATATTTAGAATCGTAGTATATATCATTGTAGCGTTTCTCATGTGAATGTCGTATTGTATAATGATTGATCCTGGTGTCTGTTGTGCAGGTCTTTGTCTGCTTTTGGAAGGGGTGCAAGGTCTATAACACGCCCTCCACCAGCCAGAGTTGGCTGCAGCGACACATGTTAACCCACAGTGGAGATAAACCCTTCAAGGTAATGTGAGAAGTGGGGGCCGCAAGTTTGTTTGTTGTATCCGACATCTCGCCTCTTCTCTCCGCCGCTCCCCCCCCCCCCTTCCCCTTGCACACGTGTGTTGACATTTGGCGGTTCAGCCCAGTGTTTTTCTGACGCTTGTGTTTTTGCAGTGTGTGGTTGGAGGCTGCAACGCCAGCTTCGCTTCTCAAGGAGGTCTCGCCCGTCATGTGCCCACTCACTTCAGTCAGCAAAACTCTTCTAAAGTGTCCGGCCACCCCAAGTCCAAAGAGGAGTCTCCATCCAAAGCCGGACTGAACAAACGCCGAAAGCTGAAGAATAAACGCAAACGCTCACTGTGTAAGTGGCTTCCAGCTCTGGTTTCTAGGCGAGCGAGAGGCCTTGTTACTTCCGGACCATAACTAGTGCGTCTTTCTCTGTCTTTCTGGTCATCAGCGGCTGCACTGGGAAGTTCTCCTTATTCTACCACCCCAGTACAGCTGAAAGGTAGATACAGCTTCTGTCTTCACATACTGTGTGTTATGTCAATGTAGCGCAAGCTGGGCGCCCTGTGATGGCCACACGGAGCTCAGCTTGATGTATTTATATACAGTGATCGTTGTGTATTACGCTGAGGGGTCATTTCCATCAAGTTGTTCATTCAGGCAGGTTAGGACCCTCAGCTGGATGTTAGTAACATTGAGTGTCTGTAAGGGGGTAGTGCCCACAGCAGCCAAATATTTCCTCCCTTATCCTAGACCCACAGGTGGTCGGCCAGGCCTGGACCTGCAGCTCCCGGCTCTATCCTGCTTTGACTCCTTTCCTCTGATTTATGCCCCAGCTGCTCCTATTAAACAAGAGCTGGGGCCTTGGTTAAAGGCCCACACATACACCCCTTCCAGTGTCATCCCTGTGCACCAAGGTCTGATAATGCCGTATATATCCCTGACCTTCTGCCACAGATCCAGCAGGCTGAGGTCCAGCGTCCGCTCTGATCCGGGTCACGAGTAGTAGTGGCCGCAGGGATTGGGTTGTATTCATCCAATGGGAAGCAGGAACATTGGTCATACCGGGGATTACACGCTGTCCTGATGGATGAACTAGTAACACAGAATATATTATAAATCTCCTATTAGCGTTTTGGGGGGAAATCTTTGCTGCTTTCTATTGATTGTCGTCCAGTTTACCTGCCTCAATGTTACATGAAAGTGAAATATGTCAATCTTGTTGCATTTCTTTATTCTCTTAGATTTCGCTTTTGAAAATTCAACGTTTGTTCCTAAAAGTTTTTATTGCACAAATAAGTTTCCAGCAGCTGAGCGCTCCCCTACATGAGGGGCGTTACTACCAGTCAGGGCACCTGCGCCCACGCTGCATGTTGCGTGTAATACTGAACGCAGCGCTCACTGCACCTAACACCGCATTGCTGCGCTCTGCACCCCTGCGTAGCCCGTGAGAGGGGTATCTCTGATACTCCGTGTCCTTCATTCCATATAATTGTGATTAATGAGGATACAGCTGGAGGAACCAGTGTCCTGCAGTCTGTAAGAATAGTTATTTGCTGCGTAATACATCAATCTCGCTGACAACCTATCAAACGATGGCACCAATACAGATCTCTACAAAACTGTGAGTTTGGCTCCTGCGCTCATTGCTGTCAGTATGAACCTATGGCTGTGCACCTACTTGGCTTGTACTCTGTCAGGGCCTCTAACAGACATATGATGCAGTTCTCTGTTCCCTCACAGCTTTGACATTTGTTTATTTTAGATGTTTGTTTTTACACTTTACTTTGTAATTTTTGATTGTTACCTCCCACATTAGGGCTTGTTTTCTACTTGGTCAGATTTCATTGTTTGTAAGATGTAACATTATACATGTGCCACAGTGTATAGTTAGTGACAATAATCTGTGCCGCAGTCAGACCGTAACCCCAGGTACGTAGCGTTGTGACATCTCTGCTGTGTATCTGATCACTTCTCCTTCTCCCCCAATGACCTCTCTCTCTTTCCAGGCTCTGACTTCTCTGTGTTTTTTGCAGCCAGACCACACGATTTCTTTGATGCGCAGACGCTGGACGCCATACGACATCGCGCCATCTGCTTCAATCTCTCTGCCCAAATAGAGTCTTTGGGGAACGGGCACAGTGTGGTGTTTCACAGCACGGTGAGTGTCATTGTGTACGGAGAGGGAACGTACATCCCCAGCATGACATTAGAGGCAGAAATGTATCTTCTGACGTTCAGCAAGATGAAATGTTAACAATATTTGAGTGTTTTATGAAAGATGTGATTATAGAGCAGCAAATCCATGTCAGAAGCACCTTTCTGGCTGCAGCTTCCATAAATGCCCCCTGTTGCTTTTAGAAGCATATAGATTAGTGAGTGAGGTCTGCGCTTGGCTTACAGGGTGGAAGTGATGCGGGAGATACTGGGCAGCTGTTTATTCCTCGTAAGACCTGGCCATGGAAACTTTAACGCTTCTTCGTTTCTTTAGGTCATTGCAAAGAGAAAGGAGGATTCTGGGAAGATTAAACTCTTGCTGCATTGGACACCAGAAGATATGTAAGGAATCACTGTAGCGATTGATGTACTGTGTGAGGGCTATTAACGAAGTGCCCCCTGTTCTCTCCAACGTTGTTCTGACCTTATTAAATCCTATGGCAGAAAACAGAAGATTGTTCCTCTAGCCATCCGGAGTCACGTTGAGCAATCATTTGTACAATTCTGAAACCCCTCTAAGAGTTTTTATATTTTATTTTACACCTTACTTGGCCTGGTTCATTTTCAAGGTTTTTCTCTTAATTTTTAAAAGCCTACGGCCCCCTCCCTGGACTGGATAATGATCAGTTTCCAGCACTTCATTCCTACAGACTGTACAGATGGGGGGGTTGTAGTGCACCAGTCATTGCTGCACTAGAGTCTGCTCCAGCAGTATCCGTACAGTAGATGTGTGGAGGATAATGTTATGTATGTTGTATTGTGGATAATACCTGTATTCTGTTCAGTTATAATGATCATGTTTAAGAAATAATCGCTCTCTGCAGATTCTGACTTGCGGTTTGTTCAGACGCCTGTTTTGTCAGCATTTACTTACGTTCATCTCTTGTTCACGCCGGTGACAGTATAAATGTCGCTTTGGTCTGAAACGCTGTGAAATTGCGCGTGCACGCTCCTCCACAAAGAACACTTCTATCCTTTGTGTCTTCCAGCTGCTGTTCATCATCAGCAGCTATTTATATAGCGCCACTAATTCCGCAGCGCTGTTCAGAGAACTCACATTAATCTCTGCCCCATTGGAGCTTACAGTCTAAATTCCCTAATATACACATACACAGACTACGGTCAATATAATAGAAGCCAATTAACCTTCTAGTATGTTTGGTTTTTTTGAGTGTGGAGGAAACCGGAGCACCCGGAGGAAACCCATGCAAACACGGGGAGAACATACAAACTCCACACAGATAAGGTCATGGTCGGGAATTGAACTCATGACCCCAGCGCTGTGAGGCAGAAGTGCTAACCACTGAGTCACTGTGGCGTAAGCGCTTTCTGACAAAACACTCATCTGAACAAGCCCCAACAGTAGAACATGTGACAGACTGGTCTCCAGGCATGTTGGTGATTACTGGTTCTACGTGCCTGGGGAACCTGTCGTCATAGCAGCACTGTACCACACATTACACGCAGTATACACAGAAGATGGATATATGACTGAACTGTCTCTCCGCAGCCTCCCGGATGTGTGGGTGAACGAGACTGATCGCCACCAGCTAAAAACCAAGGTCGTCCATTTATCCAAACTCCCGAAAGACACAGCCCTGCTCCTGGACCCCAACATTTACAGGTAGCTCATACTGCGGTTACTGACGGTGTGCTCTGCCGGTGGGGGGATCTTATTCCACGTTGTGGTGTTTTGACCTTTGTGTTTTTTTTATCTTCTTGCTGTACAGAAACTCCAGTAAAAGGATCACACATGAGTCCCTGAAAGATCACTTCTCTTAAGATCACACTCTGGTGAGTATTCCCCGGATGTATACTTCCCGTAGTGTCAGGCTGACTCCGCCCATGTCTCCTCCCTCTAATTTATGTACCAGTGGTGACGAGGAGACGGAATTTAAGGATTTCTTCGTTTATACTTGTTAGTTCCTTATGACGGATCACTTGCCACCATCGGATCGTTGGCGATATATTATCCAACCACATAACAGGAAACCGACCAAACCATTCGCTGTGGAGCTACAAGTATCAAAATGCTGCGGACAGAGAATTCTGGGACTTGTAGTTCCACAACAACTGGAGCAACATAGGAGAGAGAGAAGCGAGGAATGAAATGGTTTAGTCTCTAAATCCCTATTAGTGTACAATGTGCTGTAATCTACAGCTGGGTTATGTGCTGTACTGAGATATCCCCGTTGTCCCATTCAGTTTCAGAGCCCCAGAAGCGTCACCAGAGAAGATACCAGCAGATGGCGCCAGAGAGCACCAAGTCTGCAGCCACTGACAACTATTTAGAGTGAAAATTGCACATTAGCGTGATCCTCGTCCAGCCAGTGTGTGATTGCCGTGTACGCTTAGTGTTAAACACGTGTGTCGTGGAGTATACTGTCCGCTTCTTGCCTAATTAGTGAGACAGGTCCCCGGCCTGTGCATGCTGACTGCTGTTTGTTTGACGTAGTTTGTGCCGCGATGACCGTATAAATCCCACGCTGCGCGTCCCCCTCTGAACATGCACTAAACACGGTCGCCCAGTCCCTGAGCAGGACTGAGCCTGTTCCCCAATATTCATTGGAAAATCAAATGTCTTCTCTCCCTTTCTCATCTATCTTATCACCTATAGAAACAGATGTTTTATGCACCAAAGTGACTATTTTTCTTTACTCTGAAATCAAAGAGGAAACAAGTTGCTGTTATTCACTGGTCCTGTCCAATGTCGGAGCTGTTTGTGCCGCCCCTGTAAATACCGCAGATTTGTAATATATTTTTGTATTCTGAAATTTAATTGTAGCTTTGTTTTTTAGACGCATGATTACTGTAAATATCTAGGGATCATGGTGAAGAAATGTGGGTTTCATTAGCGACAGAATTTTTTTATATATATATATATAAAAAGCACCTTCTAACAATAAAACCTATTTACAAACTAACTGCGTAGTTCCGTTGCCGCGAGCAGACGCCGCGCGGCAGCTTATTCTATTGTTTCCCCCCTTCCTGCGGTACGTGACGCCGTGCACAGGGACAATACTATATCTTGTCTAGTTCAGTCATTGTATCCTCCGCCGTCTGGTATTATTCAGATGAATACCAGCGAGATAAACGCTGCGTCGCTGATTATTACAGTAGATATCTGTTCATGGCCAACGAGCCGGAATATGAGAGATGTCCATTCCAGTCTGTGCTTTGCCTGGGATAACCCCCATCAGCCTACAGCCAGAGAATAAAGCACTTCTGCCCCCCAGTAGCTGTACTTTGTAATGACACCCATAATGAACTGCCTGAGCATCACTGTATTGTGTTGTAGTTATTTCTTACTATGTATTTGGCTTTCTATCATGGTACGAACAAACCTTGGTGGAATATTGATTTATTATTATTTTTCAATAAAATATTAGAAGTCAAAAGAGTTCAGTTGTATAAATGTGTTGTATGTTGTGATCTCCCACCGAGTGGATGACTGTAATACCAGTATATTTACTGTTAGTGTTACTAGCACAGTGAGGGGGACGTGGGAGGGATGGAAGACAATGAGATCAGTTTTGGACATATCTAGCTAGAGAGACCCTCTCTGATTTCCAGGGGTCCTCGGATGTGTTGGAGATATTGTCAGTGTCTGATTCCTCTGTGAATAGGTCGGGGTACAAAGTGAGTGTAACATTTACTGAATTCAACCTTGTTGTCATGTGATGACGATAAATTCACAGAGACTGCCGATGTCATCCGTGTAACCGGGTTGGGGGGATGGGTATAAGATGGGTAAAGAGAAACAGACACATATAGGGGAAAAAGAAAGGACAGCGACACAAAGGGGGGTCCGTGAGTGTACCAGGACCACTTCATGTTTCAACCTAGAGCAGATTTTTCCGCAATGGAACTACAACCTAAGACCTGTCAGAAAGCTGCTGGGCCACGTGTCAGTAAGAATATTTCTGGGCCAATTGATTAATCTCCTGACTGAGCACTAATAATATAGACTTAATCGATCAGTATCTTGCAAAGGAAGTGGTGAAGTAGATGATTGCATGAACCACCGACATACCCAGAGGCTGTGTCCACTACAACAGATGGAAGAACAGTCTGTGCTTGGTCATCAGCTCCTAGAACACCAAACACTACCAGATAGGAAAACCACCGGCCCTAGGGGGGCCAATGCCAACTGGGCACTACATGGCCCACAACAGCCAACCCGGTAACGCATCACACGCCTGACCCGGCCAGGGGTGGAGTCAAGAAAAGAAGCGAGTGTACCCGAGTAGGCATTGACTCGCCATATATGACAACAGTGGTCAGAGACAGACCACCTTCGTCAGCCATCGGGAGGAAGAGGCTGGGTGGCATCCTGCACCGAGATCACAAGCTGGAAAAGTTGCTTGGAGGATTAATAGGGTCAAAATGAATCCCCTACCAAAACCATTATCACTACTACAGATAATAGTATGTGACCTTGGGGGGATTTGCTGACACTTAGACAGAATATCAGCACATAGGAGGGCTGCCGTTACTATGATGTCAGAATGTGGACTCTGTCAAATTCCTCTTGGCAATGGGTCGTTATTGAGGAACATCGCGGACTCTGACGCTTATACGGCTTTGGCTTTAGAAAATGTCTTCGCTGCCCCATCCCACTATTGGTTCCAATGTTCATTACCGGGCTAGACTTAGAACCCTAAAATGTATTTTCTACACCTTAACACCCCAACTATTGGGACAGAATCATGATTTCCAACTGGGCTGCACAGCGCCGGCTGCTTTGTAGGGGAATTTGTCCTTTCTCAGTCTTACAGGAGAGATTGACGCTCCCTGAATCCAAATATTAGTAAAACCTGCATATCAGACATCAGCCATTGTCTCAAGTAAGTGGGGACACCGCACCACAAGAGCCCAAACATAGCACCCCACGATCTATAGCTACATGATAACCTATATGAAACGTTACCGGGTTTTTGTAAATGTTACTCCGCTCCGATGGAATCTCCGTGGTAGACACAACGTCATGTCCTATCCATCCTTGTAAGATGTCTCTGAGCGTCTCGGGTTCCAGCTGGAGCTGCGGGTCAGTGTTGGACTCCTTTAAATCTGGTGGAAGATTCACAATTCTCCCCTTATCTATGAAACACTCATCTACACTGTGGTTATTATGTATCAGTCAGATACTTGTGAGGATAATTGATGTTGTTTCCAAAACCTGAATGTGTTATTACAAGTTTTACTTCATCAATAAAGATACAATTTACTAAATGTTACCACTAAGCAATGATAAATGTACCAGGATGGAGTGGATCCGACATAGAGGCTGCACGTACCCAGGGGTTCAATCGTTCATACACATCCTGCTGCTTCTTTTGTATCATTTGCAGATTATTACATTACTGACCTCTCTAGAGATCTGCAGAACATTGCTCTGCTCCATATACCCCCTGACAGATACATAGTGATATATATTCTGCAGATTATTACATTACTGACCTCTCTAGAGATCTGCAGAACATTGCTCTGCTCCATATACCCCCTGACAGATACATAGTGATATATATTCTGCAGATTATTACATTACTGACCTCTCTAGAGATCTGCAGAACATTGCTCTGCTCCATATACCCCCTGACAGATACATAGTGATATATATTCTGCAGATTATTACATTACTGACCTCTCTAGAGATCTGCAGCACATTGCTCTGTTATTGCCCCATGATGGATACGTTCTTCCTAGAAAAAAAAAATACTTTTTAAATTGCTTTATTCTTTGATTTATGTTTGTTTAATTATTTAAATAAATGAAAAAAATCAGCACCTCTGACCAGCCAGTAAATGTATATATCCTTTTACGTGAAGAAAAGGCTGCGCAGCTACACTCCACAAAACTGTTAATTCACCTTCACCCATATTCAGATTTTGCTTTGTGTAACGTGGGAAGAGCCACATGTCACATAAAGTGAAGGTACCGTCTTTATAAAACTGCAGCACACAGAATGTTCCACTAGATGGTGGTATAGAGCTAAAATCAAGTCTTTCATATTAAATTTTTGTACGAAAGTTACCGTAACATTATTAGTAATAAATGAATTTGAATCAGTCCACGTTGCAGCCACAGAACATTACGTTTATTTCCTACATTAAACCACTGATGCCCAAGAAGACAATGACAAAAAAAAAAAATGAAAAGCAAAATCCAACACAGTTCGGGGGTTATTAAATCATGGAGCACAGACATGAGATTACAGGAGAATATGGTGGTGCTTTGGGGATGAACAGAAGGTCGGACTGAGTCAGGGTGATCCTAGCAATGTGCGGAGTATGTAACTAGCTCTGCTGGAACATTCAGAAGCAAGATCATAGAAATGAGATAACGAGCAGAGAGGAAGGATTATAAGAAAGGGACACGTAATACAGACAGTCCCGGTGTCCCCTCACTCTCAGGACACATGTAATACAGACAGTCCCGGTGTCCCCTCACTCTCAGGACACATGTAATACAGACAGTCCCGGTGTCCCCTCACTCTCAGAACACATGTAATACAGACAGTCCTGATGTCCCCTCACTCTCAGGACACATGTAATACAGACAGTCCCGGTGTCCCCTTACTCTCAGGACACATGTAATACAGACAGTCCCGGTGTCCCCTCACTCTCAGGACACATGTAATACAGACAGTCCCGGTGTCCCCTCACTCTCAGAACACATGTAATTTCATCTAGCTGTACTTTGAGCTTCTGAGTTACTGTGCTTTTTGTTAACTGTACCGTGCTGTCTCACCCTGTATCGTGTTTCTGTCTGTCCGTGTACGGCGCTACGGATACCTAGTGGCGCCTTATAAATAAAAATTAATAATAATAATAATAATAATCTCACATATGTACAGTAGCTGGAGGTAAATGGACACATAGTAACCCCATCACCTCCTAGTATATAGTATATTATATCTGTACTACAACTAAAAACATCTGTAACGTCATTTTCCTTCCAATTTTCTGCCTTTAATCAAAAATTCTTTTAAGTGTCTTTCTTCTGCTGCGCTCGGCTGATGTAACGCTGAGTCTCAGAGCTGGGAGAGTCTTCAGCAGAGATATAATGAGGCCTCAGAGGATTGAGTCCGGACTTTGAACAACGTCAAGTGTGTAAAATGTGTATTTATTTTGTATGTATATCTGAGCAGAGGCCGCTGGGCAGGAGGAAGCTGAACCCGACCCATAAACCTCGTGTAACAAATGGCGGCTGAGAAGATTCTGTCTCATTTCTGCCTTGATAAATCCTCAGCGTTATCCGGCCGGCGCTTCATTCGTGTTTATAAAATGCAAATTCAACAGCCGGTGAAACCGTATGACGGACGCAAACACATGGGCCGGAGTCACTGAGGAAAGTCAGGCAGAAAAAGGAGTAAATGTTCTCCGGGACAAACCATGTTACAATACAAGGGGTGCAAATTAGTTTATTATTTTGCACATAATATAAATACTGGCTGTTTTTTCATCTAACACACAAATACTTGGTAGCTTTATTTTTAAACTGAAATTTAATGTTAATCTAGGACTTGTCCTAACCCAATTATAAATCTGTCCCCACATTTTAAATTTACCTCCCCCTCCGATGCAACATGGTTTTGCCCAGGTGCAAAGTTTCTCCTATTTTATACTTTGCTCTTCTTAATGACTCAGGACCATTGACTGTAAGAGAAACAGATGGCGACACGAGGTGCAAACGCCTGTAAATGGGGGGATCCATTGTCAGAACGTTTTACATGCACGTTACAATGCTAATACACAGACACGGCTCTAATACACAGATACTGCACTAATACACAGATACACAGACACTGGTTTAATACACAGATACTGCTCTAATACACAGATACTGCACTAATACACAGATACACAGACACTGGTCTAATACACAGATACTGCACTAATACACAGATACTGCACTAATACACAGACACTGTACTAATATACAGATACACAGACACTGCTCTAACACACAGACACTGTACTAATATACAGACATTGCTCTAATACACAGATACTGCACTAATACACAGATACACAGACACTGGTCTAATACACAGATACTGCACTAATACACAGATACTGCTCTAATACACAGATACTGCTCTAATACACAGACACTGTACTAATACACAGATACTGCTCTAATACACAGATACTGCACTAATACACAGATACTGCTCTAATACACAGACACTGTACTAATATACAGATACACAGACACTGGTCTAATACACAGATACTGCACTTATACACAGATACACAGATACTGCTCTAATACACAGATACTGCACTAATACACAGATACTGCTCTAATACACAGACACTGTACTAATATACAGATACACAGACACTGGTCTAATACACAGATACTGCACTTATACACAGATACACAGATACTGCTCTAATACACAGATACTGCTCTAATACACAGATACACTCAGATACATTATAACAGGCACAAATTGTCTCACATTCCACCTATATATTAGGCATTAAAAGTCTTTTCATGAGGTTCATTCCGCTTATAATCCGCATGTGAATTTCATCACTTAAAGCTGCCACAACAAGTTTTTATCAAAGCGCAGTTTGGTACAGAATAAGCCTCATTTAGACTTTGGCATATCTCATTTTTTGTGGCATAAATACGCAGTTTCCGCACTGCGCACGTATCTAGCTTTGTGTATACAGTAGACTTGCGGCCCTTTACCTGGAGATGTGGGTGAGGGACAGACGAGGGTGAGCTGCGCACAGTAATGGCGTCTACACCTACATGTAGCTGGCCCCTTGGAGGCGGGACTAAATGAGCATTAGACCAATCACCAGGTTTAATTCTTAGGAGGCCGGTACCGGAGATACACAGTGCTATCTATCCACATCTGATTGGCTGCCTCCAGCTGATGGTGCGTCACTCATTAGCATTATTATATCCACTTCTATATGGAACCTGCAGGGAAGACGATTCCCATGACATAACGTGGAGGCGCTTGTACTGAAATACAAACTAAACTGAAAATTCGTCTTTTATATTTACCAATGATTGGCGCTGCGGACCCATTATTGTGCCTCATAAATAAAATATAATAATAATAATATTAATAAAAGTATCCAATTAACTCAGCAGTGTGTTTTTGGGCTGTGGGAAATAACCGGGTGTTACTGTGCGCACCCAACGCTCTTTATGAATAAGGTCACATGCTGGTGACTCGTCCATCTCAGCCACATGGGGACAATGACATGAGAAGCATTATCCCTGCACCCACCAATCATACCACTACCAGTAACAGACAGCAGAGGGCGCCAGCATGTGATGTGTTCCTGATCATTATGTGCAGACAGCTCAGCTGACCAGTGATCCCGGATTACACACAGATGCTTCTATTTATATACATTAGGGGTAGAAGTGGGGGACACTGAGGGGGGGGGGGGGGGGGGGCATCTACTCACTGTCCCAGGATTATCCTGCAATTACTGATCATTAAGATAAAACATCCAGCATTAAATACAATAATACTAATTTATGTCCCTTAATTGTGTAATCATAAGAGAGGGATAAATGTTATTCCAGATGAGATGAAAACCATCCGCCCAGGAACCATCTACCGGCCCCTAATTATCGTGAGGGAACTATGTAACTGTGCTAAATGTTAGTATTACCTTTTACTTATAAAGTGCACAGCGCTGAGGAACAGAATGAACTAAGGTGGCCCTGACCACAGGAGCTTACAATCTAAGAGATGTGGGAAACATTAAGACAGAAGTTAGTGGAATAACAAATGCAGCCATAAAATCACAATGAAAATAGTGTCGGTTGCTATAGGTAACAGCAGCTGTTTATATTTCATGTATCTCCACGTTACACCTGGAGTATTGTGTCGTCCACTGGCCGCCGGGGACCAGATGGGTCTGAGTCCACTTAAGGACATTGGGCCTGATTCATCAAGGTACGCAAACTCATGTTTCATACTTTGAGTGACGCAAACCCTTATATTTGCGTTGGAGTTTGAGATCGAGTTGACTTTGAGTGCCGTATCTGCTCTGTTTGCGCTGCGTATGTGGTGTTTTACGTAGCTCACGTCCCGTTTAGCAGATGCGTATGAGTTTGCGCACCTTGATGAATCGGGCCCATTAAGCCCAGACTCTGATAGAATTGGAAAATATGTGAAATCTCCATTTTACTTGCAAGAGAAATGTGATCAAATTGGCAGCGACCTCGTTACTCTGCGTCCGTTCCTCAAACACAGCGACACCTCCAAACTCAGCCAATCACAACACACTTCTGATGGTGGGAAAAATAATCAGGATAATCCAGTTTTAACCTAATCTTTTACTCCTCATTCATGTTTGGCACAGACCAGTGTGTTATAAATCAGACCCTGATGGCTGTTTCCCACTTTGAAAAGCAGAAGAAGCCGTTTTATTGGCTGCATCTCACCCTGGACCCATCCTGGCCCGAAGCCACCAAACAATGAGAATCACGACTGAGAGTAGAAAGTGCAGCTCTGGCACCGGGCGCTGGCACCTGCCCGAGTCTTGTATCACAATTATCACACTGACCCCGGCCAGGGGACGGCGGAGGGAGAGAAACAATTCATACAAACATTTACATAAGGGAAAAAAATGAGCCAGGAAGGACGGGGGAGAGGTGACATGTTGTTTATTTGGGGGGTGAAACAATTGCGAGTGATGTAGAACAGATTCACTGTTTATTGTGATCTGAAAATTCCTTCACTGTGAATAGAGACACTGAGGACGGACCGATGGGAATTGTCTGTGGATGGAGAGATTCTTATACTACAGCTGTAAAACTTCTCACACTCCAAGGCTGACCTATGGCAGCAGCTCCCGAAACTGTATGGGATCATTATTACTCTAGGATCTGACTTACTACTGACTGCAAAACACTAGACTGTCCATGTGTACATCAGATAACCCAGGTCACTTCCTAGCTCCAAACGTGCAGCTAAAAATCTCACATATGGGGCAGAACTCTATACTATAAACCAAACATGACCTGATCATAATACAATTCCAACATGACCTGACCACTGGACATGATCATAATACAATTCTATTACACTGTATACAGACATAGGACACTACACCCCCAACATGACCTGACCACTGGACATGATCATAATACAATTCTATTACACTGTATACAGACATAGGACACTACACCTCCAACATGACCTGACCACTGGACATAATCATAATATAATTCTATTACACTGTATACAGACATAGGACACTACACCCCCAACATGACCTGACCACTGGACATGATCATAATACAATTCTATTACACTGTATACAGACATTGGACACTACACCTCCAACATGACCTGACCACTGGACATGATCATAATACAATTCTATTACACTGTATACAGACATAGGACACTACACCCCCAACATGACCTGATCACTGGACATGATCATAATACAATTCTATTACACTCTATACAGACATAGGACACTACATCCCCAACATGACCTGACCACTGGACATGATCATAATACAATTCTATTACACTCTATACAGACATAGGACACTACACCTCCAACATGACCTGACCACTGGACATCATAATACAATTCTATTACACACTATACAGACATAGGACACTACACCCCCAACATGACCTGACCACTGGACATGATCATAATACAATTCTATTACACTCTATACAGACATAGGACACTACACCCCCAACATGACCTGATCACTGGACATGATCATAATACAATTCTATTACACTGTATACAGACATAGGACACTACACCCCCAACATGACCTGACTACTGGACATGATCATAATACAATTTTATTACACTGTATACAGACATAGGACACTACACCTCCAACATGACCTGACCACTGGACATGATCATACTACAATTCTATTACACTGTATACAGACATAGGACACTACACCCCCAACATGTCCTGACCACTGGACATGATCATACTACAATTCTATTACACTGTATACAGACATAGGACACTACACCCCCAACATGACCTGACCACTGGGCATGATCATTATACAATTCTATTACACTGTATACAGACATAGGACACTACACCCCCAACATGACCTGACCACTGGACATGATCATAATACAATTCTATTACACTGTATACAGACATAGGACACTACACCCCCAACATGATCTGATCACTGGACATGATCATAATACAATTCTATTACACTCTATACAGACATAGGACACTACACCCCCAACATGACCTGACCACTGGACATGATCATAATACAATTCTATTAAACTATATACAGACATAGGACACTACACCCCCAACATGACCTGACCACTGGACATGATCATAATACAAACCGCTGCATTTACTATAAGGCGATATGTGGCGGATTGAAAAAGCTAAACTGCCGGTGGCTTAGTTAAAACCGCCATCAGCACCGCCATCCACAAGACAGGACAGTACAGTATTAATAGCTGCTTCTGAAAGGCTTGACAGCTGCTGTTTGAGCTATTTTGCCATCCAGAACATAAGAGAAAGCACCAGTGACATTTAAATTTGTTGAACAATCATTATTTATTGATTAAGGGGCAAAATTAATTTAATATTAACTTATGGGGGAAACTTTTTTCCCATTATATTAAGGAATGAATAAAGAATGGTACCAAACATCCTCCAAGACCAATTTCTCCCAACCATCCAAGAACAGTTTGGTGATGAACAATGCCTTTTCCAGCATGATGGAGCACCTTGCCATAAGGCAAAAGTGATAACTAAGGGGCTCGGGGATCAAAACATCAAAAATTTGGGTTCATATCCAGGAAACTCCCCAGACTCCCATTGAGAACTTGTGGTCAATCCTCAAGAGACGGTGGACAAACAAAAACCCACAAATTCTGACACACTCCAAGCATTGATTAGACAAGAATGGGCGGCCATCAGTCAGTATGTGGCCCAGAAGTTGAGTGACAGCTGCCGGGGAGAACTGCAGAGGTCTTCACAAAGAAGGATCAACACTGTAAATATTGACTCTGCATAAACTTAATGTAATTGTCAATAAAAACCTTTGACACTTATGAAATGCTGTAATGTTACATCAGTATAACATAGCAACATCTGACAAAAAGGTCTAAAAACACTGAAGCAGCAAACTGTGAAAATCAATACTTGTGTCATTCTCAAAACTTTTGGCCATGACTGTATGTACACAATACACACGCACCACACACACACACCCATCTATGTACACACACATGCGCATACTATACTTGCACACTACACACATCTATATACATACTACACACACACACATCTATATACATACTACACACACACACATCTATGCGCACAATACACACACATCTATGTACACACTACACACACACACACATCTATGTACACACTGCAGCAATATGCAAACATTTAGGGCTGAACTTCAGTGCACACAACACCCTCAAACATCCAGAATCAGAGAATATCATCAGAACCATTCATTGCTTTCTTCTTTGTGTATATTGTACTTCTGGCAACTCCGTTCACAACTGTACACTTTGTAAAACTTGTTAATAATTAACAATAACAATAACGATTACAATGGTTTGTAAAATTGTGACATCTATTTCCAGAAAAAAACCTACTTGATGAAGTGTGTACAGCATACTTGCCAACATTTTTATTTTTTCTTCCGGGAGATGCCGGCTGGGACGTGGGCGTGCAGGGGGCGGGGCTGCGAAATCGCGTCATTTTGGCCCCGCCCCCGTGACGGAATGACGCAAATCGCGTCATTTTACAGTGGGGGCGGGGCTAAACGCCGCGATTCCGGGTGAATCGCGGCGTTTAAACTAAATTTGTCCCCCTTCCTATCAGGGAGATTGCCACACTCGTCCGGGAGACTCTCGCAAAATGCGGGAGTCTCCCGGACAATGCGGGAGAGTTGGCAAGTATGGTGTACAGAGACACAGAGACATATAGAGACACAGAGACATATAGAGACACAGAGACACAGAGACATATAGAGACACAGAGACATATAGAGACACAGAGACACAGAGACATATAGAGACACAGAGACATATAGAGACACAGAGACATATAGAGACACAGAGACATATAGAGACACAGACACAGAGACACAGACACAGAGACACAGAGACAGAGACACAGAGACACAGAGACATATAGAGACACAGAGACATATAGAGACACAGAGACACAGAGACATATAGAGACACAGAGACATATAGAGACACAGACACAGAGACATATAGAGACACAAAGACATATAGAGACACAGAGACATATAGAGACACAGAGACATATAGAGACACAGAGACACAGAGACATATAGAGACACAGAGACATATAGAGACACAGAGACATATAGAGACACAGAGACATATAGAGACACAGAGACACAGAGACACAGAGACATATAGAGACACAGAGACATATAGAGACACAGAGACACAGAGAAATAAAAGAGAAGGACCCAGATCCAGACTGGACATAGAAGAGGAAGACACAGGACTTGGGGAAATAAAAGTGGACCCAAAAGAAGGTCATTAAAAATCATTAAAAAGTTAACGAATGCAGCGTGGAGCCTGTACTTATACATGAATATTGGTTGGTGTGACCATCACAGCATCGTACCTAGACACACCCAGGAGGGACATCAGCACAACGTGATCTCCAGCAGGTCCAAGGCCAGTGATACAAATGGTGTTGTGTTCCGTTACATCGTTAAACATAACTACATTTTGGATTATGTTCATCCTTTAGGTAACATCGTCATGTCAGGCAAAAGTTGGTAAGGAGAGAAGGAGCGTCCGAGCGTCACTAGTTCTCTGGCTTCTGGGGATGGACCAGATGTGGCCCAGAAGATGGCAAAAAGCTGATTAATTTAATGAATTGAGGACAAACATAACTGATGAAAAGAATTTACTTCAACTGGAGAAAAATGATCTTTCACACGTATGAAAAAGTATTGTTTGAAGCCTCTAATCTGCTGAAAAGATAAAATATGTAATTATATGACAGTAATTAGCACATTATGCTGTTCTTAGCTTGAGGATTTCTTATTTCACACCCAGTTAATATCAATCTTAATTATGTTTGAAAATAAAGGATTTTGGAAACAACTTCAACATTCTGGTTTCTTTGGTGAACTTGCTGGATAGACCGACAATATGGCCTCGTCCATGTTTATTAATGGCCATAGCAGGTACAAGAAAAAAAAAATATATATTATGTATACTGTATATAAACTTATATCTTTACAATCTGGCAGTAGCGCAGGAAAATTAAATGTACATAGAGGTCTATGAGCCAACATAAAATAAATGAGACTTTGTAGATATTATGTAGAATTGCTTATAATTCATGATGAACACACTTCACATGTGCTGTGGTGGAGACGCAGGGTGTACACAGGTCTATGGATTTGTCCATACGTTTGATAATGGCCATAATAGGTTATAAAATTTAGCTGTGGAGTGAAAATCTATTGTCAGGCGTCAGTTCTTCTTCTGTATCGGGACGGCCTCCTGTCAGCAATTCTGCTGCGTCTGGATGATAGGCAACCAGACGCGATACTTAGGGCTCTTGTGCCGGCCTTTCCACGCAGGCGCGTCCCGCTGCCTGGCTATTGGACGCTACAGCAGCATCCTATGACACTGAGACACCGGCGTTAATCATTGGTGCACCCTACTATTTAAATCTGCCTCTGGCAATACTCTGGCGCCAGATTTATAGGTCCCTCAGCTCCAGCGCTCCAGTTTACATCCTACATTCTAAATGTCCTGTGTATGACCTTGGCTGATTCTTGACTACTCTTCTGATTCCTCCTTTGTTTGGCTTTACCTGGTATTTGTTTTCTGCCCGTTTACCTGACCTCTCCTCGGAATCCTCCATGTGTAGTTCTACTGACCACATGTTACCGACGCAGCTGGCCTGTCCGCCCTCTCTTCTCCGTATCTCTCTCTATATATATGTAATAGGATGATAGCAGCAGAATTACAGGTCAATAATACAGATTGGAAGAATTGGACATGTCACATGAGTAAATAAATGACACTTTATTGAGCATAAGTATTTACACATGTTGTATACACTCACATACAGAATTACACAGATGACATATAGAGCATGTAATAAGTTAACTATTGATGCGCTATGAATAGATCACTAATTCCAAGTACTTCACATTTAGACAACGCACCGCATGGGAGATGTAAGAGACAACATCATATATTTAGATATACACGGCCAGAGAGGCGTCGCTGTTGGAGGAACTATCGTCAGAATTGTCAGACAGACGGCTGTGAGTTGTACTTTGCAGAATTAGCACAACATCGTTCCATCGTTTATAGAGATTTTTAGTCTGGTTATAAAATCAAATGAAAGATACGATGAGCTTTGGAACGATAAAACATGATTGTTGGAGCGCACACACTAATCGATATCGGACATAACAGTCGTTTATCGTGTGATTGGCCCGATACTCGGGTGTAAAACCTGTAGTGTGTACCCAGCTCTCTCTCCTTGTAGATTGTAAGCTCCCAGTACCAGGACCCTCTGGCTCATGTTTGCATCTTCTCTCTTGTATTTGCTGTACTGAGTCTTCACACTGTATTGTTTTATGGCGCCTTGTAAGTAAATGATGATGATCTTAATCCCTCCTTAGCTCCAGCTGCTCAGTCCTCTCAGTGTTGTCCATGATCTCATCTGTGGCGAACAAGGGAAACTCGCTGCCTTCAAATGCTCTCCCGCAAAGTAGGGCAACATTGGCGTAAGTCTTGTACTAAATACACAGAAGCCTCATCGCTCTCATGTCCTGAGGATTCACATTCACACCCCAAAGGAATGAAAGCAGAAGAATTATTTGTGTTCTCATAATTACTAACAAACTTCCCCAATGTGCTGTTACCCCATCACAATCAACAAGGCTCCAAAGCAAACAAAACAAAGGAGCAAACAAACTAAATTTTAAAATAATGTAGTATTTATTCAAATAAAAGTAATACTTGAGTCCCATTGAAAATAACCGCAATGTACGGTGATCACAGTGAACAGAGCCGACAAATACTTTGACATCAGTCCGAAAACCAGAAGCCAGAAGTGTCCCCCGTGTACGTCCATATAGTGAGCCATATACATTATAAGATCCGCACAGGTCTGCATCAGTCACGTATGCAGTCAGTTTGCACCAGGTAGGCGGCACAGACACTCACATCCTGCATTGTTTTATGCTTTTGTTTCATGTACAACACATGCATTCACTATTAGACATCAATAAACACCTCTAATGCAGCAGGAACAGCTGCCCATCTCGTCTATGAAAAACAAATGTCTTGCACGTGCAGAGAAGTATAATCTATGCTGAACGATGAAGAAAGAACCAATCAGGGTCAGTGGTGTAATTGCAAACAGCCGGTCACAACCAGTTCACTGGAGCTCGGAGACCGTCATACGCGGCTACTTTCTGTGCGCGCAGAGAGCGATTCCACACAAGATGGCGGAAACATGGAGTAAAAGTGACTTAAACTGTTTCTTTACTTTGTCTAAAAAAAATGACACCCTTTAAAATCAATTTAAACTTTTGAAAGTTGAAATGTACGATACTGAGGTAACATTGTCATCATTTAGTTTAACACCCAAAAAATTATGATTTTAAAACTGGAATAAATTAAGGGGTAGAGTTAAATCTCCAAACAATTAAGTTTGTCATTTTAAAATGGCTTCATAGAAAAAAAGATTGTGACTTCTGATTCGTCCTCTCCGGTGACACCAGGTGCCGGGCACATTGAAGAATAAGCCTCTTGGCAGCCCTGTAACCGCAGGTTGGCTGATTGCTTTGTATGGCTCTTATATATTGTGATTTATAGTTCTTACATATCATCAGGAGGGTTCTTTAGGTGCCACTAGATCCCTTAACTTGCCCCATAAAGGCACTGCCACCGCTGGAGGTCATAGAAGCCCCCAGCGGACCGGTGGCACCCCAAACTTGTGCTGGCCACTGACAGAGAATACGCGGGTCTGCCTGCGCTAGCAGCAGAGCCGTAACTTAGAATTCTATCGCCCGGGGCGAGAAAGACAAATGCTGTCCCTCAGCCCTCAATTTTAACCAAATGAACCTAAAATATTTCTAATTTACGCCCCTCCTCCAGTGTTGCGCCCTGGGCATCCGCCCCTGTTGCACACCTCTAGTTACGGCCCTGGCTAGTGGCTAGTAGACTCCGGGAAGAAGGACCTGGTCACTTACAGATGACAAAACAGCTTTAACAATTCAAAAAAGAAAATTGTTTAACAGAAACCATATTCCATAAGTGACAATCACAGGTAGTAGCGTTGTTACATTTCTCTTGTAGTGAAAAATGGCAAAAAGGGGAGAAAAAAAAACACGGTGCCTCCCACTTAGAGTTTTCTTCTATCTATTTATGCCTCATGCCTCAGAGATGTAACAAATGAATAGGCTGCCTCACAGCGCTGTTCTGTGCCTGGCCAGCAGAGGGCGACCTCACAGCATGAATGTTTTACACCAGTGTTCTCCCACTATCCCCCCCAGGCACACGCTGTGTTCTCATCATTCCCAGGGAGCGGGGGGTTACTTTTCCCAGGGTCTCCCACAACATCTCACATTATCAGGGTGCACAGCTGATTATTATCAGTTATCAACCAGAATGAACCCTAAATTGTACAGAATATTTAATGCCAGGAAATGGTTTATAGGATCCAATGTTTCTTGATCTCTGTGATCAATGTTCCCTTGCAGGTAGAAGTGTCACATTGCAGCTTCTCTCCTAACGTTACTAAGTGTTTATATTAATGTTACGCTGGAATTAGACTACTTTACATGCCTTATGGCAGTGCTGGAATGCTGGATGTGTTGACCTATGATAATTACGGATAAATAGCCCATTCATTGCAGAACCTCTAAAACTGCAGGAACGCTCTTTCTGGTGTAAGACTGACAATGTAAATGTACCTTATTATCATATGCGCTGCCAGGATCTATAGTCACCAGTTATCAGATGCCACCATCCATGGGGGTGGGGGGCACTGCCATGTTTAAGGTGGGTACAGTATGACAACTATATCCGTACAGATGACTATTATGCAGAATTAAGTCAATTAATACCAAAGTCAACTTAAGATGATTCAGCCGGGGGCTGATCATGTCCTTATATCCCCTATAAGAGACACATAAGGGATGCCGGAGGTCCAGCTAAGCAGCAGAGCAGCCCCCTTGGGGTACACCGAGGGGTACTCTACGAGCACTCATGGAAGAAACTTTTTTCTACCTCGGAGATGAGTGAAGTTTGGGCTGCAACGCTCTAGTGATATAATCTTTGTGTTCCTTCTATATATGGAAAAATAGAACATTACCCCATTGACCTGACAGGAGTCTGTTCAGCTGACGTGTTGGATTGAACAACTTCCACCATTACTGCCAGTATAGCTGCACACCAGTCATTTGGATGCCTGCAGAGAGATAGATGAGTCAGGTGAATGTTGACCAGAAGACGGTAAGACAAGGCCGTATCTAGGACTGTGCTATAGAGGAGACCGCACAGGGTCAATGCTGAAGGGGGGGGCTCAGTTTATGAATATTTTAGGTTCATTTGATTAAATTTGAGGCATAGGGGGCAGCAGAACCCAGAAGAACAATGATTCAGGAGACCAAGTGCTGTGTAGTTGGCGATGAAGTGGTTAATTGACTCCCGTCAACGTCACGTTCTACTTTTGGGCACTTAGATCTTCAGATTTTGGGAGGGGTCAGGAGCTTGTACAACAGCTGAGCTTTCAAAGAACTAAGTACAATTTTATTTCCCCCAAACATCCCATTCAAGTAGCAAAAATTCATGTTACACTGGATGCAAAATTATCATTTTGGTGATAAAATATAAGCAAAAGGAACCTAAGAATTTAGAGAGGAATTTTTCCTTTCTGTGATCTTGCACAATGTAACTGAAATCAATCAGTATAAGAATACAATGTATCTTGAGATCCCTCCAATCCCCCTATTGTCACAACTTTCAGTCATCTTCAAACGATCCCCGATAACTCACCTGTTCAGGAAACCTGCCCATCCTCTGTCTCACCTCTTCGGTCCCTCCCTCGTGATTCCTTCTCCACTATCTCACTATCTTCTATACACTATCTAGTCCTCCTCACCCTCCTTATCCCTCCGCTCCTCATGATACTCGATCTTGTTCATCTCTCTCTTCAGATATTTAGTCCTCTCACCCCGATTCCTCTCTTTGTGTTTCCTGTTAGTCCTCTAGATGGTAAGTTCCCAGGAGCCAGGCCCTCTAATCCTCGTATCCTCCTCCTCCTGTCACCTCAGCCTTCAACACCCCAACCTCATTCTTGCACCTCCACCCTGCACCCCTGCACTTGGGCCCTTCTTCTCCCTGCTTTTGCATCTTCATCTGATCCTGTTATCTATGCCCACAATCCTGGGCACAGGTTTAGTGTCCTTTAGTTCAATCCTCAGCCCCCCTCCTCCTTCTTGTTTCTAGTGTTCTGAAATTCTCTTATTCCTCTATGCCCAGCGCACCGGTTCTCAGCCTGATGGATTATTCAATTACACTTTGTTTTTATTTTAAAATCAGAGATGTCTCCCATCTTATCCATCACCATTGGTAATACCAACATCTCTCCCCAAAATCGATGCCTGGGTGTCACCCGTGACTCTTTCACCCCCCACATCCAATTCCTGCCGCTTCCATCTCCGCAATATCGCCCCCGTATCAGACCCTTCCTCTCCACTGATGCCACCAAAACGCCCATCCATTCTCTCATCATTTCTTGTCTGGATAATTGCAACTTCCTCCATACTGACCTCCCCCACTCCCAACTTGCTCCTTTATAGCTGCTGCCCATCTAATCTTCCTCTCTTGCTGATCTACATCTGCCTCCCCTCTCTGTCAAGCTCTACACTGGTTCTCCTTCCACTATAAAATCCTCTTGCTCACCTACAAAGCCGTCTCCAACTCCACTGCTCCTTACCTCTCCATCCTTATCTCCATTCATACTAAGGATGAGCGCACTCGGATTCCTGAAATCCGAGCCCCCCCGAACATCGTGGATCCGAGTCAGATCCGAGCACTGTCCGGGTATTCCCGCCGATTCCGAAACTTAAAACGAGGCTCTGAGTCATAATCCCGCTGTCGGATCTCGCGATACTCGGAACCTTTAAATTCCCCGCTTGCCGCCGCCATCTTCACTCGGGCATTGATCAGGGAAGAGGGAGGGTGTGTTAGGTGGTCCTCTGTCCTGCTATTTCTCGTGCTGTGCTGTGCTGTGCTCTGTCCTGCTGAGTCCAGTGGTGCTTTTGCCAGTGCTCTGTCCTTGCTGAGTCCAGTGGTGCATCAGTCCAGTGCTCTGTCCTTGCTGAGCCCAGTGGTGCATCAGTCCAGTGCTCTGTCCTTGCTGAGTCCAGCGGTGCATTTTGTCCTGTGCTTTGTTCTGCAAAGTGCATATTTCTTTCAAAAGTATTAAAAATTCTTCCATAAAAAGAAAAAAAAAGAAAAATTCTACAAAAATCCTTTTAAATTAATATAAAAAAAAAAATCTAAAAAGTCCTTGCTGAGTCCAGTGGTGCATCAGTCCAGTGCTCTGTCCTTGCTGAGTCCAGTGGTGCATCAGTCCAGTGCTCTGTCCTTGCTGAGTCCAGTGGTGCATCAGCCCAGTGCTCTGTCCTTGCTGAGTCCAGTGGTGCATCAGTCCAGTGCTCTGTCCTTGCTGAGTCCAGTGATGCATCAGTCCAGTGCTCTGTCCTTGCTGAGTCCAGTGGTGCATCAGTCCAGTGCTCTGTCCTTGCTGAGTCCAGTGGTGCATCAGCCCAGTGCTCTGTCCTTGCTGAGTCCAGTGGTGCATCAGTCCAGTGCTGTGTCCTTGCTGAGTCCAGTGGTGCATCAGTCCAGTGCTCTGTCCTTGCTGAGCCCAGTGGTGCATCAGTCCAGTGCTCTGTCCTTGCTGAGTCCAGCGGTGCATTTTGTCCTGTGCTTTGTTCTGCAAAGTGCATATTTCTTTCAAAAGTATTAAAAATTCTTCCATAAAAAGAAAAAAAAAGAAATATTCTACAAAAATCCTTTTAAATTAATATAAAAAAAAAAATCTAAAAAGTCCTTGCTGAGTCCAGTGGTGCATCAGTCCAGTGCTCTGTCCTTGCTGAGTCCAGTGATGCATCAGTCCAGTGCTCTGTCCTGCTGAGTCCAGTGGTGCTTTTGTCCTGTGCTCTCTCCTGCTGAGTCCAGTGGTGCTTTGGCCAGTGCTCTGTCCTGCTGAGTCCAGTGGTGCATCAGTCCAGTGCTCTGTCCTTGCTGAGTCCAGCGGTGCTTTTGTCCTGTGCTTTGTTCTGCTAAGTGCATATTTATTTTAGAAGTATTAAAAATTCTTCCATAAAAAGAAAAAAAAAAGAAAAATTCTACAAAAATCCTTTAAAAAAAATATTAAAAAAAAAATCAAAAAAGTCATTGCTGAGTCCAGTGGTGCATCAGTCCAGTGCTCTGTCCTTGCTGAGTCCAGTGGTGCATCAGTCCAGTGCTCTGTCCTTGCTGAGTCCAGTGGTGCAACAGTCCAGTGCTCTGTCCTTGCTGATTCCAGTGGTGCATCAGTCCAGAAACTGAGGGAAATAATCTCTCAGTGGCTTAACCCACTTAGACTCTCCTGGGGATTTGTGGTGTTAGACAACGCCAGTAACATTGTGCGGGCATTACATATGTGCAATTTCCTTTGTGGCTCCATTATCCCAATTAAAAGGATTTTTACCTGTTGGTGTAATGATGTTATAAACACTACACTTGAAAGCTTGAGCCTTTAAATGAAAAAGTCACTCTTCATTGCACGAAGATTTGCAACAGGGACAGTTTTTTTTGTTCACAAAGTCAACAAATAACACTTCGACGCTGTCTGTCTTTGACATACTTGATGGGATCTCAATGATGAATGCTCTGTACCATGGTCGTCAAAAACAAGAGGTAGTGACGCGCTCGAACTACACCCTCTATATGCTGCAGAGGATGTAGGAGCAGCCATATGTGCAGTGGAATTCAGACCAGTTGAGGGTGATATATTGTGGCCGCACTACGAAGTCCACATAGATGCGTATCAGATATTAAACTACGTTCACTGTTGCTGCTGTACCAAAAAATCAATATTGTGAGGTGTGAGGTGTTCCGAATAGACTGGAAATTAGTGGAAATGATTGTTATTGAATGTTATTGAGGTTAATAATAGCGTAGGAGTGAAAAATAAACAAAAAACTTGATTTTAACCCTTTCTATTCTTTTTTAAAAATAAATCAGAACCCAAAACCCTAAATCAGAATCAAAACCTTTCGTCAGGTGTTTTGGCAAAACAAATCAGAACCCAGAACCTCAAGCTAATCAGAACCCAAAACCCAAAACACTAAAAGTGGCCGGTGCACACCCTTAATTCATACCCCCTCTCACCTCCTGTGACCTGCCAACGATCGTCACATCACCTCCCATCTGGTTACCACGTCTCATTCCTGCACACAAGATTTCTCCCTTCTCTGGAATGATCTTCTATGTTCATTCAGTCTATCCCCAAAGCTGCTAATTTTCAAATGTTCCCTGAAAACTCCTGTTCAGGACATCTTACCCTTCTTCTGTCTAACCACCTCTGTCCCTTCTCATCGAGCCTCTTCTTCATCCTCTTTCACTCATCTCAGTCTTTCCTCCGCTGCTCCTCTTACTACCCTCTTGGTCATCCCCTCACCCTGACACCCCTGTCAGTCGGCCCCTTCCCTTTAGATTGCAAGCTCCCGTGACCATGGCCCTCTTTTCCTCATGTCCTCCTCCTGGTACCTCTTCCTTCGGCTCCCCAGCTTCATTTCTGTACCTTGAGAATAGCACCTGCCCTTGGTTCTCTTCTTCTCCCTTCTCTTCCTATATCCTTCACTGCTTTGTCCCTATTATTCACGTCCCAGTGCTGGGATCATGTCAGCCTGTTTCACTCCCCACCTCTCCTTCTCCCCTTTCCTGCTCCTATGCTCTCTGGTGCTCACCCATACCGCTTCGTCTCAGCGGAGTTGGTTTTTAATTGCACTCTGTTTTTGTAATGCACTGTATGCCGTGTCATGTCCATGTTCTATGTACGGAGCCACGGACCCTTTGTGGCACCATACAAATAAAGTATAATAATAGGGAGGCCCCCAATGCCACCATAATTTAGGAGTGGCCTAGAGGTTATCCTCTAGTGGTCACCTAGGACGGCAATGCTTAGGGATCTCCGTCGGCTTATAACCTGTGATGCTGCAGCTCCTCCATGTCAGTGTTACACTGAGAGTGACGCTATGATGTCACAGCCCAACATCACGCTCCCATGTACGCTGCGCCCACCTCCGTCCTGATAAGATAAAGAAGCCGGGGGAAGCGGGGGCCACAATATTCAAGATGGTTGCCACTTCTCTGGGGTGTGCTGGCGCTGCCAAGGGCACACCTAAAACTTGTGCCAGCTGCACTGCAGCAGTGTACAGGCAGCTGCGAGATGACATGAGGCAGAAAACTAATATCTTAAGGGGTTCACTGCAATGCATTGCTCAAACATGAACCGTATCATTGTTATCAGTTATAGCGCCACTAATTCTGCAGCGCTGCACAGAGAACTCACTCACATCAGTCCCTGCCCCATTGGGGCTTACAGTCTAAATCCCCTAACACACACACACACACTCACATACACACACACACAGCCAGTTTGATAGCAGCCAATTAACCTACCAGTATGTTTTTGGAGTGTGGGAGGAAACCGGAGCACCCGGAGGAAACCCACGCAAACACGGGGAGAACATACAAACTCCACACAGATAAGGCCATGGCCATGAATTGAACTCATGACCCCAGTGCTGTGAGGCAGAAGTGCTAACCACTGAGCCACCGTGCTGCCCATCCTCTGTGACTCAGCAATAATATAATCATTTACATTCTGTACCAAAGTTTTCAGCTATCTCAGGTAAAGGAGAACTCAGTCTTTGTGTAACAGCACTGAACACTGGATGAAAGATGCAGAAAAACGTCCGCTGTAACTACCCAACAGGCACAGGATGGGGATTCTTGGCACTTTGTACATTAAGTAGAGACTTGGGGCCTATTTATTAAGTCTTAAATCATGCGGAAATGGCTTTTCTGCATAGCTTAGTCCTTTTTAAGTATCCCTTATACCCAGCATAATAGATATCTCATGCAATAGGCTAAGATTCGCATTAAGCCGCAGTCCCCATAATTTTCAATGGGTTTGGACCAACTTAACAAGTTCCAAAAAGCCATCTGAAGATCCCTCTCCGTAGCCTTTCTCCTCTCCCCTCTGGGCTACGGCATTGGTCGCGCATGCAAAGTACAGACTCCAGGTCAGAAGAAAAGTAATCACACTTCAAAAAACATACTAGTAGGTTAATTGGCTGCTATCAAAATTGACCCTAGTCTCTCTCTCTCTGTCTGTGTGTGTATGTTAGGGAGTTTAGACTGTAAGCTCCAATGGGGCAGGGACTGATGTGAGTGAGTTCTCTGTACAGCGCTGCGGAATCAGTGGCGCTATAAAAATTAATGGTAATCATCACCCTGTCTCGTGATCAGATGCTCCTCCTATCAGATGCGCTGTCCCGGGATGATTTCTTAAAAAAGGCTGCGATATATCATCCTCTATCAATTTGAAAAGGGGTAATATTTAATGGGGGGGGGGGCATATGTGACCATTCAGAAATAGGCCCTTTGTATGTATAACTAGTGAACGGTGGATTTATCCTTTATGTGCAAGTTTTAGATCTGCTAAGATGATACGTATTCATAGACATATTGTAGGGTCCAGAATACATATTAAATCACTTAATCCAAGGACAGTGGAAGCTTCAGAACCACAAAGTCTTCGGTATGTGAAGCAGACAGGAGAACTGGGCAGCGCCGCTTTTATCCGCAGGAATCCGAAGTGCGTTTGATTTTCACCCTGGAAAGAGTTACAAGCAAGAATTAAACAAGTTCTCTTGGCTTGGCTGCGTCCTAGGCCCTGTGTGAGCCATTGATTGTAGCCGCACAGACAGAAAGCCCATTCATGGGTGAGAGCTGGACTCTTAGGACTGAGCTGTAGTGTGTGTTTGTGCATAATCGTGAGCTGGCCATTCTCAGAGGCAGCACCTGTGTAAATGGTGAAGGATCATGCCACGATTCTCACAAACTGACACTCAGTCATCTGTCAGAATTGAACTTAACACAGTTGGCTGCTTTGCCAGGGAGTTAGATAAATATTCCTGTTTATTTGTGGAAGATGTTTTCCTTCCTTCTCCATACACAGCGATTTCTGAGCAGTTCCTAGCTTTGTAGTAAAGTGACTGAGAGACTGCAGACAGTGCACTATATATCTGTGTGTAATTAACAGCCTGGGGTCATTTGGCAGAATGTCAGATATTACAGTACGAGAGGGCTTGTCTGTGTTTAAAGATTATTCGTGCAATAAATCAAAGTGTGTGTCTTCCCTTGATGATCTCCCACAGATGACGGGTAGTTACTGGAGTGATGCGGTCAGAGACAGATCTGGACCTTTGCCCAAGGTGGGCAGGTCTCATCCCCAATTCCCACAGTCGGTAAAGCAATGTTGTCCATGTTAGTAGGATGACCGAATGAGTTTACACATCCCCAAATCTGTGAGCAACCTACAGGAACGGTGACTGGTGCGTCCAGCCTGGTATTTAATAAGTCCGTAATAAAGCAGAAGACTTAGGGTCAATGGGTCGGCACTAAGTGTATCAGACAACAGGTCCATTGATATCAGTAAACAAAGATCTTTAGTTCTGTCTTCAAACATATGATCCCATAAGTCGCATCGTCTGATCTTACAGATGAGAAGCTTTGGTCCGTAATGTGAAAATGTGCAGCTGCCGGACACATTCATTCTACTCCTGATGAAGCCCTGTAGTAAGATGTGACACAAGGTCAGACATTTAGGGTAACGAGTAAATCTGTTCATTAGGATTATCTTATTCCATCCTTAGGTGAACCTACTTCTCTACGCTGCATTGGGACATCACAGGCCCCCTCTCTGAGTGCTATAATACAACGCTGGCGGAAAGGGAGAGGCGGGAGCTGCGCTCGTTTCCTCCTTAAGTAATATATATATTTATTTTTATTTTTTCTATAAAAAATTGTGTTTTACAGTCTTTTTAGATCTAACTCCACTTTTGTGAATTCAGCCTCAGATACCAAATGCATTTTGCAATGTGTAAAGGTTTATACAACTACGGCCACTTCCCAGGAATTACTGTAACTGTTTTACCTGTGCAGCAGTTTTCATTCATAATAATATATTATCATCATTTATTTATATATCGCCAGCATAATACGCAGCACTTTACAATTGAGAACAAACAGAGTAATAAAACAAGGCCGGGTATTACAGACAGACGATGCGGGATGAGCTCAGACGTATTCGCACCTAAGAATGAAATCCGTGGATCTGCCAATGGCTGTGATGGAAGTGAGCTCACGTCACAAACTGGACACAAAGCAGCAGATTCATCGTGTATAAAGCGTAATGAAGTAAAACGCTGCAGGATTGTAGGAGCAATTACCTTTTATATTCATTTTAGCTTATTGTGCTACTAATACTGGTAGAACGATAAACAACCGGTGGCACCAACGATTTGGGCACAAACACTGTTACAGATCCCGTCATTCAGTGACCAAATACCATGCAGCTCGACTAACGGGATTAACTGAGGGACACAAACACAGATTCCACAGATTACCCGGCCAATCACCATCACACACAGTCACCATCACACACAGTCACCATCACACACAACCTCTCACACACAGTCACCATCACACACAGTCACCATCACACACAGTCACCATCACACACAGTCATCATCACACACAGTCACCATCACACACAACCTCTCACACACAGTCACCATTACACACAGTCACCATCACACACAGTCACCATCACACACAGTCACCATCACACACAACCTCTCACACACAGTCACCATCACACACACAGTCACCATCACACACAGTCATCATCACACACAGTCACCATCACACACAGTCACCATCACACACAGTCATCATCACACACAGTCACCATCACACACAGTCACCATCACACACAACCTCTCACACACAGTCACCATTACACACAGTCACCATCACACACAGTCACCATCACACACAACCTCTCACACACAGTCACCATCACACACACACAGTCACCATCACACACAGTCATCATCACACACAGTGACCATCACACACAGTCACCATCACACACAGTCACCATCACACACAGTCACCATCACACACAACCTCTCACACACAGTCACCATCACACACAGTCACCATCACACACAGTCACCATCACACACAACCTCTCACACACAGTCACCATCACACACAGTCACCATCACACACAGTCACCATCACACACAACCTCTCACACAACCATCATCCCACACAGTCACCATCACACACAACCTCTCACCCACAACCATCATCACACACACCCACCCAGGGCCATCTTAAACAACATTATGGGAAAGCAGTGCACCGGGGCCCCTATATATATATATATATATATATATATATATATATATATGTATATATATTGTGGCAAGAGCCCGCTACTGCAGAAGCACAAGCGAACAACTTCTTCTTTTTTATGTAGTTTTATTGTCAGGATGGTAAATGTTTTGACACCGTATACTTGCACAGCAATCATGGAGACCCTAAACGCTAGCTATACATAGACCAGCTACCTCTCAGGACCAGCCAGCTTTCCCAGCGTTGGTCTCCGTGAACAAATGGCACAAACAAGCTTTTATACATGATACTCCTCCCCCAGCCTTAGCTTGATGGACAGGTGACACACCCACCTTCTCTTTAAGAGAAAACGCCCATCACTGGCCCTGTTTCAACTAACAGACACACCCTGTTTGTTTGCTGAGAGGAAGCAGCTTTTAAATCATGTAAGTTAACCAACTTTAAACTACACATAAGTCTTTACTTGGTTTAACCTGAATCTAGGTGCATAACTGCGCCAATGTATTACTCTGCTTGTATGTTTTCTTTGCATATTGTCAGATAAATGCCTCCCTTTGTTACATATCCCTCCCCCTAGCGTCTCCAAGTCGGGGGACGCGGACTTCGCGAGAAGCGCATATTTTTGTGACAATGCATCTGCATTCTTGTGCAGAATCCCAGGTCTATGTTCTACTGAGAACTTAAAAGGTTGTAGTGCCAAGAACCAGCGGGTTACCTTGGCATTTACCTCCCGGTTGCTCTGCATCCATCTCAATGATGCATGGTCTGTTATCAAGGTGAACTCTCTGCCTAGGAGATAATAGCGCAGAGCTTCTGTAGCCCATTTTATGGCGAGACATTCTTTCTCCACAGTGGCATATTTTTGTTCCCTTTGAAGCAACTTACGACTTAGGTACAGGACAGGATTTTCTACTCCATTCTTCTCTTGTGACAGGACTGCACCTAAGCCAACACCAGAAGCATCAGTTTGGAGGAAGAACCTCCAGGTAAAATCCGTTGCTTGTAAAACTGGGGAGGAACAAAGAGCTAACCGAAGATCAGACCAGGCGGTTTCTGCAGAGTCAGACCAAGTTAATCTATCTGGACAACTTTTTTTTAACATGTCCGTAAGTGGAGCAGCTCTAGTGGCGAAGTGGCTTACAAAGCCTAAAAAGGTTCTTAACTGCGACTTTTTTTCTGGTCTTGCCCAATTTTTGACTGCCTCCACTTTGTCTAGCTGGGGTTTTACACACCCTCGACCAACAACGTACCCCAAATATTGGCTTCTTTCATGGCTATGGCACATTTCTCTGGGTTAGCGGTTAACCCTGCTGACCTTAATGAAGCTAAGACCGCCTCAACTTTGGCTAAATGTGATCCCCAGTCTGGGGTATAAATCACTATATCGTCCAAGTAAGCGGCTGCATAAGCTGTGTGAGGTCGTAGCAATTTATTCATGGCCCTTTGGAAGGTGGCAGGTGCCCCATGCAACCCAAAGGGTAGGACTTTATATTGATAGAGACCATCAGGGGTGGGAAATGCAGTCTTTGGCTTGGCCGTGGAAGTCAGGGGAACTTGCCAATAACCCTTTGTTAGATCAAGGGTTGTTAAATAATTGGTACCAGCAAGATTTTCCACTAGTTCATCCACATGTGGCATCGGATAGACATCAAACGGCGACATACTGTTTAGGCGCCTAAAGTCATTGCAGAACCTAATTGTCCCATTGGGTTTCGGGACAAGCACAATGGGACTATTCCACTCACTAGTGGACTCTTCAATCACATCTAACTGGAGCATCTTCTCAACCTCCTTTCTCACGTCCACCCGTCTGGCTTCTGGAATACGATACGGCTTCTGCTTGACAATGAATCCTGGCGCAGTGACAATGTCGTGTTCGATTAAGGTAGTGCGCCCAGGAATGAAAGAGAAGACATCCCTGTTCCGGCGAATCATTTCTTCAGTCTGTTGTCTCTGCTGAATGGACAAAGCTGGCTCTATGGGCACTTCAGACTTTTCAATGGCAGTACTTACTACCTGAGGAGAGGTTTCCTCATCATGCCAAGGTTTAAGGAGGTTAACATGATATATTTGCTCCTCCCTTCTCCTACCTAACTGGCGGACTCTGTAATTGACAGGACCGACAGCCTCTAGAACTTCATATGGACCCTGCCAATGGGCGAAAAGTTTGCTTTCCTGGGTGAGAACCAGGACTAGGACCTTGTCCCCAGGCTTGAAAGATCGAACAACAGCACTTTTATCATAACTTTTTCTCTGTCGTTCCTGAGCCTCTTTTACATGTTGCTGCACAATGGGCCCTATCTTTCCTAGCCTCTCATACATTTGTGACACAAATTGGACCAGATTTGGCTCCCTGGGACCTTACTGCTCCCACCCTTCTTTTAACATATCCAAGATACCCCTGGGCTGTCTCCCAAACAATAACTCAAAGGGACTAAACCCTGTTGAAGCTTGAGGTACCTCACGGATGGCAAACATCAAATAGGGAATAAGAGTGTCCCAATCTTTTTTCTCTTGAGCCACTGCTTTCCTGA